>CM077082.1:31303529-31408767 GCA_039513925.1 Platanthera zijinensis
GACGCAAGTTTAAAGAAATCTTTTTGAAGACTAAGAGGCCGATCACAGATCATTGGTTGATAATTTGTGACCGCTAACCGCACTGCACTCCCAGAGAAAGACCACTTAACAATCTTTGATTGAAGTGCTTTGTGTTTGTTGGCCGAGTTTAAAGTTTTTTTTGTTCAAATTCAAATATAGCTGTTGCAATTTTTGAGAAAGGAAGACGACAACTTTTATGCCTCCCATGCTGCACATGTTTTTTGGAACTTAAATATAAAATGGAAAAGAGTACTATATTGAAAGTTCTTATCTCTCAGGAAACCCAAATCCCACATTCAATCTTCCAGAATCAAATCTCCAAAACACAAAACTGTTAAGTGCTCTTCCTTTCTCTTCTCCCTCTCAGAAACCATACTTTAAATCGAATCCTCTTCTTCTTGGATTCAACTAATCACCACCTCTCTTGGTGATACATCTGCTAGATCTAAAGCACTCACAAAAACATTTTTCTATAAAGGTTGCAAGCTCTCCCTCCAAAAGAGCTGCACGGAGTTTGAATCTCTAGAGGAAAAAAAATACATTGAGTTAGTGCCTCCACTAGAAAAGACTCATTGTCATTTGGATACCGCATTCTCTTGTGTTAATTATGATTTGGTTTTAGTTTTTTGTTTACTTATCTGATTATATATCAACTGATATATTTCTTAAGACATGAAACCCTTATGAAGACATTATAAGAAAAGAAATTTAATTTGAGTGGCTTCTCTATTTACCCCCCTAGAGAAGCATTCAGAGAGTATTCCACACTTTCAATTGATATTAGAGATATGTTCACTTTTAATAGTTAAACCATGGTGAATCAAGATTCTGAATCTGAATTACTCTTCTAGCATTTAAAATCATGCATAACGTCTTCACAAAAGACTGCCTCTACTTCCAGACAACCCACGTACAACCTTGATAGGTTTTCCATATGGAAGTATAAGATGATGCCCTATATCTATTATATTGATGAATAAATCTATGAATCTATTCTTGCATGTCCTTTCATCCCTAAGAAAGTAGATATTGTGAATGGAGCCGAGACTATTAGGTCAAGAGAGGAGTGGGTAGAAGAGATGACAAGAGGATGAGGTCCAAGAATGAAAAAACAATGAATATCGTAGTCATCAATCTCTCTAATGACCTATATCAAACCATCATCAATAACACCTAAAACAAGAAATTTGAGGTGCTCTTACAATGATGGCTAATAGATGTGAAGATGTTAGGAAGGACAATAATGCTAATCTCATCAACCAATATGAAAACTTCAAGATGAAGGATGATGAACCTGTGATGGAATGGTACAAGTAGTACACCACCATCATTAATGGACTGAAGACTTATGGAAGAGAGATTACTGATGATGAGAAAAATGATAAGTTTCTTAAAAGCCTTACCAAAGAGTGTCTCCCATACTCTTGGGCAATCAAGTAAATAAGGAAGCTTGGAGAAATCACCATGAATGACTTGTATGGAAGGCTTCAGTCTTTTGGGCTGGCTACTTCTCAGACCAAAGAAGAATAAGAGAAGACAACCCACTCAAGAGCACACTAGAGAAGACATGGCCCTGACAACAATTAAGACGAGAAGAAGTTCCCTCCTTTGAGGAAGAGCTAATTAAGCTTCCTAGCAATAAAGTTGCATGACAGGAAGGAGAATACTCCTTATAAATATAAGGAAAAGAGAAAAGATAAGGGCTCCAGAAATCTCAGGTATTAAAAAAAGGAACCCGAAGAAATAATTTGTTTCTACTATAAGAATAATAGATACATCTCAACATAAGGATCAACTAAGATCTAAGGAGAAGAAGCTCAACAAGAAGGAAAAGTGGACAATAAATCAGATATAAGGTGAATTATCATCCTCATCTGATGGTAGCATAGATTCTGAAGAAGAAGACGAATCTGAAGTAAGATGCCTAATGGTATATGAAGAGGAAGAAACCTCTACTTTTCACGTGACACTAAATATTGATTATTTTGATTTACATCTCCTGATCATAAATTTTTAAGAAAATCCATATAATGATAATATAGTTTTTGAAAGAAGAATAGCAGCTTTTGTTAAAGAATACGGGGAACTCACCCAATAATATAACATTGCATGAGAAGTTTGAATCTCAAGCTTCAACATAAGTTACTATCTATGACTCCTAGGTTGAGGAGAAGAAAGCTCTTGAAGAAGATTTAGGAGAATCTCTTGAAGAAAAAAAAAGAGACTATTTTTTGATTTAATTAAAATTCAAATTGAACTAGCTTGCCAACCTTTATTATAAAATTAATAAAATCCAATACATCGCTAAAAATCTTTTAAATAAGGTTCAACTAGTGGGGTGTTGGAGTCACTCATACAATTCTTTTAACTAAGGTTCAACAAGTGGGGGTGTTGGACTGATGTTGCAGTCTGGGGGTCTGGTGTTGGCGACCTGTGGAGTTCTGGTGGCTGCTGTGCGGGTTGAAATCCGCGGACTGCGCGGACTGAGTATGAGTTCGGCGGCTGTTTTTTTTTTTTTTTTTTTTTTTTTTTTTTTGTTTTTGTTGTTTTTTTTATTTTTTTTTTTTTTTTTTTTTTTTTATTTTTTTTTTTTTTTTTTGTTTTTTTTTTTTTTTTTTTTTTTTTTTTTTTTTTTTTTTATTTTTTTTTTTTTTTTTTTTTTTTTATTTTTTTTTTTTTTTTTTTTTTTTTTTTGGTTGCTGTTGGCGGTTCGCAGGTTGGAGTCTGCGGTTTTCGCGGACTGCGCGAACTATTGTTGTAGAGTCCGCGAGATCGGCGTTTGTCCGGTCTCGAGTTGCGGTGGTGAGCCGCATTCTTTGTGGCGGACTGGCCTTGGAGCTGGCGATCTGATTTGGTGTCCGCCGAGCTCATGCCATATGTTTGGCGGGTTGCTGGACTTGGTCACACACTGTGACAAATTCAGGATGTCCGCATAGTCCGCTGTTGACCGGGCGATCTGCCTATTGGTCGTGGACTTGTGCTGTGGCTGATGCTGTGTTCGGGGTGTCCGCAATGTCTGCTGTGACCGGACGGTCTGTCTGTTGGTCGTGGACAGTTGCAGTCTGCTTCGGTGTTCGCAGAGTCCGCTAAGTCCGCTGTGACCTGGCGGTTTGCCTGTTGGTCGTGAACTTGTGCTTGCGGACTGATGCCGTGTCCGCTACTCTGTGTGGACTGTCATCTCGTCTTGGTACTTGACGGTTTCGGTTGATGTCCGACCTTGTCTTTGCGGACTGCCTAGTGCGGACTGGCCTCTGGCTAGCAGGACTGCTATGGCGGCGGTCTTGCGCTTGGCGGTTAGCGGACTGTTCGCGAGTCCGGCATTGGTATTGCGGACAATGCGGACTCGGCGAACTGGCGATGCTAGCTGGGATCAAGGGGCGGTTAGCCTATCTCATAGGGCGGTGACCACACTCCTCATCCCGTCTATAAATAGGACCCCCGTCGCTTCATTTGTAATAGAGTGGACAGTAAGTTGAACTCTGTTTAAGTGCTGCGAACTCAGTTTTCCTATCCGCGCGGTTTGAGCAGACTTAACTGGTTGCTGTTTGCAGGTGGCGCGGCTAGCACTGTGAAGCCAGGAGTTTGGTTTTGACTTCGGTCAGGCTCAGTGAAGTTTGCAGACTATTTTCGGCTGCTTACCAGTTTTCACTCTGCTTCCATTTTCCAAGTTCAATAACCTGTCCGCCGGACTCGGCAGGTAGGTGATCTGTTATCCAGTTCGGCAGCAGCAGTAGTTCAGCGAATAACGGTGTGTCCGCGCGACCTCGCGGTCTCGGCGGACTCCGTTGTTCAGTTCGGCTTCAGCAGCAGCTCGGGCGGTCTCTGCGACTTCTGCGGACATGCGGTCTCGACGGTCTCCAGTGTTCTGTCCGCCCGAATTGATACTTGTATTTTTTCTGCTTTCCCTAGTGTATTGGCGAAATCATGTCTCGCCATGTATACCTCGCTCTGTAAAGAAGATTGATATATACATGATCTGCTTGTCTCTGTCTTTTCATCTGGTTGATTGAGTTACTTCCTGGTTTCCTCTTGGTCAAGTTGTGATCTGGATAGTTCTGAAGATATTACTTTGGTGTTTAGACTATCTTGCTGAGCTTCTTGAGAAAATTCAACATGGTATCAGAGGGAGGTTCAGTTTCTTGAGTGGTGATCAACGTCTGATTGAGTTGTGATCAACGTTTGATTGTGCTCTGTGCTTCTGGGAACTTAATCAGATTTACTGCAATGGACGAAGGTTATGCATGGGGTCTGAGAATTGAGCATTTGACGCCGACTAACTTCAAGAAGTGGAAGTCGTGCATGAAAAGCTATATTCTGGGCGAGGAGCTGTGCGAGGTCGTCGGTGGTGATGACCAGGTGGAAATTATAGCTGAGTTTGGAACTGTTGAATATGTGAGAGTTTGGAGGAAGACTAATGTAAATGCAGAGTTTACTCTCAAACGGGTTATCTCACCGGAGCTGTTTGATCACATCATTGGATGTGAATCTGCTGCTGAAATTTGGACTTCCCTTGATGGGTTGTTCAACAGGAAGAATGTAGCTAGGCTACAGTTCCTGGAGAATGAGTTGGCTAAAGCAACTCAATGATACCTCTCCATCTCAAAATACTTCTTGAAAATGAAGAGCTTGTGTGCTGAGCTATCAGCGCTTGATCCTGATGAGCCTATCTCTGAGGCTAAGCTTAAAATGCCCATAATTCGTGGCTTGCGGAAGGAGTATGTGGATTTTGTTACTTCAGTTCAAGGCTGGGCAACTCAGCCATCTTTGCTGGAACTTGAGAACCTGCTTGCTTCGCAGGAAAGTTTGGCTAGGTAGATGGCTAGAGTTACTATTTTTGATGGTGGCAGTGAAGCTCTGTTTCTGATGGTGGTAGCGAATGTGCCTATCACTTCTCAACTCTTGGAGCTGGTCAACCTGCGTCAGAAGCTGGATGATGATCATTCGAAGATGGACGACAACCTCTTTGTGTACATGATTATGAGTAAGCTTCCTCCGGAGTGGCTCTTTTTCAAGATCGAGATGCTCCGATTGAAAGAGAAGATCAGTTTGGATGAATTCAAAAGGTTCATTCATATTGAGGACCAAAACATCGCTGACAAAAGTTTGGAGCAGGTTGTGCAACCCTCACAGGCTGTCAACCTCGTTTCATGTCCTAAAAAGCCTTCTCGGAAGCCCCGACACCCGAGGGTGATACCCACGCACCATTGGAGGTCAAAAAGCCTTCTCTCAAAAGGAAGCAGGGCAAGTGCCACAACTGCGGCAAATGAGGTCACTGGGTCGCTGAATGCAAGGGTCCGAAAAGACAAAAGGAAGAAGCCCCACAAAATGTTGCGAACATGGTGGTCGATAACTCTGATCCCATGTCCTTCGTGGATATGATTGAGAGTACTCACCGCAGTGCGTCGTCTGAGTGGTGGCTGGATAGTGGTGCTACCTGTCACGTCACAAATAATAGGGGTCTTCTCTAAAAGGATACAGTAGTCAAGGATAGAGTCAAAAACTGTAATGGAGGAGCGACAGATGTTACTCATGTTGGGATTGCAGAGCTAGTCCTCTCTTCAGGTAAAACTTTAATTTTGCAGCATGTTAAAGTAGTTCCTAATGTAACTAAGAATTTGATTTCTATGAGCTTGCTTGATAAAGCTGGAATGTCTTTCACAACCATGAACGGTAGAATGACTTTAACTGTTAATTCTCACTCCTTTGGTTGCGCTTACCTGATCAATGGTATGTACAGACTTAGCCTAGATAACGAGTGCATAAACCAAGTGAGCTCAACTCTGATTGATCTGAAGTTATTACACAATAGACTTGGACATATTCACTATAAGAAAATGCGAGATCTAGCTAAAAGTCATAACATTCCATTAGATCTTTCTATTCGATTTGATAGGTATGAGGTTTGTGCCCAGACTAAGATCACTAAAAACCCTTACAAGACCGTTTCTAGGAGCACACAACTTCTGGAGTTGATACATTCCGACCTCTGTGATTTTCGTAGTCTCTCCACTAGAGGGGGAAGGAAATATCTAATTACATTCATCAACGATTTTTCTAGATATTGTCATGTTTACCTATTGAAATCGAAAGATGAGACATTCAAGACCTTTAAGATCTTCAAATTCTCAGGTAGAAAATCAATTAAATTTAAAGATTAAAAGACTTAGAAGTGATTTAGGAGGAGAGTACACTACAACTGGGTTTGAGGACTTTTGTGCCTCTGAGGGTATAATCCTAGAAACCACAGCTCCTTACTCACCCTAGTCGAATGGTATTGCTGAGCGTAAGAATAGAACTTTAACAAAAATGTTGAATTCTATGCTCCTCACAGCTGGCATGCCTAATTCATTTTGGGAAGAAGCAGTTCTAACTGCAAATCACATTCTAAATAGAGTGTATCACTCAAAGCTCAACTCTACTCCGTATGAGTTGTGGTATGACCATCCTTGTAGATATGACACTCTAAAGACTTGGGGCTGTATCGCTTATGTAAGAATACAAGACCTTAAGAGACCTAAGGTGAGACCTAGAACAACAACCTGTGTTTATTTAGGTAGTGTAGAAGATAGTGCAACTGACAGGTTTCTGGATCTATCCACTAATACAGTGATAGAGTCTAGAGATGTTATTTTCTTTGAACATAAATTTATCAAAAATCATGGCTTGACCGTCTCCGGGTCTACTGACATGATTTCAGAATCTACTGCAGAACCTAAAGCTGGCCCCTCTGACACTGCTCCCCAACCTCTAGAGGTAGAATCTGTTCCTCTTAGAGTATCTACAAGAGACAGAATCCCTAAGGATTTTGGTGAGAATTTCATCACCTACCACTTAGAAAATGATCCATTCTCCTATCAGGAAGCAATGTGATCTAGAGATTTGTTATTGTGGGCAGAGGCCATCGATGATGAGATGAACTCGCTGCTACAAAACAACACTTGACATCTAGCTGACCTACCAAAAGGTGCTAAAGTCCTAGGATGTAAGTGGGTACTAAAGAAGAAATTGCATAGTGATGGGTGTATAACCAGATATAAAGCACGTATAGTAGCTAAGGGTTATAAACAACATGAGGAATTGACTATTTTGAAGTCTATTCACATGTATGTCACCTATCCACTATTAGGATTCTTCTTGCCTTAGCTTCTATCGAGAACTTTATAGTTCATCAGATGGATGTAAAGACAGCCTTCTTAAATGGAGAGCTTGATGAAGAGATTTACATGACACAACTTGAAGGTTATGTACATAAGGATCTAAGAGATAAAGTGTGCAAGCTCGATAAATTGATCTATGGGCTTAAACAAGCACCTAAGATGTGGTACATTAAATTTGACCAAGTGGTAAAGAGCGTTGGATTTTAGTCCAGTCTCTCGGACAAGTTCCTCTACTACCGCTCGATGTCAAATCAAACAGTCATCATATGCTTATATGTGGATGATATGCATGTTGATTCTGGGGTCAAATCTTACCGCAGTGAGGGATACAAAATCCGCTCTCGCGAAAGCATTTGACATGAAGGACCTTGGTCCTGTAGATACCCTATTAGGTATAAAAGTTAGAGTAGACAAGGGACGTGTCACTCTAAGTCAAGCTCATTACCTTGAGCAGATCCTCACTACCTGGGGTTATAAAGACTGTAGGCCTGTTGAAACACTAATTGATCCAAATGTCAAGTTGAGTCCGAATAAAGGGACCAGTATTGATCAAATAAAGTACTCGAAGATCATTGGTAGTCTCATATATGCCACAAGTTGTACAAGACCAGGCATTGCCTTCTCCGTTGGCATGCTGAGTCGCTTTACTAGTAGTCCAGGCAAAGAGCATTGGGATGCCTTAGATCGGCTGATGAGGTACCTGAAAGGTACTAAAGATCACGCTCTGTGCTATACTGGTTACCCTCCTACGTTGGAAGGATACTCTGATGTCTCATGGTGTTCAGAAGTTGGGAACAGCAAGTTCACTAGTGGATTTATTTTCAATTTGGGTGGCGCTGCAGTCACTTGGAAATCCAAAAGACAGATTTGTATAACTTATTCGTCTATGGAAGCCGAGTTGTTTGCCTTAGCTTCAGCTGGTGAAGAGCCAGATTGGATCAGAAATTTGATTCTAGACCTTCCCTTGTTTAGACTTCAAGTCAATTTTTTGAGCCTTTACTGTGATAATCAAGCAGTAGCCCAAGTCGTGAAGAATGTCCTTTTAATACTAAGAGGCAACATGTACGACTGAGACATGCTCTATTGAATTATCTGAAAGAACAAGACATTATCACTTTGATCGATGTGTGATCAAAGGATAATCTGGCTGATCCACTGACGAAAGGAATGCCTAAAAACCGATCAATCAAAACAGTGGGGGAAATGAGACTCAAGGCGGTTTAAGTTCAACCTTAGTTTCAAGGTTAGGCGATTCTGTTCCGTCTTAGTCAAAATGTTTTGATTTTTTCACTTTCTTTTGTCAAAGCAAACGTGTTGTGCTCCGCTGATGTTTAGGGTTGCTGAGTACGAATCTGGTGAGTTGTTTCATTCCACATTTAATGTTAACAACTTTATCTAGTTTCGTCTTCCTTATCTAGGAGGAGAGTGTTATTCCACATTTGATAACACAATCTGACTAGGTTTGACTCTTCTTCTGTTTATTGGTTCCATTTCACATTTGATGAGTTCCAATTAACTTTAGAAGAACAGTAACCGTGACTTTCCACATAGGAACACAGATACAGCTACGGTGTCCAGAAGTTCATAAATTCGTTTCTCTAAAAACAGATAATGGATTCTGAGGTAGAACCTAAATACTCTACACATGCTTCCTCATACTGTACTACGTTCATATAAGTAGAACTAGTTACTTGTATATTTTCCAAGGTTAAATTCATTCTGAATGAACTTCTCTGTTGGAAATTACAGGGGCTGCTGCCGATGGAGGAGCACTTGCAGGTTGGGATCCAGAGGAGGATGACCTGCTGGACGCTGATTTATAGAGTATAAATTGGTTTTTCTTCTGCTTAGAGCACTGTTTAGCTCTCATTTCTTTCACTTGTTTTGTTTGGACTTTCTTGCTCTTTAGTTGGTCATGAGACATTAAGTGTTCTGATACCTGTGTTGTGATTGTACTTTTGTCTTTGTTATGATGCTGCTGAGATTTTCTGTTTATTCTTATGCATGCATACAAATGCTTTACTTAACGTCCAATATGTTCTGACAAGTGTGATGAACACGGTTGTGAGTGCTTCATGTTCGGTTGAACACTACACACACCACCCTTTTTCCGACGTCGGGTTTATGACGGACATAGGAGGAGATTGTTAGGGTATTTAATATATGTCCGCGCGTGTCGAGACCGACTCGGAACGACCCAATGAGTTAGTGTCAATAGAGTGTAACGGCTCTATGCTGGAGATACTATATAATGTCATTCCACATTTAATGAGCCTTATTGAACTATCTTGAGCGGAGCCATTTACAAAAATTACTTAAAATTATAATTCACGTAGATCATTAACATTATAAAGTAAAATTTTCCTTGATCAAAGTTAACTGATATGATCACAGAAAAAGGCGTTAGGTAGTAGTAATCATCGAGCAAAAAAAAAAGTTTTATGATAAGCTGATATTTTTTAGGAATTCTCTTAATAGTCACCCCAATTCTATATAACAGTGAGATGATTTTTCGATGTGATCACAAGATTTCTAAAAAATCACCTAGGAAGGTTGATTTGTGCAAAAGTGAAGCACAGTCAAAATTCTTTGAAAACTTTCGATTAATGACTCGAAAACTTTCGATCAAAAAATAAAACTGAATAGTTGGGCTCTTAGAAGGGAACGTATATTGTATAATTAATGATGATGATTAATAAAATTATTTAAATATTTCACATAGATCATCAACATTATAAAATAAAATTTCCCCAAATCAAAATTGACTCATATGACACGAAAAAGTTTTATGTACGAGCAAAAAAAAATAAAAGTTCTATAATAAATTGTTTTTTAGGAATTTTCTGAATATTAGTCTCTGCAAGTCTATATAATAATAGCGATGATTCTGATCATCAGATTTCTATAAAATCAGTTTGATTTGTGCAAAAAGTGAAATCACGGTCAAAATTTTACAAAAACAACTTTTAATTAATGACTCTATTTTATATACATGGCATTCCGAGGAGAATCCAACATGACTTTAGATGTAATTTTATCTAGAAGTTGTAGAGAAATTAACTTTTAAAAATTTATAATAGAAAAGAACAAATTGTTACTGTTTCCCACAGATTAAATAGCAAATAAACAATTAATCACTCGCTGCACATGCACTCAAATATTATTTGGGAATAAGCATAGTTTGTGGGCACAAACTATATATTATGCTTCCCACTTATTGAAATAAAATAGAAAAGAACAAAGTGCTAGCTAGCTAGCTAGCACACTGTAAAGTGTAAACATACATAAAAGCTTCTTCGTCCTCAACCCCATGGCTGGCTGCACATATTGTTGAGCGGGTCTTACATGCCATATGCTGGTGAAAATATGGGAGGAAGATAAGGTCTCGCTGTTTTGCTCCAGAAGTCGGTGTTGGTGGAAACAGAATATTTCCTCCGACCGCAAATCCAACAATTGCAGCGTCCCGGATCATCCGGCGAATTGTAAGTGCACTGAGAGTGCTGCAAGAAGACTCGATCACTCATAATTCGGACATAACATGCATTTCGGCAGAGCCCTTCAGTGCACGGAAAACCATATTGCGGGAATCTCACGGTTCTCATAGCACAGTCCTTCTTCTTCTTCGGCATTCCGCTGCAGTGCGCCACCTGCAGTACTGCTTAAGAAAGCAAACCATTAGTACTCGCGCGGTATATATATATATATTATATATAGGAGCTTCTGAACGCTGAATCGAACAGGGCGGAGGGGATATATGGAGAGAGAGAGAGAGAGAGAGAGAGAGAGAGAGAGAGAGAGAGAGAGAGAGAGAGAGAGAGAGAGAGAGAGAGAGAGAGAGAGAGAGAGAGAGAGAGAGAGAGAGAGAGAGAGAGAGAGAGAGAGAGACTATTTTAAAAGAAATAGTTTAGCTTTGATGGAGTCTCCTTAAAGGTGTTAGCCGCACCTCATGAATGGGGTGCCGATATTCGAACCTTCCCCGACGTAACCACCCGAGGTGTTATCGCTATCGCCGCCGCTGCACCGAAACCTGCAAGAACATAATAGTCAGTGTTATAGATGACTCAACCTTTCAGAACATTGTTCACTGCACAACTGCACAACTGCAAAGGAAATGTGGAACTCTTTTATAGTCTACATGGAAGGGACTAAAGAAGTGATGGATAACTGAAAATCTCTCCTAAATCAACAATATGAGGCTTTGAGACATGACAGGAAGGATTTCATAGCTATATGCTATGAGAGATTCTTTAGGATAGTAAATGATTTGAAAACTTATGACAAACAGTTCTCCAACTATGAACTGAATGACAAATTCCTGAGATCACTTAATAAAGAGTGGAATATCAAAATCTGTGTCACAAGGGAAGTTGGCAACTTAACCAACACTCTATCACAAAATCTATTTGGTAAGTTGATGTCACATGAACTTCAAGTGAACTCCAGAAAAGCTAAAGAAGAATATGCAAAGACTCTCAGTAGAGAGAAATCAGTGGTCTTCAAAGTTGAAACATCAAGAAAGAGCAGAGAGAAGACTCCTTCACCCTCAAGAAGGGCAACAGAATCAGAAAGCTCTGCGCCCAGCTCATCAGAAACTGAGCTGCCTGATGGAGAACGAACTAACCATATTCTCCAAGCAGTTCAAAAAGATGTTGCGCAGAAGAAGACAGTGGAAGAACAAGGCATCCACTGACTCCAGTTCAAGGAAGCCCCAGACAAACCGTGAAAGATCCAGGAAGGAACCCACTGGGGACAAGTATGCATGTAAACAGAAAAAAACAATTTAAGACTAATATTGTTTGTTATTATTTCAACATGTCAGGACATGTCATTTTCGATTTTACTGCCTGACCTCTGCGTGGCCGCCTAAATTGGGCAGCCCCTTCGCTGCCCAGTTTGAGCGACCTCCCTGCTGCCCAGGTTGGGTGGGAATTTAGCCGCCCAACCACGTCTAGGGGCCCTTTTACCCGGACATCGGCCTCGCCGATCGCTCCTCCCCTCACAGGAGGAGCGGTTAGTTTTTCGGTAAACCCAAAACCGCCCATGGACGGTCTTGTCATTTACATAAAATATGTGATCCGCGTGCTCTAAACAGAGAATTCTTATGCATCTGTACGGTAGTTATTGAGGGAAATTATCAGTTTTCCCCTCTTGGATACTATAAATAGACCTCCTTCCTCTTTCATTTTCATTCTTTTCTCCCTCCTCCTTCTATGGATTTTCTCTCTCCTCATTCTACGGATTTTCTCTCTCATCCTCCTATGCTCCACCCACTCCCACATATCTCCTCTAACGTGCGCACGTTCTTTCAAGCGTATGTTCCTCCTTACTTGTGCTCCCCCTTGTGCGCGTTTATCCTTCCCCGTTCACACATCCTTTCGTGCACGCGCGATCCCCTTGCACGCATCTCTCCTACCTAGTGCGCACATCCTTTCGTGTGTGCGTGTTCCTCCTTATGCGCGCTCCCCCTTACGTGTGTCTCTCCTTCCCCGTGCACACATCCTTTGTGTGCATGTTCCTCCTTACGTGTGCTCCCCTTGCACACGTCCCTCTTCCAATGTGCGTATGTCCTCTTGTGTGCACGTTCCCCCTTGCGCGCATCCATCCATGTGCAGGTTCCTCCTTATGTGCGCCCCTTTGCGCACATCCCTCTGTATGCATGTTCCATCCTGCTCACATTCCTCCTAGCGTGAATCCCTCAGTTCGCTCACCATTCCAAGTGCGTCGTCGTGCACACCATTCTCCAGACCGCTCCTACCAGCGCCCTGTATAGTCTGTCGAAACCCGTCTTGACCGCCGAAGCAGCCTGTAATATACATCAAGCACTCCGAAGATTACAAGAGAACCAATAATTTCCTTCTGTCATCAATCGTTCGTGCGGCGACCGAACCAACCGCAAATCTCCTCGGTGACAGCAAACCAAGCCCATCAGAGTTCCAGAAGTTTATGTGCCCCACACCGCCAGCAGTGGGAGAGACCAGCGGCAGAGCCCGCCAAGACCGCTCAACTACAGTAAGACGTGCAGAACACTCAGTATTCCCACGAAAAACCTTGCCGGGACCTAGGCCCACATCAACACTAGGATTAGACCCCCTAAACACTACTCAAAACCAACACGCTCCTTACCATTCATGATAGCGTTGCCCTTTGCAGTCCCGAGCTTCTCACACCAGAAAGTGAAATTATTCACAATATCACGACTTCCAACGCGAGCACATTCATAACACGGAAGGATGATAGTTGTTGAAGGTGCAGATCGAGTGCCTAGTCCAATAAAGTCTTCTCGGATGATTCTTATTGAACTAGGACCTGAATCAGCGTGCAAGTCAAGACAAATACCCTAACGGAGCTTGCCGCATTGCCCAAGCCTCCCACTCCAGCACTGCTTTCATCAAAAATGGACATCTGAAGAAACAAACTCAACAAACTCTGGTAAGGAGGACAAAATCCCTTCTATGCCATAACAAAACGTCGACTTCAGGCGTCAATACCAAGAGACGAGTTCTGACACATACACATGAAAACAAGCTCATAACAGCGCGTGCAAGTCAAGACAAATACCCTAACGGAGCTTGTACACACAAAGGTATATGTTCATAAGGAAAAAAATTGGACTCATTTTCTACAAATAAATGACCTCCGAAAATTGGAGGGCAATTGATGGTGTTTCCCAAATATGTTCGGTCAAACCAATGGCTTTTTTCAACTTCGACTGGCTTGCCGCTATAATTTCAACAGATCCATTCTCGTGAAATTCCAAGTCCGTTTAGTCTTCTTTACGAACATCGAATCACACGCTAGCCACAACACTTGTCATGGAATATAATAGTGGGTAACCCCCGCTCCCTTAAGGAAAAGAGTCGCACTCCCTAATTAGTGGGAGGAGAGAAAACCTTCCCAAATATGTTCGGTCAAACCAATGGCTTTTTTCAACTTTGACTGGCTCGCCGCTATAATTTCAACAGATCCATTATCGTGAAATTCCAAGTCCGTTTAGTCTACTTTACGAACATCGAATCACACACACAACACTTGTCATGGAATATAATAGTGGGTAACCCCCGCTCCCTTAAGGAAAAGAGTCACACTCCCTAATTAGTGGGAGGAGAGGAAACCTCCCATAATCAAAACCGCCCACCACCGCCCGGGCAAGAGTAAGCGGACGCATGTCCCTGGTCGCGCCATGCAAAGCCGAACAAAATAGCATGGATAATTAGGGGACGACCAAAAGGCGCGTATATAACTACTTATAAAGAAATATGAATGACTTTTAAAAACCTTGATTTTAAAAGTCATAGAATTAATCTCAGTCATCTGATCAATTTATGTACCATATATATATGATACACAAATCATCAGCCATATGATCCCCTTATTCATAGATCTCCTAAACCTACTAGGGTGTCCTAAACCTATGCGAGATTACCATTTTACCCCTACAACTGTTTAAAATATTCAATTGAATAGAAAAACAGGCCACTAAGCATCCCACTGCTTTAAATATCCGCGAATTTAAACAGGTGGGCCGGCTAATCGAGCAGACTATTGATTTTCAAACAAATTAGTCCCCTCCTGGTATTTAAACACTGAAAATATTTTGTTTTAAACGGTGTGGGACTAAAATATCCCAAGAAATCCCGGGCATTACGTACAATTATGATTGGATTTTTAAAAAGATCCCGCGGGACATTTCGTGTGATTTTTAAAAATATCCCACTTAAAAATATCCCGTGGGTTTTTTAAAAATATCCCACTTTCTAAAATTAAGAAGAAAGATATTAGAAAAGTTGTTATTTTACAAAAATAAAAAGGCAGGAAAAATTGTTATTAAAAAATGGCGGGCGAAGCCCGCCGTCGCGGCTTGGGTACCGTCGCGCGAAGTTCGCCGTCACGGCTCAGGTACTATCGTGCGAAGCCCGCCGCTGTTGGTCGGGTACTGTGGCGCGTGGCCATCGGGCCGGAGGCCCGTGCCTGTCAAAATTCCCACCGTCGTCGGATCATGGATGCGAAATTCAGCTGCCGTCCGATCTTGAATCATTAAAAAAGAAAAAAAAACAGGGGTCCTAAAGGTAGAGAGAGGTAGAGGTAGGGGAGAGAGAGAGTGGCTGAGAGGACGGGGGGGGGGGGGGGGGGGGGGGGGGGCGGTGGATGGGATGTAGTTATATATAATATATTATATCTTAATATATGTTATATTATATATTTATACATATAGGCAGGGAGAGAGAGTGCCGCTGAGAGTGGGGGGGGGGGGCGCCGGGTTCCACTCCGGTATGAGGGGGAAAAAAAGGGGGGAGGGGGAGGGGGAGAAAGAAAAAGAGGGGGAGGAGAAGAAAAGGGGGGTGAGGGAGAAAGAGAGAAGAGGGAAAAGAAAAAAAAAGGGAGAGAGGAAGTAAGAAAAAAGTACTATGATTACATAAGCTTGAATCTCTTATTTGTAGTGTATACGAATATTAACGCTACAAGAAAATTGATTTTTAGTTCATCTTCATGTTCTGTCTCATCTATTCTTGCTTCACCCTCATCCAATTCCTCACCCTCGCTAAAACCTGATAACGCAACAACGATGCTTCTTTTAAAATGTCATGGTCATCCAATTAATAGGAACTGCTCATTCTTTTATAAACACGATAATAGCTTATCAGGTTAATTTATATCTTGAAAAGCAATGGACATGCTTTTGAAAAAAATGCCAGTGAAACTCAAATGTGCTTCGTTATGACACTTTAATTTGTTAGCAAATATATATTTATATATAGAGAGAGGGGATCACATTCATATGCTAATAGAAACCGTGCCAAGACGGTGCGACCGATGGCTGGCGAGCCTGAGGCCGCCAGCTGCCGCTCTCTTCGCACCGTCTTCGCTCTGGCTTTTGTCGCTGGCATCCGCTCTCTCGTCTTCGTTCTTGCTTTTGTCGCCGGTCTCCGCCTTGAAAAATCATTGTCATGCAAAATATACATTTTATAATTACGGCGTTAAATATTGCGCCAAACGGAACCTTACTAAATTTTTTTATTTTAAATGTTTCATTGAGCCTGCGTTGTTTGATAGAAGAAATAGCTGGATCATTTGGGAAGCCTTTTACATCACCACATAGAAATGAGACCTACAGTTTATGCAGCATATGACATCTAATGAAATGCACAAACGGTGCAGTAGGCATACAATTTATATAAAAAACATACAAAATTTAACTAATTTGGAGAGAGAAAATGAACGCGAGCAAGAGCATATTCCTTCTCAGCAATCCATACACCAGTTTGTGACCACTGCACATCTTCCCAGTCCAAATTCTCCTCCAAAACCTGCACAATAAAGTGACCTTAAACAGTCGACACGATACACATCACTAGACAGTTTAAATGACCCAACTATGATAATCATCTCTCTACTCCTATGCTCAACCTCTTCTCCTCGCAACTAGTCCCAGAAAATGTCCTTGTCAGCTCTCACTTGCCTTTCAATGTTTCATTTTTTTGGTTGATGAATTGGTGAATCTTATCCTTCCTCTCCACAGTTGCATTTATAGTTTGATGTATTTTTTGCAAGTTACAGATGTCAATGTGGCGATGTTTTTGTCTAAAATAAGGACTCGGTTCTATTGTGTTGAATGATTGGTGCTTCTTATTGAGGTTTTCTGTAGCACGTATACAAGAAAATATGATTCCTAAACATTTAAACATGAAAACATTTATGAGCATATAACAATGATGTTAAAAAAATTCATATCAAGTGAACATGTTAAAAAAGCTTCCAAGCAATAACAATGATGTTGAAAAAAACTAAAACAAAAAATATTACACTAAAATAAAAAGGATAGATCGAATATTGATAAAGCAAGACGACAACCTACGTGACTTTGAACCACCTCCTCCCATAGAGAAAAAAAAATAATCATATATGTTAAAAAGAATGTGAATATGTAAGACCAGACATGAGAAGTGAAGAGCCGCTGACAAAGACCACAATTGATTGAACAAACAATAGAAAAGAAGCGGGATTTTGTACCAGATCAAAACCACAAGCAACATTACAAGATATCAAAAGCTTTTTTTAAAAAAAGCAACATTACAGTTTTTTTAATAGTTTTTGCGGCTTTTGAAAATGTCGCATATTATTTAAATGTAGTCGGCGCACACTATACACGGAGGATATCATGCACTCCTGCTAATATTTGCTCATATAGTATAATAAATCAAAGAAATATGAAATTTAATGAAATCTTATTATTATCAAAAGTTATGAATTGAATGAAATTATTTAGTAATTTTAGGCCAATTTAAGCAAAATTATTTTTGAACCTTCAAAATTAAAAACCAAGTCCAATGGACCTGAAGAATTGGCAATGCATGCAACCAGCATAGGCGAAATCGTCCCATGGCAACGGACGAGTTATCCTTCAAAGAGGTCACATTATGCAAGCGATATATTTGGTCATGAAAAAATTTCTCTCTCTCTCTCGCACGCACGGTCGCCGTAATTTTGGTTTTCAAATGGGGGAGTTTCAAATGCGCTTTTGCGGTAAAGGCGGACCCCCAAAAACAAAATATTGTACATTTTTTACGTTAATTTCCCTTCCGCTCGTGTCGTTATGTTCACGATTAAATACAACTGAAATGTCACACAAAATTATAATATAAATCATGATTAAATAGAAGCTACTGAAATGCAAGGTCAATTTTCAGTGACATGGAGACGCGGTGATGGGAAGGTTTCTTGCAAGTTGTAAATGTATTCACAATCTGTAAAAGAGATGAGCCGCGGTTCCCTGCGGCTGTGTGCAAGATTTGCCTGCGTACGAGGGGAGAAGCCTTAGTGCTGATTGGAAGAAGCTGAGAGGGAAACCTCGCTGAGCCCTAGGTAGAAGAAATCATCAAGTAACGAACTGAGAGTAATTAATGGTAAGTTGAATCCTTCATATAAGGATTTCAACAAACACTAAATCCATGACTTAGCATGACTTGGGGGACAGGTCAATAAAATAAATCCTGAAATCACTTAAACACATAGCTAGTAAGCTTTTGGTAATGAGCTGTATCAATAAATTACTAATCCAAATGAGAACACAAAAAAATTAACTTAAAATTGTTGGACATGCTTCAAAAGAAATAAAATGAATCATTATCGGTTGTGGACAAATTTCCCAAGAGAGGTAGACTCCATATCTGCCTTCATTACTAATCCAAATGCTAAGAAACAAGACCAATTTGTGCAACAAATAATGAGCTTAATAAAAAATTAACAAACAACTTTTAAAAATGCGAAGTAACATTTCTTACAAGCAGGAATCTTTAGATCTGCAAAGGCACTTGTTATGATAGAAGTGCGCGCCGTCAAATTTATCCATCACCGGGCCAGCCGGTATGATGCCACAGAGCCGATTGTAGCTCATATTAAAATTGACCGGATTGCTTAACATGTTTATCTGAGCCGGGATTGAACCGTTGATCATATTATTATTCACAACCAACGTCCATGTACTGACCGAGAACTTGATCATACTCATGTCAAACTCGAAGTTGTTAAACGATAAATTGATCAAATTTGTAGGCTTGTCTGCGCAAAAAAGAAATGATGCATCTCCACAAAGCTTATTGTGAGAGAGATCAAGATTAACCCAGTCCGGCACCCATAACTCCGTCGGGATGTCGCCGGAAAGCTTGTTGTGTGCCACAAAGAGGGTTAACAGCGATTAACATATTTAACCTGAAAAGATACCAGATAATAACATAAACATATGATAATATCTATGTTCATGTAAAATAAGAACCAACGGCCTCTAATATTCACACACAGCATCTGGACTGTTTCTGCCTTTGCAATTGAACTGTTAGGCTCTTAAGTACTTAACACATTTCTTATACCAAAAAAACAAAAACACCAACGTACATCAAATACGTTCATATACCCGCTTCACACAGATCTCCCCAGAAATTCACAATAACCTAATTGCACAAATCCACATCACATAGTTTCAAACAGACACAATCAGATAACATAGATTTCATATTAGCATTCAAAGAGGATAAAGAACATCCAGAAGCAAATAGAATCAGGGATTCAAGAAGTGAGGCGACCGACCACGGGATATTTGGCAACGAAACTTCTTCTCCCAGTCCTCGAGGACAGTAATTTCCTCTCAGTCATTCAGCAACACAGCAGATACAAAACCATCCGTTGTCGCAGAGACGCTTGGTGTTGTCGCTGCACATGGCCTCGGATGTGGCATCGCACCATCCTAGGATGTGGCAGAGACGCTTGGTGTTGGCAGAGATGCTTGGTGTTGGCAGAGACGCTTGGTGTTGTCGCTGCACATGGCCTCGCACCATTCGTTGCCAAGCATGCGAAGGTCCATTCAAACATGAAATTTCATTAGAAAATGTAATCACTAAACCTAGTTTGGAAAAATGTTCGATTTATCAAGTCTGCAATTTAGTTGAATATTTGGACACAAACATCATGCAATTTACATTGGCAGGAACGTGTGAATGCAGTGATCTGCTACTTCACCATAAAACAGTTCAAAATAAGGAGGCATTAAGATAAATAGATGAAAATTTAGTGTGCATTCAAAAACATCATTCAATTGTAATGCTTAGGGGTGTTCAAAATCATTCAACTGTAATGAAAATTTAGGGGCCAATAATTTTGGTCCCTATTAAAAATATCTATGGTGATTCAAAATTTTCATCACATAAACAATATGGGTTATATGCTTGGATGCAGTTTTGGGGAGATAACCTTGGGGAGAGTTCAAGATAGTAAAAAAAATTAACATGTAGCAAAAAACACATACTCACAAAATCTAGTCTAGACTGAATGAATCCATAAAATCTTCTCAGATCTATGATATTGGTTCAAACATTGTGCACATTAACATGATTATTTTCAATTCAAGCATAACCCAGCAAAAAATTATACATCCATAAGTGCACATTTGTATGAATTTATACATCCAGATATTTGATTATAAATGATCAAACCTTGTGTGATCGTGCATAAATGATCGAACACTGTATACATTTTAACAAATCATTAATGTCAAATGATCAAACATTATTTGATTATTTTACTTTTTATACATCCAAAAATTTTAGGTTTGAGATGGAAAAAATGACAAGTTAAGAAATCTGAAATCTGGCAGTGAATTTATACATCCAGATATCTGAAATCTGAAATCATTAGGGATTTGCTTGGAGGAGTTGCATCCAAAACAACACAATAAAATTGTGAGAAGATAAGTACTCACATGTCATTGCAACTACAATAATAGAGAACAGATCAAGACAAGCAGTAGCCGCCGCCGCTGATGGAAGAAGACCGAGTGGACGTTGATACAGGAGGGCTTGGGCCTTTCAGGATCGACGGAGACGATCACGTCGATGGTGTAGACGATACCTGGTATGTATCCAAGTATGGTGAGGAGGAGGCAGATGCAAAACTCCATCTGAGGTCAAAATTAGAAGGGAAAAAACGATCAAAAATTGAAAGAAATAAAATACTGTAATCGGAGAGGGCGGGGGCGCACGCTGCATCATCCATGGCGGAGGAAGATCGGGATTGCGTCGTGCGTCGGGAGATTCAGTGGATTCAATCGTGGAGGAGCGGGGGAGGGTTAGCGACCATCACCGTAGCTCATTTTGACATTTTCACCCAAAAAATATCACGATTGGAAAAAAAATGTCATGATATATAATTGATGCATTGTGACACTTTTTAAAAAAAAGTCAAAAAAATATTAAGTCTACCATTACATTTTTTGCAAAATGTTAACGTCGTTAAAACTTGTGTTTTTTTTGAAAAACACAAGTCAGAGAAAGCACTCAAACAAACAAATCTTAAATTAATAATTATTAAAAAAAACTATGAAGGCTTCAAAGGAAAAGTGGAAAATAGAGGCTCAAATCATCTCCAAACTAGTCCAAACTATCCAACCACCTTCCAATGCTAATGATAGTTGCAGGGGTTGCCTGGGGAGCCTTCTCCACAGGCCATCCTCAATGCCCTCAACATTCAAGAAAAAAAAGACTTCATTAGTCCATGTCAGTTCCATGATTCCTCATCGCCTCTAATTGATGCAAATAAAATCTCATTAAGCATGTCAACAATTGCAAAGTGAAACTCTAACAAAACAGACCTGCAGTTGAACTCATATTTAGATCTCTCTCTCCCCCCCCCAATATTTTAGCATTTTATCTTGCTTGCACACCCACCATGGATGCACGGGTTGCCTGAGGAGACTCTCCAAGCCATCCTCCATGCATTGTCTCTTTCAAGGAAGAAATCCATTCAAAGTAAGCCATCTGAAAGCAAAGAACAAGAGCAAGGAAGAAGAATAAGAACACATCGGGATGCCTAACGCAATAATGCCAAACATATGTTCTATGACGGTGGCATTTTTATCCAATTTTGGTAAACAAGTTCCGAAGAAATTATTGTACACACAAATGTTGACCTTTTCAAACTTTGAAGTATTCATGACAAGAAATTATAGAGATATACATACATAGAGAATGAGAGGGATCGGGATTAGGTACTTTAAAAGGGTTGGCGAGGTCCTAAAAATCATGGAGAAAAACGACGTCAAGACGTCTCTCTTCACATACAAGCTTTTGGTAGACACCAAAGGTCGAATGCACGATATTCAGGGCATGAAAGATATCATCATGACAATGAAGGTTGAGGGTGTCGAGCCCGATTTCTACTTGATATCATCATGTGAATGATAAGAGAAAAACTCCAAATAAATTTGTATATAACCGGGTGCCCAAAAAAGCTCCAGTTCTCTGCAAAGCTTCACTCATCAACACTTTTGATTAAGCTATGTTTGGGGGGACTTATTTTCACCGGTCAAGCGGTTACGACCGCATGAACCGGACCTTAATTATGGTCTGATTCATGCAGTCGTAACTGCTAGACCGGTGAAAATAAGTCCCCCCAAACTTAACGGAGCCTAAATCTTTAAATTAAGCAAGAAACTGTAGAATGGTTCTTCACATGCGAGCTCTGATGATCGATTCTATCATTTATGATCAAGACATAACACCTTTAGAACTATGGTAAGGGTAAAACATATATTAAATCAAAAAGTATATCCAAAATCATGTTCAACAATGATCAATCAAACATATATTGTCATTAAAAAGGAATAGGGTTATGGAGGTGATGTTTATCCTCATGCATTTTTAACAAAAATGATTTATAAGAAATAATGGCATCATTATAATGAAACAATTTCATTAAGTTTAGAGAATCAAAGTGATCTTTCAACCCTAATGAGCTTTTTGAATTGAATAATTCTTCAATCGAATCCCTTGGGACTGCAACATGCGATCGGGGGCTACGAGTGTCATCATATTGGGCATTATGACGGTCAGGGTACTATCGTTGGCCGCATGAGGTCCCCCGTGCAATGTCACTCATAGCACACACACACACACACACACACACACACACACACACACACACACACACACAAACATATATAGTGAACATCATTGTGCAATTTAAACAAACAGATAGCTTGCAAGAGAAGTGGTATATTTTTGGTGGAATTGCTTTATTTGTCATTTGAGCTTGCTTCCAGAAGAGTAATGGATGGCTGGTAGAGAGAGAGAGGGAGACCATAACTGGATTTCCTTCTAGTGTTAGACATCAAACCCCAAGAAATGAAGAGTAAGAAAGTTGGAGGTGGATAGAGGGAGAAGATATAGAGAGAGTAACGTAATTGGCATTGATTGCTTAGAAAGCGATTGGCAAAACCAGAGAGGGGGCTAGGACAATGATACCACTTGTCTAGAAGCTCCGGCCATTGTGAAGAAGAAGATACTATGCACGAGATCGATCAGCCTCCGGGATCCAGTTTGAGTGATGCAATTTCTTTTTCTCTGGACTGAGAGAAAACCCAGTGCTGGTTCTCTCTCCAAATCAGAAAAAAACTTGAAGCTAGAGGGAGAGAAAACCAATCAGGCAAGTTGGAGTCCGATCCCTTTCTAAATCTCCTTAGCAGGGAGATTTCACCGCCCTGTGGTTTTTTCGAGAAACTGAAAGGGAGAATGATGGACCGCCGACAATTCTGGACGGGAAGGAGTCAAGCACGGGAGGTTTTTTTAAATGATTTCGCTCGTCGGCGGCCATGGCCAGAGCCATCTTCTCTGAATCACGATGGAGAACTTCGGAGGAGTGGGACGCTAGGGAGTGCAGTTCCTTGGCTAAGTTGACTGGAGAAGGATTCGCCCTGGTTGAAGGAAGAGTGGCGGAGAGAAAGGGCGAGCGAGAGAGGCAACGAGAGAGAAAGAGAGATAATCGCGTAAAATGTAACTGGGGCTGGGGGGGATAAAATGGGAAACACTCGATTATCAGTCCGATTCAGTCGGACTGGAGTGAGGCCCGACCGGGGGCCGCCGGGTTCCACTCCGGTATGAGGGGGAAAAAGGGGGGAGGGGGAGGGGGAGAAAGAAAAAGAGGGGGAGGAGAAGAAAAGGGGGGTGAGGGAGAAAGAGAGGAGGGAAAAGAAAAAAAAAAGGGAGAGAGGAAGTAAGAAAAAGTACTATGATTACATAAGCTTGAATCTCTTATTTGTAGTCTATACGAATATTAACGCTACAAGAAAATTGATTTTTAGTTCATCTTCATGTTCTGTCTCATCTATTCTTGCTTCACCCACATCCAATTCCTCACCCTCGCTAAAACCTGATAACGCAACAACGATGCTTCTTTTAAAATGTCATGGTCATCCAATTAATAGGAACTGCTCATTCTTTTATAAACACGATAATAACTTATCAGGTTAATTTATATCTTGAAAAGCAATGGACATGCTTTTGAAAAAAATGCCGGTGAAACTCAAATGTGCTTCGTTATGACACTTTAATTTGTTAGCAAATATATATTTATATATAGAGAGAGGGGATCACATTCATATGCTAATAGAAACCGTGCCAAGACGGTGCGACCGATGGCTGGCGAGCCTGAGGCCGCCAGCTGCCGCTCTCTTCGCACCGTCTTCGCTCTGGCTTTTGTCGCTGGCATCCGCTCTCTCGTCTTCGTTCTTGCTTTTGTCGCCGGCCTCCGCCTTGAAAAATCATTGTCATGCAAAATATACATTTTATAATTACGGCGTTAAATATCGCGCCAAACGGAACCTTACTAAATTTTTTTATTTTAAATGTTTCACTGAGCCTGCGTTGTTTGATAGAAGAAATAGCTGGATCATTTGGGAAGCCTTTTACATCACCACATAGAAATGAGACCTACAGTTTATGCAGCATATGACATCTAATGAAATGCACAAACGGTGCAGTAGGCATACAATTTATATAAAAAACATACAAAATTTAACTAATTTGGAGAGAGAAAATGAACGCGAGCAAGAGCATATTCCTTCTCAGCAATCCATACACCAGTTTGTGACCACTGCACATCTTCCCAGTCCAAATTCTCCTCCAAAACCTGCACAATAAAGTGACCTTAAACAGTCGACACGATACACATCACTAGACAGTTTAAATGACCCAACTATGATAATCATCTCTCTACTCCTATGCTCAACCTCTTCTCCTCGCAACTAGTCCCAGAAAATGTCCTTGTCAGCTCTCACTTGCCTTTCAATGTTTCATTTTTTTGGTTGATGAATTGGTGAATCTTATCCTTCCTCTCCACAGTTGCATTTATAGTTTGATGTATTTTTTGCAAGTTACAGATGTCAATGTGGCGATGTTTTTGTCTAAAATAAGGACTCGGTTCTATTGTGTTGAATGATTGGTGCTTCTTATTGAGGTTTTCTGTAGCACGTATACAAGAAAATATGATTCCTAAACATTTAAACATGAAAACATTTATGAGCATATAACAATGATGTTAAAAAAATTCATATCAAGTGAACATGTTAAAAAAGCTTCCAAGCAATAACAATGATGTTGAAAAAAACTAAAACAAAAAATATTACACTAAAATAAAAAGGATAGATCGAATATTGATAAAGCAAGACGACAACCTACGTGACTTTGAACCACCTCCTCCCATAGAGAAAAAAAAATAATCATATATGTTAAAAAGAATGTGAATATGTAAGACCAGACATGAGAAGTGAAGAGCCGCTGACAAAGACCACAATTGATTGAACAAACAATAGAAAAGAAGCGGGATTTTGTACCAGATCAAAACCACAAGCAACATTACAAGATATCAAAAGCTTTTTTTAAAAAAAGCAACATTACAGTTTTTTTAATAGTTTTTGCGGCTTTTGAAAATGTCGCATATTATTTAAATGTAGTCGGCGCACACTATACACGGAGGATATCATGCACTCCTGCTAATATTTGCTCATATAGTATAATAAATAAAAGAAATATGAAATTTAATGAAATCTTATTATTATCAAAAGTTATGAATTGAATGAAATTATTTAGTAATTTTAGGCCAATTTAAGCAAAATTATTTTTGAACCTTCAAAATTAAAAACCAAGTCCAATGGACCTGAAGAATTGGCAATGCATGCAACCAGCATAGGCGAAATCGTCCCATGGCAACGGACGAGTTATCCTTCAAAGAGGTCACATTATGCAAGCGATATATTTGGTCATGAAAAAATTTCTCTCTCTCTCTCGCACGCACGGTCGCCGTAATTTTGGTTTTCAAATGGGGGAGTTTCAAATGCGCTTTTGCGGTAAAGGCGGACCCCCAAAAACAAAATATTGTACATTTTTTACGTTAATTTCCCTTCCGCTCGTGTCGTTATGTTCAGTAACACTAATTTTGATTTATAAATCACGATTAAATACAACTGAAATGTCACACAAAATTATAATATAAATCATGATTAAATAGAAGCTACTGAAATGCAAGGTCAATTTTCAGTGACATGGAGACACGGTGATGGGAAGGTTTCTTGCAAGTTGTAAATGTATTCACAATCTGTAAAAGAGATGAGCCGCGGTTCCCTGCGGCTGTGTGCAAGATTTGCCTGCGTACGAGGGGAGAAGCCTTAGTGCTGTTGAAATTGGTGAAGTGGAAGTGGGGGTGATCGGCAGTCCGGGCGACCTGGGCGGACTGACCGCGCGGACTGGGCCTAGTCCGGCGGGTTGGTGTTCGGCGTTCTTTGTAGCTTGCTGTGGTCAGGTGCGAACTGCGCGGACTGGTTGAGTCCGGCAGTGGGCCGAGCTCTGGAGATGGTATCCGCGGTCTGTGCGGATTGAGGTTTGGAGTCTGCTCGATTTGTGGTTGATCTGGAGTAGCGGTGAGCTGTTTCTTTTGGCGGTCTGGCCTAGGTGCTGGCGGACTGGCCTGGTATCCGCAGTGTCCGCTGTGACCGGGCTTTGTGCCTGTGGTCGTGGACAGTGCGAGATGGAGTTGTTTCCGCCGTATCCGCTTTGACCGGGCGTGTTGCCTGTGGTCGTGGATATTACGAGCTGGGGTGGTGTCCACAGAGTCCGCTGTGACCGGGCGGTCTGCCTGTGGTCGTGGACTGGTGATTGCGGACAGATGCTGGTTCGTCTCTTCGGCGGACTAGCATTGTACTCGGCTTCTGGCTTTAGCATCTCGGCTAGTCCTGCAGAGTTTCTGCGAACTAGGCGGACTGCCATGGGCAGCTCGCTTCTCGCTTGGACTTGGCGAGTTGGTTGACCTCGTGCGGGCGGACTCGGCGGAAAGCTTTGTTAGCTGCGACCAAGGGGCGTTGTCTCTATCTCTTAGGGTGGTGATCGCACTCCTCACCCGGCCTATAAATAGGACCCCCCCGACACCTCATTTGGTAGCAGAGTGAACAGTAAGTTGAGCTTGAGTGTTGGCTGCGGACTCGATTTGTGTATCCGCGCGGGCTGTTGCTTAACCGGTTTCTGTGTGCAGGTGGCGCGGCTAGCAGTGTCAAACCAGGAGTTTGGTTTTGACCGCTGGAGTTAGCGGGCTGCATTGGCGGTTATCAGCATCAGCTTTGTCTCAAGTTTCTTCTCTGTCCGCGCGACCTCGCGGTCTCGGCGGATAGGCGGCTTGTTCCTCTGTTCAGCAGCAGTTAGGCGAATAACGGGTTGTCCGCGCGACCTCGCGGTCTACGCGGACTCCTTGTTGGTATTCAGCTTCAGCAGTTTGGCGGGTTTTGTATTCGACGGTTTCGGCGGTCTCAGTGTTCTATCCGCCCGGCTTGTTTTTCTGCTTTTTTCATACTGGCGAAATCATGTCTCGCCACGTATGCCTCGCCTTGTAAAGAAGTTGAATATATTTTGATCTGCTTGTTTCTGTCTGTGTGTTTGGTTATCTAAGTTGCTTCCTTCTTTCCGCGGTTCAAGTTGTGATCTGGGTAGTGCCGAAGATATTATTTTGGTGTTTGGGCTACCTTGTTGATCAACTTGAGAAAATTCAACATGGTATCAGAGGAAGGTTCAGTTGCCTGAGCGGTGATCAACAAGCTTTGTTGTTGCTCTGTGTGCTTCTGAAGTTAACCAAGGTAGCTCCATGGACGGTGGGTTTGCAAGAGGTCTTGGTATTGAGCTTCTAACGCCGACTAACTTCAAAAAGTGGAAGTCGTGCATGAAGAGCTATCTTCTGGGTGAGGAGTTGTGGGAGGTTGTCGGTGGAGATGATCAAGTAGAAATCACTGCTGAGTTTGGTACAGCCGAGCAGGTGAGAGTGTGGAGGAAGACAAATGCCAAGGCTGAGTTTGCTCTCAAGCGGGCGGTGTCACCTGAACTCTTTGATCACATCTTAGGATGTGAGTCTGCTATTGAGATTTGGACTTCCCTTGATGGGTTGTTCAATAGGAAGAATGTAGCAAGGCTACAGTTCTTAGAGAATGAGTTGGCTAAGGCAACTCAGGGAGATCTTTTTATCTCCAAATTCTTCTTGAAGATGAAGAGCTTGTGTGCTGAGCTCTCTGCTCTTGATCCTGATGAGCCGATCTCCGAGGCTAAGCTAAAGAGGCACATAATCCGCGGTTTGCGGAAGGAGTATGTGGCCTTCGTTACTTCTGTTCAAGGCTGGGCTACTCAACCCTCTCTTCTGGAGCTGGAGAATCTGATTGCCTCGCAGGAGAGCCTGGCAAGACAGATGGCCGGGGTGACGGTCTCTGAAGGAGCTAGTGATGCTCTCTTCACTGAGAAGAAGAAGAAGAGATGGGAAGGGAAGAAGAAGCAGTCTGCAGGTGGAGATGAACCTTCATCTTCTAAACAGCAGGAGGGGAGCCTTGCTCCTAAGAAGGATTGGAAGAAGAACCTGAAATGCTTCAGGTGTCATCAACCAGGCCACTTCAAGCGAGACTGCAAGGTCAAGCTGCAGCCTGGGCATGCTGCAGGCAAGGAGGAAGCCTCCTCAAGCAAGGAGGAAGCTGGCTGGGGTGGAGCGTTCATGATAGGCACTTGTGTCCGTGCTTTGTCCACCAGTGACATGGAGGACGACTGGATCGTTGACTCCGGGTGTGGTCATCACCTCACCGGAGATTTGTCAAAGTTCTCTTCGCTGCAGGCTTACTCAGGTAACGAAGCTATCATAACCGCTGATAACACTATTCATGCAGTAGAGAAGGAGGGTATAGTAACGGTGGGCAGTGATAAGGGGCCACTCACGTTAAGGAGTGTTTATCACGTACCGGGTATGAAGAAAAACCTCTTCTCTGTGACCAATGCGGTTGATGTTGGTTATCACGTTCTGTTTGGGCCAACAGAAGTGAAGTTTCTTCGCAACGTATCAACGGTTAAGGCTAATGTTGCTCATGTAGGAAGGAGAGTAAAGGACTTGTTTGTCTTATAAACAAGCTCCTATGTTGATCGTATGAGGGCCAATGATAGCGCTGCTATGTGGCATGAGAGGCTGGGGCATGTCGGGATGGATAAGCTGAAGGCTATGTCAAGTAGGAGCCTGGTGAGAGGCTTGCCTAAGCTATCATCTTTCGGTGAGGGTCATGTTTGTGCTGGATGTCAATATGGGAAGTCTCATCGTCTTCCATTTGATAAGTCACAAACAAGAAGCAAAGCACCATTGGAGGTTATCCATGGTGATCTGATGGGACCAACCGCGACTGCTAGCCTTGGTGGAAGTAGGTATATGCTAGTCTTGATTGATGGCTACTCAAGATACACTTGGGTGTATTTCTTGAAGGAGAAGTCTGAAGCCTTCCGATTGTTTGTGGAGTTCAAGGAGCTGGTAGAGGGAAGGCTTAACCTGAAGATCAAAAAGCTTAGAACTGATAACGGCGGAGAGTTTGTCTCCTCCGAGTTTTCTAACTTTTGCAGGAAGCATGGAATCCAGAGGGAGCTCACTTGTGCTCATACTCCACAACAAAACGGAGTAGCGGAGCGGAAGATTCGTCATCTGACGGAGACTTGCAAATGTTGGCTTCATGCCAAGAGTATCCCAAGGTCCTTCTGGGCGGAGGGAATGTCTTGTGCTGCCTATGTCATCAATCGGATGCCTTTGAGTCTGATCAACATGAAGTCTCCCTTCGAGATGTTACTGAAGGAGAAGCCGAGTGTGGAACACCTTCGGGTGTTTGGATCAACTTGCTTTGTGCATATCCCTGATGCGCTAAGGACTAAGCTTGATGCAAAGGCAAGGAAGCTTGTCTTTGTTGGCTATGATGAGCGGAAGAAGGGATGAAGATGCATGGATCCGGTGATGAAGAAGTTCGTGGTGTCAAGAGACGTTGTCTTTGACGAACTGACGTCATATGGAGGAAGCTCGGTTGAGCTGCCAGAGAGCAAGGATGATGAAGGTCAGGAGGTGGCTGAGGTAGCTGATCAAGTGGAGCTGGCTGTGTCACCAGCAGCTCCAGTTGCTTCAAGTTCTGGAGGAGAAGCTTCTGGGTCAGGAAGCAGGGGGAGCATTGCTCCAAGCTTGCCAGAGAGCAGAGGTGAACCAGAAGAAGCAGCGGAGGTGATTAGCAAGGAGCAGCCTCTTCGGAGGTCAAAGAGGGTTATCAAGCCTCCAGCTCGCTACTGCGAAGGAAACACTATGAGCTATGTCTCATGCTTCTTTGCAGGTCCTCTGGATGAGCGAGAGCCTGCTAGCTTCAATGAGGCCACTAGTGTCAAGGAGTGGGAAGATGCTATGAGAGAGGAGATGGTTGCTCTCAAGAAGAATGAAACTTGGGATCTTGTTCCCAAAGTTGATGGCATTACTCCGGTGACATGCAAGTGGGTGTTTAAGTTGAAGAAGAAGGCAGATGGGAGTATTGAGAGATTCAAGGCTCGCCTGGTGGCTCGGGGATTCTCTCAACAGTATGGAGAAGACTATGAGGAGACGTTCAGCCCTATTGCAAAGATGACTTTAGTTCAGATGGTGATTGCTTTGGCTGCTTGCCAAGGATGGAGGATGTGGCAGCTTGATGTAAAGAATGCCTTTCTTTACGGAGAGATTGACAAAGACATCTTTATGGATCAGCCACTTGACTTCATTTCTGAAGTTCATCCTGATTACGTCTGCAAGCTCAGGAAGGCTCTCTACGGGTTGAAGCAAGCTCCTAGAGCTTGGTATGGGAAGATAGCAGAATATCTGCAATTCTGTGAATACCTTGCTTCAAATTCGGATTCTAGCTTGTTCATCAAGAAGAAGGGGGAGCTTTCTGTCTTGGTCCTGCTGTATGTTGATGATATGATCATCACAGGGAATTCTGAAGAGGAGGTTGCTAGGCTCAGAGCTGAGCTAGCCATTCGCTTCGAGATGAAAGACCTGGGAGAGCTTCATCACTTTCTTGGTCTCGAAGTGGAGAGGAAGGAGAGCGGGATCCTTATCTGCCAGAAGGGATATGCTGAGCGCATTGTGAACCGGTTTGGCTTGATTGAAGGGAAGACTTGCTCTACTCCTATGGATCAAGGGCTGAAGCTTCGACGAGATGAAGGAAGGGTTCTCCCTGATCCTTTGGTGTTCAGGGCCCTTATTGGGAGCTTGATCTACCTGACGATTACTAGACCTGATATAGCTTATGCTTTTGGTCGAGTAAGTCGGTTCATGGCAGAGCCAAGGAAGTCTCATCTTGTAGCGGCAAAGAACATTCTGAAGTATGTCAAGGCAACTTCTGACATGGGACTTCTTTACAGAAGGGATGCGAGTTTCTCTCTGCTAGGTTACACGGATGCTGACTATGGTGGTGATTCGGATGACCGAAGGTCAACTTCTGGTTATGTGTTCACTTGTGGATCAGCGGGCATTTCGTGGTGTAGCAAGAAGCAGGACTCGGTATCTGTCTCTACTACGGAAGCTGAGTACAAGGCGTCTGCCTTGGCATCTCGGGAAGCCATTTGGCTAAGGCGGCTAGTAGATGATGTCCATGAGGAAATGCAAGGCCCTACTTTGCTTCGAGGGGATAATAAGAGTGCTCTCAAGCTGGTGAACAATCCAGTTTGTCATGCCAGGACTAAGCATATTGAGATCGATCACCACTTCATAAGGGAGAAGGTGTTGGAAGGATCTCTTGTGGTTGGTCATGTTCGGAGTGAAGATAACCTTGCTGACATCTTCACCAAGTCGCTGTCGAAGGGGCTTTTTCAGCGGCTTCGAGGTCTGCTTGGCTTGATCACCACTTCTCACTTCAAGGGGGAGTGTTGAAATTGGTGAAGTGGAAGTGGGGGTGATCGGCAGTCCGGGTGACTTGGGCGGACTGACCGCGCGGACTGGGCCTAGTCCAGCGGGTTGGTGTTCGGCGTTCTTTGTAGCTTGCTGTGGTCAGGTGCGAACTGCGCGGACTGGTTGAGTCCGGCAGTGGGCCGAGCTCTGGAGATGGTATCCGCGGTCTGTGCGGATTGAGGTTTGGAGTCTGCTCGATCTGTGGTTGATCTGGAGTAGCGGTGAGCTGTTTCTTTTGGCGGTCTGGCCTAGGTGCTGGCGGACTGGCCTGATATCCGCAGTGTCCGCTGTGACCGGGCTTTGTGCCTGTGGTCGTGGACAGTGCGAGATGGAGTTGTTTCCGCCGTATCCGCTTTGACCGGGCATGTTGCCTGTGGTCGTGGATATTACGAGCTGGGGTGGTGTCCGCAGAGTCCGCTGTGACCGGGCGGTCTGCCTGTGGTCGTGGACTGGTGGTTGCGGACAGATGCTGGTTCGTCTCTTCGGCGGACTAGCATTGTACTTGGCTTCTGGCTTTAGCATCTCGGCTAGTCCTGCAGAGTTTCTGCGGACTAGGCGGACTGCCATGGGCAGCTCGCTTCTTGCTCGGACTTGGCGAGTTGGTTGACCTCGTGCGGGCGGACTCGGCGGAAAAGCTTTGTTAGCTGCGACCAAGGGGCGGTGTCTCTATCTCTTAGGGTGGTGATCGCACTCCTCACCCGGCCTATAAATAGGACCCCCCGGCACCTCATTTGGTAGCAGAGTGAACAGTAAGTTGAGCTTGAGTGTTGGCTGCGGACTCGATTTGTGTATCCGCGCGGGCTGTTGCTTAACCGGTTTCTGTGTGCAGGTGGCGCGGCTAGCAGTGTCAAACCAGGAGTTTGGTTCTGACCGCTGGAGTTAGCGGGCTGCATTGGCGGTTATCAGCATCAGCTTTGTCTCAAGTTTCTTCTCTGTCCGCACGACCTCGCGGTCTCGGCGGATAGGCGGCTTGTTCCTCTGTTCAGCAGCAGTTAGGCGAATAACGGGTTGTCCGCGCGACCTCGCGGTCTACGCGGACTCCTTGTTGGTATTCGGCTTCAGCAGTTTGGCGGGTTTTGTATTCGGCGGTCTTAGTGTTCTATCCGCCCGACTTGTTTTTCTGCTTTTTTCATACTGGCGAAATCATGTCTCGCCACGTATGCCTCGCCTTGTAAAGAAGTTGAATATATTTTGATCTGCTTGTTTCTGTCTGTGTGTTTGGATATCTAAGTTGCTTCCTTCTTTCCGCGGTTCAAGTTGTGATCTGGGTAGTGCCGAAGATATTAATTTGGTGTTTGAGCTACCTTGTTGATCAACTTGAGAAAATTCAACAAGTGCTGATTGGAAGAAGCTGAGAGGGAAACCTCGCTGAGCCCTAGGTAGAAGAAATCATCAAGTAACGAACTGAGAGTAATTAATGGTAAGTTGAATCCTTCATATAAGGATTTCAACAAACACTAAATCCATGACTTAGCATGACTTGGGGGACAGGTCAATAAAATAAATCCTGAAATCACTTAAACACATAGCTAGTAAGCTTTTGGTAATGAGCTGTATCAATAAATTACTAATCCAAATGAGAACACAAAAAAATTAACTTAAAATTGTTGGACATGCTTCAAAAGAAATAAAATGAATCATTATCGGTTGTGGACAAATTTCCCAAGAGAGGTAGACTCCATATCTGCCTTCATTACTAATCCAAATGCTAAGAAACAGGACCAATTTGTGCAACAAATAATGAGCTTAATAAAAAATTAACAAACAACTTTTAAAAATGCGAAGTAACATTTCTTACAAGCAGGAATCTTTAGATCTGCAAAGGCACTTGTTATGATAGAAGTGCGCGCCGTCAAATTTATCCATCACCGGGCCAGCCGGTATGATGCCACAGAGCCGATTGTAGCTCATATTAAAATTGACCGGATTGCTCAACATGTTTATCTGAGCCGGGATTGAACCATTGATCATATTATTATTCACAACCAACGTCCATGTACTGACCGAGAACTTGATCATACTCATGTCACACTCGAAGTTGTTAAACGATAAATTGATCAAATTTGTAGGCTTGTTTGCGCAAAAAAGAAATGATGCATCTCCACAAAGCTTATTGTGAGAGAGATCAAGATTAACCCAGTCCGGCACCCATAACTCCGTCGGGATGTCGCCGGAAAGCTTGTTGTGTGCCACAAAGAGGGTTAACAGCGATTAACATATTTAACCTGAAAAGATACCAGATAATAACATAAACATATGATAATATCTATGTTCATGTAAAATAAGAACCAACGGCCTCTAATATTCACACACAGCATCTGGACTGTTTCTGCCTTTGCAATTGAACTGTTAGGCTCTTAAGTACTTAACACATTTCTTATACCAAAAAAACAAAAACACCAACGTACATCAAATACGTTCATATACCCGCTTCACACAGATCTCCCCAGAAATTCACAATAACCTAATTGCACAAATCCACATCACATAGATTCAAACAGACACAATCAGATAACATAGATTTCATATTAGCATTCAAAGAGGATAAAGAACATCCAGAAGCAAATAGAATCAGGGATTCAAGAAGTGAGGCGACCGACCACGGGATATTTGGCAACGAAACTTCTTCTCCCAGTCCTCGAGGACAGTAATTTCCTCTCAGTCATTCAGCAACACAGCAGATACAAAACCATCCGTTGTCGCAGAGACGCTTGGTGTTGTCGCTGCACATGGCCTCGGATGTGGCATCGCACCATCCTAAGATGTGGCAGAGACGCTTGGTGTTGGCAGAGACGCTTGGTGTTGGCAGAGACGCTTGGTGTTGGCAGAGACGCTTGGTGTTGTCGCTGCACATGGCCTCGCACCATTCGTTGCCAAGCATGCGAAGGTCCATTCAAACATGAAATTTCATTAGAAAATGTAATCACTAAACCTAGTTTGGAAAAATGTTCGATTTATCAAGTCTGCAATTTAGTTGAATATTTGGACACAAACATCATGCAATTTACATTGGCAGGAACGTGTGAATGCAGTGATCTGCTACTTCACCATAAAACAGTTCAAAATAAGGAGGCATTAAGATAAATAGATGAAAATTTAGTGTGCATTCAAAAACATCATTCAATTGTAATGCTTAGGGGTGTTCAAAATCATTCAACTGTAATGAAAATTTAGGGGCCAATAATTTTGGTCCCTATTAAAAATATCTATGGTGATTCAAAATTTTCATCACATAAATAATATGGGTTATATGCTTGGATGCAGTTTTGGGGAGATAACCTTGGGGAGAGTTCAAGATAGTAAAAAAAATTAACATGTAGCAAAAAGCACATACTCACAAAATCTAGTCTAGACTGAATGAATCCATAAAATCTTCTCAGATCTATGATATTGGTTCAAACATTGTGCACATTAACATGATTATTTTCAATTCAAGCATAACCCAGCAAAAAATTATACATCCATAAGTGCACATTTGTATGAATTTATACATCCAGATATTTGATTATAAATGATCAAACCTTGTGTGATCGTGCATAAATGATCGAACACTGTATACATTTTAACAAATCATTAATGTCAAATGATCAAACATTATTTGATTATTTTACTTTTTATACATCCAAAAATTTTAGGTTTGAGATGGAAAAAATGACAAGTTAAGAAATCTGAAATCTGGCAGTGAATTTATACATCCAGATATCTGAAATCTGAAATCATTAGGGATTTGCTTGGAGGAGTTGCATCCAAAACAACACAATAAAATTGTGAGAAGATAAGTACTCACATGTCATTGCAACTACAATAATAGAGAACAGATCAAGACAAGCACTAGCCGCTGCCGCTGATGGATGAAGACCGAGTGGACGTTGATACAGGAGGGCTTGGGCCTTTCAGGATCGACGGAGACGATCACGTCGATGGTGTAGACGATACCTGGTATGTATCCAAGTATGGTGAGGAGGAGGCAGATGCAAAACTCCATCTGAGGTCAAAATTAGAAGGGAAAAAACGATCAAAAATTGAAAGAAATAAAGTACTGTAATCGGAGAGGGCGGGGGCGCACGCTGCATCATCCATGGCGGAGGAAGATCGGGATTGCGTCGTGCGTCGGGAGATTCAGTGGATTCAATCGTGGAGGAGCGGGGGAGGGTTAGCGACCATCACCGTAGCTCATTTTGACATTTTCACCCAAAAAATATCACGATTGGAAAAAAAATGTCATGATACATAATTGATGCATTGTGACACTTTTTAAAAAAAAGTCAAAAAAATATTAAGTCTACCATTACATTTTTTGCAAAATGTTAACGTAGTTAAAACTTGTGTTTTTTTTTGAAAAACACAAGTCAGAGAAAGCACTCAAACAAACAAATCTTAAATTAATAATTATTAAAAAAAACTATGAAGGCTTCAAAGGAAAAGTGGAAAATAGAGGCTCAGATCATCTCCAAACTAGTCCAAACTATCCAACCACCTTCCAGTGCTAATGATAGTTGCAGGGGTTGCCTGAGGAGCCTTCTCCACAGGCCATCCTCAATGCCCTTAACATTCAAGAAAAAAAAGACTTCATTAGTCCATGTCAGTTCCATGATTCCTCATCGCCTCTAATTGATGCAAATAAAATCTCATTAAGCATGTCAACAATTGCAAAGTGAAACTCTAACAAAACAGACCTGCAGTTGAACTCATATTTAGATCTCTCTCTCTCCCCCCCTATATTTTAGCATTTTATCTTGCTTGCACACCCACCATGGATGCACGGGTTGCCTGAGGAGACTCTCCAAGCCATCCTCCATGCATTGTCTCTTTCAAGGAAGAAATCCATTCAAAGTAAGCCATCTGAAAGCAAAGAACAAGAGCAAGGAAGAAGAATAAGAACACATCGGGATGCCTAACGCAATAATGCCAAACATATGTTCTATGACGGTGGCATTTTTATCCAATTTTGGTAAACAAGTTCCGAAGAAATTATTGTACACACAAATGTTGACCTTTTCAAACTTTGAAGTATTCATGACAAGAAATTATAGAGATATACATACATAGAGAATGAGAGGGATCGGGATTAGGTGCTTTAAAAGGGTTGGCGAGGTCCTAAAAATCATGGAGAAAAACGACGTCAAGACGTCTCTCTTCACATACAAGCTTTTGGTAGACACCAAAGGTCGAATGCACGATATTCAGGGCATGGAAGATATCATCATGACAATGAAGGTTGAGGGTGTCGAGCCCGATTTCTACTTGATATCATCATGTGAATGATAAGAGAAAAACTCCAAATAAATTTGTTTATAACCGGGTGCCCAAAAAAGCTCCAGTTCTCTGCAAAGCTTCACTCATCAACACTTTTGATTAAGACTATGTTTGGGGGGACTTATTTTCACCGGTCAAGCGGTTACGACCGCATGAACCGGACCTTAATTATGGTCTGATTCATGCAGTCGTAACTGCTAGACTGGTGAAAATAAGTCCCCCCAAACGGAGCCTAAATCTTTAAATTAAGCAAGAAACTGTAGAATGGTTCTTCACATGCGAGCTCTGATGATCGATTCTATCATTTATGATCAAGACATAACACCTTTAGAACTATGGTAAGAGTAAAACATATATTAAATCAAAAAGTATATCCAAAATCATGTTCAACAATGATCAATCAAACATATATTGTCATTAAAAAAGGAATAGGGTTATGGAGGTGATGTTTATCCTCATGCATTTTTAACAAAAATGATTTATAAGAAATAATGGCATCATTATAATGAAACAATTTCATTAAGTTTAGAGAATCAAAGTGATCTTTCAACCCTAATGAGCTTTTTGAATTGAATAATTCTTCAATCGAATCCCTTGGGACTGCAACATGCGATCGGGGGCTACGAGTGTCATCACATTGGGCATTATGACGGTCAGGGTACTATCGTTGGCCGCATGAGGTCCCCCGTGCAATGTCACTCATAGTACACACACACACACAAACATATATACAGTGAACATCATTGTGCAATTTAAACAAACAGATAGCTTGCAAGAGAAGTGGTATATTTTTGGTGGAATTGCTTTATTTGTCATTTGAGCTTGCTTCCAGAAGAGTAATGGATGGCTGGTAGAGAGAGAGAGGGAGACCATAACTGGATTTCATTCTAGTGTTAGACATCAAACCCCAAGAAATGAAGAGTAAGAAAGTTGGAGGTGGATAGAGGGAGAAGAGATAGAGAGAGTAACGTAATTGGCATTGATTGCTTAGAAAGCGATTGGAAAAACCAGAGAGGGGGCTAGGACAACGATACCACTTGTCTAGAAGCTCCGGCCATTGTGAAGAAGAAGATACTGTGCACGAGATCGATCAGCCTCCGGGATCCAGTTTGAGTGATGCAATTTCTTTTTCTCTGGACTGAGAGAAAACCCAGTGCTGGTTCTCTCTCCAAATCAGAAAAAAACTTGAAGCTAGAGGGAGAGAAAACCAATTAGGCAAGGTGGAGTCCGATCCCTTTCTAAATCTCCTTAGCAGGGAGATTTCACCGCCCTGTGGTTTTTCCGAGAAATTGAAAGGGAGAACGATGGACCGCCGACAATTCTGGACGGGAAGGAGTCAAGCACGGGAGGTTTTTTTAATGATTTCGCTCGTCGGCGGCCATGGCCAGAGCCATCTTCTCTGAATCACGATGGAGAACTTCGGAGGAGTGGGACGCTAGGGAGTGCAGTTCCTTGGCTAAGTCGACTGGAGAAGGATTCGCCCTATGTAACATCCCATTTTTCAATTAGACCCCCCCTTAGGAGTGACTTGAACATTCTTAGGTCATAACAAGTCCTAGGTTGAACCTAGGAGGTCAAGTGACCCAACTAGTTAGTTGAGACTCACTTGGGCTGCAAATAGTAAAATCTTAAAACCCTGATTTTGGTGGCCTAGTGGGTTCAATCTGACTCCAAGGCATTCCTAGGCCTAATATGAGATCAATGGGTCACCAAGGACCCATTGGGTGCAAACCTAATGGCTAAGTTGACCCAAGTCAACTTAAGCCCTAGTTAAGCTAAAGTAACCCTGCCCTGGATCAACTCACCCTCTTTATCCCAAGTCTACCCTACCTATCCATACCTAGGCCTTAGGGGAGGTCAATGGGTCCCTAGGGGTCTATTGATGTTGACTCGGAAGGTCAAATTGACCAAGTCAACCCTAAACCCAAATCAAGTCAAACCTAGCTCAATTGGGTTAACTCAAGCTCAAGCCGCCTCATGTAGACTCATAGGGTTTTATTAGGAGTTATTATGGCTGCCTATAGCCTAAACCCTAGGCTAGCCAACATGCTGACTAGGAGAGAGAAAGAAGAGAGAAATAGGCTAAATATAGAGAGAGAAAGTGTGAATTAAGGGTATTTTCATGGTAGAATGGTGAGCCCCCCTCTCATATGGCATTTAAGGTTTTAATATTAATTTTATGGGCTGCCTTTAGGCTTCTAGGGGAAGAAAATTCGTAAGGATGACTAGGAGAGAGAAAAAAATAAGTATTTGGTTATATAGAGGAGAGAGAAAAGGTGGTGGAGAGGTGAAGAGGTGTTTTGAAGAGGGAGGAGGCATGAGTTCGGCCAAAGAGGGGCCAACAGCCACCTAGAGGTTGACACCTCCTCCCCCCACCCTTTTCCCGGCCATCAAGAGGTGTTTCCACCCTCTCTCTCCTCTAACCACCCCCCCACATGAAGAGGTGTTTTGCCTCTTGGAGAAAACCGCCCCTCTCCCCCTCTCCTCTTTATATACTCACTTAGGAGAGAGGGGAGACCATTTTCGAACCAGAGAAGGAGGAGAGAGGCTTGCCGGAGCCACCAAGGAGAGAAACGCCGCCACCGCCGCCACCGCCGCCACCATGGCATCCTGCCGTTCAACTCGCATCCAAGCCCGAAATCAGGTCCTCCTTCACCTCTTCTCTCATGTTTAGATCCTAGGATTGTTTAGGAGTTGAGTTCATGCTCAAACGAACCGGAGCAAGTTTTAAAAATTCTGAAAATTTCCATTTTTATGGAGCTTTTGAAGCTCTCGGGTAGGGCGGCGCCGCCACCTCCGGCCGCCCTAGCCGCCGGCAAGGTTAGCCCCCACCACCGGGAACATGTAGGAGTTGTTTCCCGGTGGTGGCGCCGCCCCTAATGGCCGGGAACAGCCCCGTGATAAGCACTTCTCACGTGTTCTGGTTCAGGCCATTTGGAGAAGATGAAGTACAGCTCCCGTCGGATCTGCTTTAAGATCCGTGCAACCCTAGATTATGATTTAATGATTATTTATATTCGAATTCTGTATTTAATTTAAACAGTTTCACTGTAAATTAAATTTAGGCCCCTTATGGGCACCACATGAAAAAAGAGTACAACATGAAAGTTGTAGGTCTTTTGAATACCTACAATTTGATATGTAGTGGTGAAAAATTGGATGAGGGGACTGCCCTGTAGAGCCTTTTTAGTAATGGTATGTCCTACAACTAGGGTAGTTTTCTTCTAAAAATTATTTAGGCCCTTTAGAGGCTTGTCCATCAAATTTGATCAACATGAATGTTGTAGGATTTTTAATTATCTACAGTTTGATATGTAATGGAAAATTTTAGGACAAGTATTCTGACCTGTAGGGTCATTTTTCTAGGGTAGGTCCTACAAATAGGGCAAATCTTTGAAAAATTCCCCACACCTAATACTTGGTCCAAATGCTTTGAAATTTGGACAGGGACTCAATATCACATAGACCTAACTCCTGTAAAAATTTGAGACCATTTGGGATAGTGTAACTTAGGGTTCTGCCCTAAACCTAGAAAAGCTAGGGTAATGTAGTTGAAGGGTCAAATGACCTCCAAACCCTCCCAAATTTTGGTGAGGTGTCCCTGGTATAGGTATTTAGGTCTGGTTTAAATTTCAACTCATTTGGTTGAGTTTTGATTAGGAATCCTCTAAACCCTAGTTTTGACCTAGTAGAAGGAAGCTTAGTGAGAAGGTTCCTTGCACTCTGGTATGATCATCTCACCTCAACAGAGGTTGAGATTCTGACCACTGGTTTATTTTGGTCCTAAGATTGTCCTTAGGGAAGATGGGATGATTTAGGGTAAGTTTACCCTAGGGCCCAGGTTAAAACCCTAAAGGTGGACTTTGGGGGTTTGTGAAGGACATAGGGGCAAATGCCCTTGTATGGCCTTGAGATTTAGTGGATAGGTTGTTAATGAGTTTGTAACTCTCTGGTTGTAATGTTAGATAATTTTGATGTAGGTAGCTACCTCAAAACTTAAACCCTAGTTTTAGGGTAGAAGGGATTTTAGGTCCAAACAGTATATTAAACTCTTTTAAAAGCCAGGAAATTGGGGTAGTGTGTTTCTAGGGTAGTTAGGACCCTTGGATAATTTTTCTAGAATTTTTGGATAGGTATTTCTAGTACTTCATTCATGAATGTGGTTATAGCCCTTTTTGATGTTTTATTTATTAAAGATTTTTAATTCAAATAAGGCCCCCTTGAACCTCTGGAATTAGATGTTGTTGGCCAGTAGGAATGCCCATGAATTTTTAGTTCAATTTTATGTTGATTAAATAGAATAGTTCCTTCACATGTATTATTAAAGGGCTCTATGTTTCAAAAATATTTTATGGCATAAATAATTTCTGGAAAATTATGAAAGTTGGTAATTAGTGTTTTTAAATCATTATGAATCAGTGGGATTTTTCTTTGGATTTTTGGAGTTATGGATTTAGTACTTGATTCACAAGCATGCTAGATTAGGGCTTTTGGTAAATGATTTATTATAAATTAATTTCCAGCAAGAAAATTATGAAACCTTTATAGTACTGTTTTCATAGTATTTCTAGTACCCTGTAATTAATCTAAACTATTTGGAAGAGTATTTGATGTAGTTTATTCATTAGACATGAAGAAATTGGATTATTGCAAAATTAAGTTTAGGCCCCTTAGACCATAGGGAAAATTGCCAAACCTTGGATATGTTATTTTTTTAGATACACTAATATTTGTCTTAAATTTATTATGATTTATACATGACTGAAAAGTATGATCCTTGTACAAATTTGGAAGACCTTGGATTTAATAAAAATTAATTAATTATTAGGTTAATTGGAAAAATTGTTATTATCAGAAAAATCGATTCAATAATGTCATGATAGGCCCCCAGAAATTAACTTAGGCCGTATGGAAGAAAACACAAAGGACATCCTATCAAGGTCATCATATAGTGTAGGTTGGTCTGCATTTAGCGTTTTCGTAAAAGATCGCATTTGGAGACGACTTAGGGCAATGTTGGAGTTTCTCAATGTGCTGATTGGGATGGATTTAGATAGGTTGTCATGGAAGGTTCTAAGGAGTGACTAGAAGTGAGTGGTTGTGGTAGAAGGTGCGTGGGACCGACGAAAGATCGTCGTCCCCATAGGAGTGAAGAGTCAAATTCACCCTAGGTTTAGATTGATGCAATTTATAGAAGGAACGGGTAAGGGAAAAACAACCAATAACAATAAGTGCCTTGCGAAAGGGAACTTCGGGCCGTAATGCCGCCGTCTTGGTTCCTAGTGCCCTTTGAGAGCCCTTCACGGGGTATGCCGGGGGCAGTCCTGGGCTAACGTAAATCTTAAAACAAATGAAAGAGTAATTAGCCTAATAGGGATTCACATTGCACACACTCATTAGTTAGGGTTGGTAATGGTTAAGTCGTCCCGAGGTGTTCAAGGGGGCGCTGTTCCGTGGTGTTCTAAGGGATCGGATGGAGTCTGGAGATGAGCCGGACGGTTTAGTCCGGGGAATTTGGTCTCGAATGTGGTTAATACGGACGGTTTAGTCCGGGAGTTTGACACTTTAAATTGTTATATATTAAACTGCTGCATGTGCATAAAAATAGGAAAAATTAAGGCGGTGGGTTCTCGATATCGGGGAGTTCGATTGCACCGACACCGATATCGTTGACTCGGCAAGGTGACTAGCACTTAGCCAAGGTTAAGTCCGACGGACCAGTCGGCAAGAGTACGCATGAGTCCGCCTCGTGCACCAGGCGTTGAGGGCGTACGATAGGTCAGACCAGTGGTGCTTTTACTGGTTTTGAGGTGGGCGAGGCCCAACCCACCGCTTCCGTCTGCCACTACGGGAGTATCCTGGGAGTTATCTCCAGAAAGGGGGAACTAAAGGTTTGTGTACACAAAGTTGGGTGTGTGAGTTGCACTGCTTGATCATCATACCCACCATATAGCTGCATGCCATAATCATTCATAACAACCTTGACACCTAAAGTATAAGTGGAATGAGACGCTTATACTTTAGGACTTGCAAAACGACCCCTTGGTCTATAAGCTTGTGTGGGCAAGTTTATAAATCAAAGGTTAATTTTCAATATATATATATATATGATGCTGTTTGATAACCGACACCCCAACGTATAAGTGGTATGGGACACTTTATACGATGGGAGCCTTGTAAAAGATCCCTTGGCTTATGTGTACTCACATAAGTGAAGGTTTAAATTACCTTACTTATTTTCCTTCTTGTTTGACCTATTACAACACTTAAGATTAATTGCTCCCCGAATACACAACTGCAAGTTAGGTCCACCGTCATTTGCTTTTGACTACTCTCCACCTTCATGTCCTTCCCTTTCTTCCTCTCCGCTCGGTGCCTTAGGGCATGGGGGAAGGGGTGGGGGATGATAGGGCTTAGTCTTATAGACTAACGGTTTTCGGACCACATCATTTTAGGGAATCGCGGAGCCCAACATGGAGGAGCAGCCCAGGAGGCCGGTACGCTTAGAGATGGGACAGTCTAGCACTGGAGTCCAGACTACGGGGACTGTGAGTCCCGGCCCTTCGTAGAGTTTTGGTTTTGTTTCCGCTTTTGAGTGATCTTGTAGTGAGGATTTGATGTACCGGGCATGAGCCCTTTTATTTCCAGACTATTTATACTCTGATGATTTTCTGTGGACACTCCCTTCGTGGAGTTTTATTTTATGTGATATTCTCTTTTGGTGGACTTGCTTCTCTCTTGCTTGCTACTCATTGTGATCGAAAAGGCCGGCAGAATCGGCGCGTTGTAGTGACGACCTTCCTGGGTGCGAAGGTGTCACCGCAAAGCGGCGGTTCTGGGCATAAGACCCCGGGTTTTCAAAAAAAAAAAAAGGGGTCTTACACCCTGGTTGAAGGAAGAGCGGCGGAGAGAAAGGGCGAGAGAGAGAGGCAGCGAGAGAGAAAGAGAGATAATCGCGTAAAATGTAACTGGGGCCGGGGGGGATAAAATGGGAAACACTCGATTATCAGTCCGATTCAATCGGACTGGAGTGAGGCCCGACCGGAGGGGGGGGGGGGGGCTGGGCAGATGGGTTATTAGTTATTACTTATTATATATAATAATATATATTATATATTTATACATATAGGCGGGAGAGAGAGAAAGAGAGAGAGTGCGGCTGAGAGTGGGGGATACGGATCTCCTGGAGTTTCTGCGGGAACTTCAGGGGGTGGAGTTCCCCTTTTGCGAATTAATGAGACAGAATCAGAAAAAATGGTGAACATAAAAGTTGTAGATATCCCCATGACGAATAACTTTTATGTTGAACATTTTTTATTTGAAGTCATTTAGACTCCCGATTTGACCCCCCAAAAAAATCTGTCCGAAAAATATTAAATACCCGTGCGAAGATGCTTGTGTATTATATATATATATATATATATATATATATATATCTCGATTATATGAAAAAACGAGCTGCGTGTTTTCTGTCCAAATATGCGCAAATGGAAAAAGCACCCATATACGTGCATTTTTTCAAAAAGTGTTCAACATGAAAGTTGTAGATCTTGTCCAGATCTACAACTTTCATGTTGAACACTTTTCAAAAAATGCACGGTTTAAGAGTTACGCGAAATTTCGCGCCTTTTCAAAATACTCTTAAACCGTGCATTTTTTGAAAAGTGTTCAACATGAAAGTTGTAGATCTGGACAAGATCTACAACTTTCATGTTGAACACTTTTCGAAAAAATGCACACATATGGGTGCTTTTTCCATTTACGCGTATTTGGACGAAAACGAGCTGCGCGTATATTCAGCAACCCGTATATACACACACACACACACACACACACACACACACACACACAAACACACACACACACACAAGTGACAGGCACGGGCCTTCGGCGGGGTTGCCACAATCGGCGAGGTCCGACATTCGGCGGGGTGCGACATTCGGCGGGATGCGACATTCGTTGGCGGTGCGACATTTGTCGTGGGGACGACATTTGTCGTGGGCGGCGATATTTGTCGTGGGCGGTGACATTTGTCGTGGGCGGCGACATTTGTCGTGGAAAGTACCCGCCCGCAACATATACATATGAGTACTCAAAATGACCGTAAAAAAATATAAATCAAGAATATAATTTTTATTTTGTAAAACAAATTATATTTTAATGTTAAAACATTAATATTTCTTTTGTCACTTCTAGCTATAGGCCATAGTTTTAGGATACCTAATATTTTTATTTTTTGTATTTAAATATTGCAAAGTTGTGTAATTACCTAAAAAGAATATTGACTTAATAATATATTAATATAAAGTTATGAATATTTTTATAATTATGAATACAACTATAAGGACAATATAGGGAGATTTGCAATGTTTCACCAAACATTAATTTTCGTATAATAGTATATATATATATATATATATATATATATATATATATATATATATATATATATATATATATATATATATAATATATATATATATAATATGCGGGCGTACAGACGTACGGGCAATGAGCAAGAAGGCTCCAAATCGAAAAGTGATCAACATGAAAATTGTAGATATCAATGATCCGAACAACTTTCATGTTGATCACTTTTTGATTTGAAGCCGTCTTGGCCTTCGATTTGGGCCCTGAATTCGGGGCGGCGAGAGTGCTACAGTAACCCTCTCGCCGCCCCCGAATTCGGGGCCCAAATAGAAGGCCAAGACGGCTCCAAATCAAAAAGTGATCAATATAAAAGTTGTTCGGATCGTCGAGATCTACAACTTTAATGTTGATCACTTTTCGATTTAAAGCCTCTTTGACCCCCAAAACCCATTTGCCCGTACGCCCATACCCTATGTTTGCCCGCACAGTATATCTCCCCATATATATATATATATATATATATCTAAGGCCAAGCACGACAGTACCTTGCCGGTGACGGCGGGCTTCGCCCGGCCTCGGCGGGCTTCGCCCGCCCCTAACGGGCTTCGCCCGTGCTCCATGCGTCGTTGCGGGTTGTGCCCGCATCAAGGCATGTTGTGCCCACAATATATACATATGAGTACTCAAAATGACCTTAAAAAAATATACATCAATATTATCATTTTTATTTTGTAAAAATATGTACGTTTTGACGTATAAAAATTAATTTCTCTAACTCTCTTCTCTCTTTTTTTTCTCTCTCTCCCTCTCTTTGTCTCTCTGCAATATACAAATTAATGACTATTTATAAGAATAAATGGCTCCAGCTCTCTCTGTCACGTAGCCCACTCTCTCTCCTCTCTCTCTCCCCAAACCCTCTCTCCCTCTCTCTCCTCTTTCTTTCTCTCTCTCCCTTTCTTCCTCTCTTTGATTCGTTAGCCTTTATAGCTTTAGGACACCTAAGATTTTTATTTAACGGTGATAAATAAAGGAGCAAGATCCGACAATCAGGATTGCTTCAATAGATTTTAAAATCATGGTTTTAAAAACCATTAAATATTTATTTATAAGTGTTAAATATATATATATATATATATATATATATATATATATATATATATATATATATATATATATATATATATATATATAAACGAGCATCTTCACACGGGCTACTCCCGTGCTCGATGCTCTCGGGCGGCCTTCGGCCGCATGTAAGCGGGCTTCGTGTTGGGAAAGAGAGCGAACAATCTCGACCAGAGCACCTGTTGCAAATTTGACTGAGCACCTGTGCGACCGCGTTCAACGGTATGCAAGCGGAAACAACAATACAATGCTGGAAATAAAGACAACAAAACACAGAAAAACACAGGAAATTTTTAACGTGGAAAACCCAATTGGGTGAAAAACCACGGGACGATCGGAGTCCAACCCAGAAAGCCTCCACTAAAGATGTGTGATAAATCACACACACAGATAACAGGCTTTCCCTCCACCGATTCACACAGGATCTCCACTCAACCACCACAAATACAATCCACACAGGATACACAACCTTCCTTCCAATCCACACACACAAGTACAAGATTGAAAAAGAAATACAAGAGAGGTGAGAAGTGTTACCAGGACGGATTGAACAATCCGTCCCAATGTCGAAGATGACGTTCGCAAAACCACGAAGAAGGACGGCTATGCACAACCCCTTTCAACTCCGTCATCAACTTCCAAGCCACGAACAAGGGCCGACAACAAGTGGCCCGATCCTATTTCTTCACGGGCGACGACAGCAATCTCTGCAAGCGACGACGGCGAAATCTGGACGGTGACCGCGGCGGGATCTGGACGCCGATGACGGCAGCAATCTGGATGTCGGCGTCGGAGGAGGATCACGAACAGGCGGCGACGGCTGGAGGCGATTTCTCCAAAAGCAGGATCGCCTTTTCTTCTTCCACCGAAAACCGAAAACTCCTCTTAACGTCCTCTCACCTACAGAGAATGATTTAGTGTTGTATGTTCCTTGCCATAACTACCTCCTAAATCACGCCCAAGAGTTCCTAAGAGGTGCACCTTTTCATATTTTAATTCAGCGCCAGATTTCAAAAAACGGATTTTAATTCCGCCCCCCAAGTTGTTGCAACCTCATTTTTCTAGACGTTGCAACCTTTGAGCCTGCGCCTGCTCCTGCTTTGCCAAACCGAGACTTGGACGTTGCAACCAATTATTTTGGACGTTGCAACCTTGTTCCAGGCTATGAAGATTTTGGCAAATTTCCTTCTCCAAGCGAATTCCTAGCGCGTGCTAGTGGTTTTACTAACTCGGATGGGAACCACACCCAACAAATCTCCCCCTTCACATCGAGGCGGAAGAAACCGCCATCCCGGCGATTCTAACACAGTGCTCGAACTTCCCCCTTGGCACGGTCTTGGTCAGCATGAATGCCCCATTGCCATCAGTGTGTACCTTCTGAAGATCAAGCTCCTTTTTCTCTAGGACATCTCGTATCCAATGATACCGAGTGTCGATGTGCTTCAACCTCGAGTGAAAAGTGGGGTTCTTCCCCAAATGAATAGCGCTTTGACTATCACACATGAGTGTGTATCGGTACTGAGTGAACCCAAGTTCTTTGATGAACCTCTTCATACAAAGCAACTCCTTTCCAGCCTCAGTTACCGCAATAAACTCAGCCTCCGTGGTGGACAGTGCAATGCACTTCTGCAATCTCGACGCCCACGAGACAGCTCCCCCTACAAACAGAATCATGTATCTTGACGTCGATCTCCTGGAGTCCACATCTCCAACCATGTCAGCATCAGTGAAGCCCAACAGCTCAGGCTCACTGTCCCCAAATCTCAACGTCAAATCTGAAGTCCCCTGCAGATATCTCAGTATCCACTTTACTGCGCTCCAATGCTCTCTCCCGGGATTGGAGAGGAATCTACTGACTGACCCAATGACATGCGCAATGTTTGGATGTGTACAAACCATCGCATACATGAGGCTCCCAACTGCAGATGCATACAGAATCTTCTGCATTGCCTCAATCTCCTCGAGTGTGTTGGGGCACTGATCAGCGGTAAGCCTGAAGTGAGATGCAAGAGGCACGCTCACCTTCTTCGCCTGATCCATATCAAATCTCTGCAGCACTTTGCGGATGTATCGCTCCTGTGATAACCAAAGCAATCTGGCTCCCCTATCTCTACGAATATGAATCCCCAAAATAGTCTTCGCAGTACCCAGATCCTTCATCTCAAAAGTGGAACTCAACTGCCGCTTCAACTCAGCAATGCGAGTAGTGTTTCTTCCGTCAATCAGCATGTCGTCAACGTACAATAGCAGAATGATGAAATCCTCTGGAGCATACTGCTTGATGAATACGCAGTGGTCAAGGGTGGTCATTCTGAAGTTGATCCCCCCATGAAAGAATCAAACTTTTTATACCATTGTCGTGGGGTCTGCTTTAAGCCATATAAACTCTTCTGCAAACGGCACACTAGACCTTCCTTCCCTCTGACACTGAAACCCTCAGGCTGCTCCATATATAGCTCCTCCTCAAGATTGCTATGCAGAAAGGCGGTCTTGACATCCATCTTGTCTATCTCCAAATCAAGCCTCGCAGCAAGTCCAAGTACAACCTGAATAGATGACATCTTCACCACAGGCGAGAAGATCTCATCAAAGTCAACACCTTGTCGCTGTCCAAAGCCCTTCACCACCAGCCTGGCCTTGTATCTAGGAGGTGTGGAGGAATCACCCTGCTTCACCCTGAAAATCCACCGATTCTTCAAGGCCTTCTTGCCCTTAGGCAATCTCACCAAGTCATACGTGTGGTTCTTCTATAGTGACTGCATCTCCTCCTGCATAACAACCATCCACTGACGCTTCTCGGTGCTCTCCACAGCCTCGGTATAACTCTCAGGCTCCCCCGCATCAGTCAGCAATATGAACTCTGATGTAGAATATCTAGCGGGTGGGTGTCTGGCTCGATCAGACCTCCGTAGGGCCAGCTCTGGTGCCAGTGCAGGTACATCATCAACAATATCCTCAACGACTACTGGTTCACCATTAGTGGTGATATCATGATCTGGAAGGGCATCAGTGCCCTGTGCTGTCTTAGGCTCAATAGCCTCCTCAGTATCCTCAGCTCCAACCATAGGTGACTTCGCAGCAGCACGAGAATCAACCTCCAACTCAATAGTCCCCTCAGGATCACCAACAGTCCGATCCTCACAGAAAACAGCATCATGGCTATGTACAAGCTTCTTCTCAACTGGATCAAAGAACCTGTACCAAAACTCTCCACTATAGTCATACCCCAAGAAGACACACTGCCGGGTCTTCGAATCCAACTTCGATCTCTCGTCCCTAGGGACGTGCACAAAGGCTTTGCAGCCAAATACCCGTAAGTGACTGTAAGAGGGGTCTTTTCCACACCAGACCCTATCCGGTACGTCCTCCTACAATGCTGAGCTCGGCGAGAGGTTGATGATATGTGCTGCAGTAAGAAGAGACTCGCCCCAGAACATCCCTAACAGCTTTGACTCAGATAGAATGCATCGAATCCTCTCCAACAGTGTATGATTCATCCTATCAGCTATGCCATTCAGCTGCGGCGTCTTCGACGGGATCTTCTCATGTCTGATGCCATGGTCCCTGCAGTACTCGTCAAACAGACCAATGTACTCTCCCCCGTTGTCGGACCTGATGCATCTCAGCCTCTTCCCAGACTGTCTCTCCACCTCAGCGTGGAATCTCCTGAAAGTATCAAGGACCTGATCTTTGGTCTTGTGAGCATAGACCCAAAGCTTCCTCGAATAGTCGTCAATAAAGGTAATGAAATAAGATGCACCTCCTCTAGTCTGGACCTTCAGCGGTCCGCAAACATTAGTATGAACTAGCTCCAAAGGCTCCGATCTCCTGGTGGAGGTGTGGCTCTGGAATGAAATCCTGTTCTGCTTTCCAGCCATTTAGTGGTCACACCTCTCCAAATGGTCGCCAGAAATTTCACTAATCAGCTTCTTCTTTTCCAGGCATCCCAAACCCTTCTTGCTAATGTGAGCCAGCCTACTATGCCACAAGGAAGTGGATGCCTCATCCCTGATGGAGTTGGCCTGAGCAGCTTCAGGCCTCCCCTCCATGTAATACAGTCCAGAATCTCTATAACCTCTAGCCATCACGAGTGATCCCCTGATCAACTTCCAAAAGTCTCCTCCAAAGACACTCAGGTGTCCTTCGTCTCCAAGTCTGCAAACAGAAATCAGATTGAAGCAAATATCTGGCACATGTCGTACATACCTAAGAACAAGTAAGTTTCCAGTACTCGTCTTCAAATGCATGTCTCAACGCCCAAGAACCTTGGACGTATCCCAAATGCCCATCCTCAACACCCCACAGTCATGAGTGGTGTAAGTGGTAAATAACTCCTTGTTATGGGAGACATGCGCAGAGGCTCCTGAATCAACGATCCAGCATCGGTCATCACACGCGAGTGCAGCAGTGATGTCGTTGCCAACAATAATGACGTCGTCCTCCTCAGTCAAAATGGTGGCTGCCGTGTGACCCTCATCTTTGCCCTCAGTGGCAATCCCCTTCTTCTTCTGATCGTTCTTCCAAGAATAACAAAACTTCTTGATGTGCCCCTTCTTATGGTATTAGTGACATTCCACGTTCTGATAGCGTGATTTTGACTTGGCCCTACTCTGACTCCTATCCTCCTTCCTTCCTCGGCTCTTACTCCTTCCTCTCCCCCTGGGCTCCGTAAAGAGAATGTCGACTCGTGAAGAAGAGCCTGAAGTACCCTGAGAGTTTCGTCTCACCTCCTCATTCAAGATCCCGCTCTTGATGATCTCCATGGAAGCAATCCCCTGGGGGAAGAATTGATTAGAGAAACTCTGACCATCTCCCACGAGTCTGGAAGTGACTTGAGTAGCCACAATGCATTCACCTCATCTTCAAAGGTCACCTTTATAGCAGTCAAGCGATCTATAATTTCCTAAAACTCGTTGACATGATCCAAGATAGGTGAGCCCTCCCAATATTTTAACTCTCCAAGCTTCTTCAGCAAGTATAGCTTGTTTATTCCCGTGCTCTTGGCATACAAGGTCTCGAGAGTCTTCCACAGATCCTTCGCATCATTGATGCTAGCCACATGGCTGTAGACGTTCGGCTCCACGAACTGCCTGATAAACCCACACAGCTTCCGATGCTCCACCTTCCATTTTGCCGGATTCGTGTCCTTTAACATCTACTCAAAGATAGGAGTGTGCCATCCCTTCACATATATCAAGTCCTCCATCAGTAGATGCCACTAGTGTTAATTGGCACAATTCAACTTTATCATCTGCTCTGAACTTGATGAGGACTCCATTCTGATCTGCCAACTGGCCGGACCGACCACTGATCTTTGAGTCGACTATCTCAAAGTATGCAACTAGAGAGGATAGCTAGCGGGCCAATGGTCGTAAACTACCACTCCCAATTGCACACCTGAGATCCCGATCGACTCGTCCTGAAACCCCAAAGGTCAGCATGGTATCTGCTCTGTCACTGAACGACTCTGTCATTGAACCTTCCTCTGATACCACTTATTGGGAAAAAGAGAGAACAATCCCGAACAGAGCACCTGTTGCAAATTTGAGCGAGCACCTGTGCGACCGCGTTCAGCGGAACGCAAGCAGAAACAACAATACAATACAGGAAATAAATGCAACAAAACACAGAAAAACACAGGAAATTTTTAACGTAAAAACCCAATTGGGTGAAAAACCATGGGGCGATCGGATTCCAACCCGGAAAGCCTCCACTAAAGATGTGTGATAAATCACACGCACAGATTACAGGCTTTCCCTCCACCGATCCACACAGGATCTCCACTCCTCCACCACAAATAGAATCCATACAGGATACACAACATTCCTTCCAATCCACACACACAAATACAAGATTGAAAAAGAAATATAAGAGAGGTGAGAAGTGTTACCAGGACGGATTGAACAATCCGTCCCAACATCGAAGATGACGTTCGCAAAACCACAAAGAAGGATGGCTATGCACAACCCCTTCCAACTCCGTCTTCAACTTCCAAGCCACGAACAAGGGCCGACAACAAGTGACCCGATCCTATTTCTTCACGAGCGACGGCAACAATCTCTGCAAGCGACGGCGGCGAGATCTTGACGGTGATCGTGACGGGATCTGGATGCCGGTGACGGCAGCAATCTGGATGTCGGCGTCGGAGGAGGACCAAGAACGGGCGGCGGCGGCTGGAGGCGATTTCTCCAAAAGCAGGATCGCCTTTTCTTCTTCCACCGAAAACTTAAAACTCCTCTCAACGCCCTCTCACCTCCAGAGAATGATTTAGTGTTGTATGTTCCTTGCCATAACTACCTCCTAAATCACGTCCAAGAGTCCCCAAGAGGCGCACCTTTCCATATTTTAATTCAGCGCCAGATTTCAAAAAATGGATTTTAAGTCCGCCCCCAAGTTGTTGCAACCTCATTTTTCTAGATGTTGCAACGTCTGCAACTGCGCCTGCTCCTGCTTTGCCAAACTGAGACTTGGACGTTGCAACCAATTATTTTGGACGTTGCAACCAATTATTTTGGACGTTGCAATCTTTTTCCAGGCTATGAAGATTTTGGCAAATTTCCTTTTCGAAGCGAATTCCTAGCACGTGCCCAATGATATTTACCGACTCGGATGAGAACCACACCCAACACTTCACCCGCCACCGCACGGGATTCACCTATCTTCGCACGGGCTTTGCCTGTGTTTGATGTTTCAGCATAAACAAAACGGGGTGTTGGAACACCCTATTACTAATTTGGGTCAGGATCACTATGTCTATAGGATTATTGCATTGACCTTATTGTATAGAGTAAAGGTCAACTAGTTAAGGTCTAAAGCTAAGGACATAGGTTTGAAGCTTTCCCCAAGACCTCCTAGTTCAGATGAGAAGCCCAGATATAGAGTTCAACTTGTCGTCGAGCTCAGATCCACGAAGCATCGAACCCAGTTTGACTATCTCTAAGCTCAGGTCGACGAGGCATCGAACTCAGTTCGACGATCGCTGAGCTCAGATTGACGCTTTTTGTCTAAGACTAATTCCAATATCTCTGAGCTCAGTTCGACGATAGTTGAGCTCAGATCGATGATTATCTTTTGAGATCGACGATTTCTGGAATTCTGTCAGTTTGTTAAGGATTTCAAATTTTTTCAAGTCAGAGCATTTATTGAAGAAGTTTTTTAGCCGTTATATTAAATCTGGAGCAAGTTTCAAGGAAACAAAGAAGGAATGTTATTTAGGTTTTTCCTCCAGAGACAATTGACATTTAAGGAAAGCATTTATGATTTTGCTAACAGCTATTTAGAAGATTTGAAGACTGGATTTCATATTATGATTCAGAGAAGAAGAAATATAGACAGAAGAAGAAAAAAAAAGAAGATCAATAACACAGAACAGAGAACAAGCTTCTATTCTTTCTGATTCCTTCTGATTCAAAGTTTCTCAAGTCTTCATCATTCATACTCCAGACAACACCATTTAAGTTAATGCTGAAATCATCTTTTGCTGGAGCATTCTTTTCATTGAAGACCTATCACCCTTGCAAAACTTCTATTCCTGAACTCTTGCTAATCTCAGGGAGAGCTTTGACAACATCAATATCCACTTGTGCTTCTCTCTGATTGTTAAAAGAGAAGACAACCTAACTTTTTTATTTTTCTTTCCTATAAAAGGGTTTTTAAACTCTCTTCAAAAGTTTTGTTTTGGTTTCTGAGACCTGATCAAAACTCAGTGGTGGCAAGACACCTGATCAAAAAATTTGGTTTGGTTTTTGAGCACCTGATCAAAAGCTCATTGGTGCCCAGGACACCTGATCAACTCATCCTGCAGTGGATTCCTACCAAGGGTGGTAGAAGAGTGGATGTACCCAGGTTTTGGGGAACCACTATAGTTCCTTGTGTCTTCTGGTTGCTTGTTATTTTATTTGCTGTGTGCTGTGGATTTGCTTCTTGTATTTGTTTTATTCTGATTACTGTTAAGCACTCTCTACTAAGTAAATTTAGTCTTCCACTGCTAAAGTAATTTTTTAAATTTGCAAAATTATTTTAAAACACTCTATTCACCCCCCTCTAGAGTGAAGGGTTGATCTTACACTCACTTTCAATTGGTATCAGAGGGAGGTTGGTTGTTCATACAGGCTAACACCTGAACCAAAAGATCTCTCTTAAGATCCATCCTTAATAGAGGGTTATTTTTATTATATTTATTTTAATCTAAATTCATGGCACAGAACAAAGATTATGCTAGCACAAGACCTCCAGTGTGCAATCTCTCCAAGTTTGCACTTTGGAAGGCAATGATCGAATTATACATGAATTCCATTGATGAAGATATTTTAAATTCTGTTTTGACATATTGCCCAAAGCCTCCTGCAAACACAAGCACAAATGCTATTCCACCTCCTTCAGGAACATATGCTGACATAAAGAAATGGAAGGTTGCTGATGCTAAAGCTATGAACAAACTAGCTCAGACAATGTCTGATGACATCTTCCAGAAGGTAGCTGAATGCAACTCAGCTAAAGAGATTTGGGACAAGCTATCTGAGCTTGTGTCAGGATCAGCTGATGAGAGAAAAGATAGGAGATCTCATCTCATCACTCAGTACGAGAATTTCAAGAAAGCAGAAAATGAATTAGTAGCTGACTTGTACAACAGACTAAGTCTGATTGTCAGTGAACTCAAGACATTGGACAAGGAGATCTCTCTCACAGAGATAAATAATAAAATCCTAATGTGCTTCCCCAGCACTTGGGATTCAAGGATCTGGCCCATCAAGGATGCTGTGAGAACCCGCCAACCCTTATCACATCTCAAAACCTAGGTATTGAGATGAAGGGTGGCGGGGTACATAAACACGGAGGAGCGAGTGTTGCGAGCGATGTGGGACTAATCCCAACCACAGGACCGTGGGGATATTCCGCCATAGGGGGCCCACTTGGGTCAACACCCAGACCAGGAACGTGATGGGGAAAGCCATAGGGTCGGTCCCACACACACGTGTCCTGCTGGCAAATTACTCCAACACACCCCCGCAGCAGGACAACCTCCCTCTGATACCATGTGAGAACCCGCCCACCTATATCGCATCTCAAACCCAGGTATTGATATGAAGGGTGGCGGGGTACATAAACACGGAGGAGCGAGTGCTGCGAGCGATGTGAGACTAATCCTAACCACAGGACGCGGGGATATTATGCCACAGGGGGCCCACTGGGGTCAACACCCAGACGAGGAACGCGATGGGGAAAGCTACGGGGTCGGTCCCACACACACGTGTCCTGCTGGCAAATTACTCCAACACCTCTTGTAACATCCCATTTTTCAATTAGACCCCCCCTTAGGAGTGACTTGAACATTCCTAGGTCATAACAAGTCCTAGGTTGAACCTAGGAGGTCAAGTGACCCAACTAGTTAGTTGAGACTCACTTGGGCTGCAAATAGTAAAATCTTAAAACCCTGATTTTGGTGGCCTAGTGGGTTCAATCTGACTCCAAGGCATTCCTAGACCTAATATGAGATCAATGGGTCACCAAGGACCCATTGGGTGCAAACCTAGTGGCTAAGTTGACCCAAGTCAACTTAAGCCCTAGTTAGGCCAAAGTAACCCTGCCCTGGATCAACTCACCCTCTTTATGCCAAGTATACCCTACCTAACCATACCTAGGCCTTAGGGGAGGTCAATGGGTCCCTAGGGGTCTATTGATGTTGACTCGGAAGGTCAAATTAACCAAGTCAACCCTAAACCCAAATCAAGTCAAACCTAGCTCAATTGGGTTAACTCAAGCTCAAGCCGCCTCATGTAGACTCATAGGGTTTTATTAGGAGTTATTATGGCTGCCTATAGCCTAAACCCTAGGCTAGCAACCATGTTGACTAGGAGAGAGAAAGAAGAGAGAAATAGGCTAAATATAGGAGAATGGTGAGCCCCCCTCTCATATGGTATTTAAGGTTTTAATATTAATTTTATGGGATGGCTTTAGGCTTCTAGGGGAAGAAAATTCGTGAGGATGACTAGGAGAGAGAAAAAAAATAAGTATTTGGTTATATAGAGGAGAGAGAAAAGGTGATGGAGAGGTGAAGAGGTGTTTTGAAGAGGGAGGAGGCATGAGTTCGGCCAAAGAGGGGCCAACAGCCACCTAGAGGTTGACACCTCCTCCCCCCACCCTTTTCCCGACCATCAAGAGGTGTTTCCACCCTCTCTCTCCTCTAACCACCCCCACCATGAAGAGGTGTTATGGCCCTTGAGGAAAACCGCCCCCTCTCTCCCTCTCCTCTTTATATACTCACTTAGGAGAGAGGGGGGACCCATTTCGAAACCAGAGAAGGAGGAGAGAACCGTTGCCGGAGCCACCAAGGAGAGGAAACGCCTCCACCGCCGCCACCATGCATTCCCGCCGGTCTATTCGCATCCAAGCCCGAACTCAGGTCCTCCCTCACCTCTTCTCTCATGTTTAGATCCTAGAATTGTTTAGGAGTTGGGTTCATGCTCAAACGAACCGGAGCAAAAGCTTAAAAATTCAGAAATCTGCATTTTTATGGAGTTTTTGGTGGGTTCGGGTAGGGCGACGCCGCCACCTCCGGCCGCCCTAGCCGCCGGCAAGGTTAGCCCCCACCACCGGGAACATGTAGGAGTTGATTCCCGGTGGTGGCGCCGCCCCTAATGGCCGGGAACAGCCCCGTGATAAACACTTCTCACGGGTTCTAGTTCAGGCCATTTGGAGAAGATGAAGTACAGCTCCCGTCGGATCTGCTTTAAGATCCGTGCAACCCTAGATTATGATTTAATGATTATTTATATTCAAATTCTGTATTTAATTTAAACAGTTTCACTGTAAATTAAATTTAGGCCCCTTATGTGTACCACATGAAAAAGAGTACAACATGAAAGTTGTAGGTCTTTTGAATACCTACAATTTGATATGTAGTGGTGAAAAATTGGATGAGGGAACTGCCTTGTAGAGCCTTTTTAGTAAGGGTATGTCCTACAACTAGGGTAGATTTCTTCTAAAAATTATTTAGGCCCTTTAGGGGCATGTTCATCAAAAATGATCAACATAAATGTTGTAGGAATTTTTATTATCTACAGTTTGATATGTAATGGAAAATTTTAGGACAAGTATACTGACCTATAGGGCCATTTTTCTAGGGTAGGTCCTACAAATAGGACAGATTTTTGAATAATTTCCTACACCTAATCCTTGGTCCAAATGCCTTGAGTTTTGGACAGGGACTTGTTATCACCTAGAAATAGCTCCTGTAAAAATTGGAAACCTTTTAAAGAAGTGTAACCTAGGGTTTTGCCCTAACCCTAGAAAAGCTAGGGCAAGATAATTAAAGGGTCAAATGACCTCCAAACCCTCCCAAATTTTGGTGAGGTGTCCCTGGTATAGGTATCTAGATTTGGTTCAAATTTCAACTCATTTGGTTGAGTTTTGAATAGGAATCCTCTAAACCCTAGTTTTGACCTAGTGAAGGGAAGCTTAGGGAAAAAGTACTTTTGACACTTGTGTGATCATCTCACCTCAACAGAGGTTGAGATTCTGACCACTGGTTTTAAATGGTCCTAAGAACTCCCTTAGGGAAAATGGGATGGATTAGGGTATGTTTACCCTAGGGCCCAGGTTCAAACCCTAAATGTGGACTTTGGGGGCATGTGAAAGACATAGAGGCAAATGCCCTTGTATGGCCTTGAGTTTTGGTGTAGAGGTAGTTAATGGGTATTTAACCCTCTGGTTGTAATATTAGAGAATTTTGAGTTAGGTAGGTACCTCAAAACCTAAACCCTAGTTTTAGAGTAGGAGGGCTTTTAGGTCAAAGCAGTAGTTTAAATGCACTCAAAAGCTATGAAACTTGGGTAGAGTGTTTCTAGGGTAGTTAGGACCCTTGGCTGATTTTACTAGAATTTTTGGATTATTGTTTTTAGTACTTCATTCATGAATATGTGTATAGCCTTATTTGATGTTTTATTTATTAAAGATTTTTAATTCAAATAAGGCCCCCTTAAAACTCTGGAATTAGATGTTGTTGGCCACTGGGAATGCTCATGAATTTTAGTTTAATTTTATGTTGAATAAATATAGTAGTTCTTTCACAAGTGTTATTAAAGGGCCTTATGGTTTAAAAATATTTTATGGCATAAATAGTTTTCTGGAAAATTATGAAAGTTGGTAAATAGAGTTTTTAAATCATTTTGAATCAGTGGGATTTTATTCTAGATTTTTGGAGTTATGAATATAGTACTTGATTCACAAGCATGCTAGATTAGGGTTTTAGTAAATGATTTATTATAAATTAATTTCCAGCAGTAAAATTATGAAACTTTTATAGTACTATTTTCATGGTATTTCTAGTACCCTGTAATTAATCCAAATGATTTAGAAGAGAATCTGATGTAGTTTATTCATTAGACATGAAAGAAATGGATTATTGCAAAAATATGTTTAGGCCCCTTAGACCTTAGTGAAAATTGCCAAACCTTGGATATATTATTTTTAGACATATTAGTATTTTTATTAAATTTATTATGATTTATACATGACTGAAAAGTATACTACTTGTTCAAATTTGGAAGACCTTGGATTTTAGTAAAATTAATTAATTAATAGATTAATTGAGAAAATTGTTATAACCGGGAATTGATTCAATTATGTCGTGACAGGCCCCCAGTAAATAACTCAGGCTGTTCGGATGAAAGCACAAAGGACATCCTATCATAGACATTACTTAGAATAAGGTGGTCTGTAGTTAGTAACTTTGGGAAATGAGTAACATGATAAGGTTTGGGTTAGCGTAAGGACAGCTTGTATTGGTTGGATTTAAAGAAAGAGGATGGATCACCATAGGAGGTTTCAGGTGTGGTGAGGAATGAGTTGATGCGCTCTAGAAGGTGCGCGGGACCGACGAAAGATCGCCGTCCCCGTAAGAGTGAAGAGTCAAATCCACCATAGGTTTAGATTGATGCAATTTATAGAGGGAACGGGTAAGAAAAAAAACAACCAATAACAATAAGTGCCTTGCAAAAGGGAACTTCGGGCCGTAATGCCGCCGTCTTGGTTCCTAGTGCCCTTTGAGAGCCCTTCACGGGGTATGCCGGGGGCAGTCCTGGGCTAACGTAAATCTTAAAACAAACGAAAGAGTAATTAGCCTAATTGGGATTCACATTGCACACACTCATTAGTTAGGGTTGGTAATGGTTAAGTCGTCCCGAGGTGTTCAAGGGGCGCTGTCCTGTGGTATTCTAAGGGATGAAGTCTGGAGATGAGCCGGACGTTTTAGTCCGGGAAATTTGGTCTCGGATGTGGTTTATACGGACGGTTTAGTCCGGGAGTTTGACACTTTAAAATTGTTATATATTAAACTGCTGCATGTGCATAAAATAGGAAAGATTAAGGTGGTGGGTTTTCGATATCGGGGAGTTCGATTGCACCGACACCGATATCGTTGACTCGGCAAGGTGACTAGCACTTAGCCAAGGTTAAGTCCGGCGGACCAGTCGGCAAGAGTACGCAGGAGTCCGCCTCGTGCACCAGGCGTTGATGGCGTACGATAGGTCAGACCAGTGGTGCTTTTACTGGTTTTGAGGTGGGCGAGGCCCAACCCACTGCTTCCGTCTGCCACTACGAGAGTATCCTGGGAGTTATCTCCAGAAAGGGGGAACTAAAGGTTTGTGTACACAAAGTTGGGTGTGTGAGTTGTACTGCTTGATCATCATACCCACCATATAGCAGCATGCCATAATCATTCATAACAACCTTGACACCTAAAGTATAAGTGGAATGAGACGCTTATACTTTAGGACTTGCAAAACGACCCCTTGGTCTATAAGCTTGTGTGGGCAAGTTTATAAATTAAGGTTAATTTGATATATGTATACCTGCTGCGTGATAACCGACACCCCAACGTATAAGTGGAATGAGACATTTATACGATGAGAGCCTTGTAGAAGATCCCTTGACTTATGTGTACTCACATAAGTAGAGGTTTAATTTCTTACTTACTTACCTTTCTGTTTTACCTATTACAACACTTATATTGCTCCCCTGTCATAACTTGCTAGTTAGTTCCACCGTCACCTGCTTTTGACTACTCTCCACTTTCATGTCCTCCCCTTTTTTCCTCTCCGCTCGGTGCCTTAGGGCATGGGGGAAGGGGTGGGGGATGATAGGACTTAGTCTTATAGACTAATGGTTTTCGGACCACATCATTTTAGGGAATCGTGGAGCCCAGCCCAGAGGAGCAGCTCAGGAGGCCGGTGCGCTTGGAGACAGGGCAGTCTAGTTCAAGAGTTCAGACAGCCGGGACCGTGAGTTCCGTTTCTTAGTAGGAGTTTGTTTTTCAGCTTCCGTTTGAATGACCATGTAGTGAGGTGTTGTTGTACCGGGCTTAAGCCCTCTTCATTTCAGTACTATGTTTTTACTCCGATGTTATATTGTGGACACTCCCTTCGTGGAGTTTACATATATGTGATTTATTATTGTGGACTACATTTCTCTTTCTTTACTACTTGCTACTTGATTGTGATCGAAAAGGCCGTTAGAATCGGCGCGTTGTAGTGACGACCTTCTCGGGTGCGAAGGTGTCACCGCAAAGCGGCGGTTCTGGGCATAAGACCCCGAGTTTTGAACGAAAAAAGGGGTCTTACAAACTGGTATCAGAGGCAAACCCCGATCGATCAAATAGCAGTCCACAAAAACCCTAGGTCAACCCCGTTCGAGTTTAGTTTGCGGATAAACTAAGCAGCGGAAGCAGTGGTGGGCCCATATGGGTATCACATAATATATGTCCATTTTAGATTGAGTTAACATTTTCTGACGATGAAGTTTTGTTGTGCAGCCTCCAACACTGCCTATATTACAGGGTGGGGCCCAGCAGACCCCGGATACTGCACTGATTCCACCAGTTCCCGCTCAGTTCCTACAAACCGACATGGGGCAGACTTTGACTGCCATCTTGGATGCTTTCAGGGCCCAACAGGCCCCGGCTCCACAGCAGATACCAGGAGCCAACTGGCTCAGCATCTTCCGAGGACTTTCTCCTCCGTCCTTCTTGGGGACGGAGTCAGCAGTGCGGACAGAAGAGTGGCTGGACATCATGGAGGAAATGCTGACAGGTATACGGAGCCCGTGGGAGGAGAGAGTACCTTTGGTTGTGTCCTGCTTGGAGTCTCATGCCAAGCGGTGGTGGAAGACAGTTCTGGATACTACTTTTGCTGGGAGACTGGCTGCTGAGGTTTCATGGGATGAGTTCAGGCCTATGTTGTTGGAGCATTTTATTCCACAGTCGGACCGAGACGAGTTGGAGGACCGCTTCTTGCAGTTGAAGCAAGGTACCAGGACGGTGGTGGGATACCATCGAGAGTTCAACCATCTGGCTCATTTTGCAGACTCTTACTAGCTAGATGAGGCAGCGTACACGAAGAGGTTCTTCAAAGGTATGCGGGAAGACATGAGGGATGCCCTTCTATTTGTGTCGGACGGGCCTATCTCCCGTATTCTGGAGATGGCAAAGAGGTTAGAGGCAGATTGGCACACCACCAGAGGCCGGAAGCGGCCAACGGAGGATCAGAGCCGGGGAGCCCGGAGCGATCAGTGTTGAGGCCATGCAACAGATGGCAGGAGGACAGAGGTTCAGCCTCGACAGGAGGTGAGGCAGGAGCCGAGGGAGCAGGTGATACTGGCCCCTCAGCCTATTCAGGTGCGGGAACTGCCGAGACCTCAGATGCGAGATGTGTAGAGACTGGGAGGTAGGGCTTACACTCCGCTGGAATGCTTCTACTGTCACCAGTTGGGGCATATCAAGAGGAACTGTCCTATGAGGTGAGCACCCCCTCCAGCACCGCAGATTGCCCCACTGGCTCAGCACTATGGAGGCCGAGGACGCGGCCAAGGTCGTGGATATCAGGGCGGAGATCGCCGACAGGAGAGGGAACAGGTATATGCATTAGATCTGACCCAGCCTCGACATCCTGAGGAGGTAATCACAGGTACGTCAAAAGTTTGTATATTTCCTTTGTTTAATAGTTAGACTCTAAACTAAGAAATTACAAACTGGGAAAGAAAACTTTAACTAGACTTCAAAATTTTTGTTACCCCAAGCATTGTCCTCATCAGCGGCAAGCCCGCATATACTTTGTTCGATACGGGTGCGTCACGCTCATTTGTATCAGAGGCCTTCATTGTTGGCTTGGCAGGCGTGGAGAGATTCATCGGCTTGGCATTAAGGGTACGACTAGCTGACGGGTCCGAGATACACACCACTGCGCATTGCAACATGGAGGCACAAATTGGCGGGAAAGCATTCGAGGCACCAGCCGCAATCCTGAGGATGCCTTCATATGATTTGATTTTGGGCATGTCATGGTTATATTGGAACCATGCCCTAATTGACTGCGTGGCCAAGAAGATTATTCTGAGGCATGGAGATTCTTCCGTCGTAATAGAAGGTATAAGACATGCCTCCTTTTCAATTTTGTCATCTATTCAGGCCGTCAAGGCCCATATACAAGGCGATGAGATTTACCAGGTTTTATTCGAGATGGCGGAGGCCAATGTTCTTGTAGCGGAGATTCCTGTTGTGCGAGATTTTGAGGATGTTTTTCCCGAGAAGTTATCGGGGCTACCCCCGCATAGAGAGCAGGACTTTCAGATTTTGCTGGTGCCAGGGGCTAAGCCAGCATCTAGAGCCCCCTACCGGATGGCCCCAAAGGAGCTGGTGGAATTCCGGAGCCAATTACAGGAGCTGGTGGAAGCCGGTTATGTCCGGCCAAGTTCCTCGTCATGGGGAGCCCCTGTATTGTTCGTCAAGAAGAAGGGTGGGACACTTAGACTGTGCATAGATTACCGGGCCTTGAATCGACTGACGGTTCGAAATACTTATCCGTTACCAAGGATAGACGAGCTATTCGACCAGCTGGAGGGAGCTCACTTTTTCTCGAAGCTGGATTTGAGATCGGGCTACTACCAGTTACGGATCCGAGAAGAGGACATCCCGAAGACTGCTTTTAGTAGCAGATATGGTCTATATGAGTTTACCGTGATGCCCTTTGGGCTCACGAATGCACCATCAGCGTTCATGACTCTCATGAACCAGGTTTTCGAGTCTTACTTGGATGTGTTTGTCATCGTTTTTATTGATGACATTCTCATTTACTCTCGGACGGAAGAGGAGCACTCGAGGCATTTGGCATTGACACTACAGAGATTACGAGAGCATCAGTTGTACGCAAAATTCAGCAAGTGTCAGTTTTGGTTGAAGGAGGTGGCCTTTTTGGGTCATGTTATCAGTGGAGCTGGGTTGGCAGTGGATCCAGCGAAAGTTCAAGCAGTCCGAGATTGGCCACGATTGAAGACAGCTACAGATGTTCGGAGCTTCTTAGGACTTGCCGGTTACTACCGGAAGTTCGTAGAAGGATTTTCTAGTCTTGCACTCCCTCTCACATCTTTGACGAGGAAGGAGACACCTTTTGTGTGGACCCCGAAATGCGAGGCAGCTTTTCAAGAGTTGAAGGAGAGACTTACCTCGGCTCCTATACTAACTCTCCCTTCGGGGAAAGAAGGATTCCAGGTGTATACAGATGCCTCCTACCAGGGCTTGGGAGCTGTTCTGATACAGAATGGGCATGTTATTGCTTACGCTTCACGCCAGCTAAAGAAGCATGAACAAAATTACCCAGTGCACGATCTGGAGTTGGGTGCGGTTATTTTTGCGCTGAAGGTCTGGCGCCATTATCTCTATGGAGTTCACTGCGACATATTTTCAGATCATAAAAATCTGAAGTATGTGGATACGCAGAAGGAGCTGAACATTAGACAGCGGAGATGGGTGGAGTTCTTGGCAGACTATCAGTATGAGATGCACTACCATCCGGGTAAGGCAAACGTGGTAGCCGATGCTCTGAGCCGGAGAGCTTCTACTTCAGGAGCAGGGCCCCAGGTCTTGTCGTTAGAGATATTACGGAGCTTTGAAGATATGCACATCACCTTGGTATCGTCCGAAGACACCGATCTGTATGAGGAGTATTTAGCTGCGACGAGCGCCACCGACACTATTCATGACAGAGTTAGAGATTGGCAGAGGCAGGATGCCAAATTGGAGCCAATTTTCAAGGCCATAGAGGCAGGCTCAGCTGGGGACTATTCGATGCGAGGTGATCTATTGTGCTTTAAGGGTCGGACTTACATACCAGATGGAGGGCAGATTCGGGAAGACATTAAGGCAGAGGCTCATCATAGCCTATACTCTATACATCCCGGGATTACGAAGATGACGGCGGATTTGAAGAAGACACTCTACTGGCCGGGCATGAAGAAGGACATCACTTATTTCGTGACCCACTGCGAGGCATGCCAGTTAGTGAAGGCAGAGTGCAGACACCCCGCTGGTCTGCTGCAGCCACTCCTAGTGCCGGAATGGAAGTTTGATGATATCGCGATGGACTTCATCCATGGCCTCCCTCATTCACGCACGGGAAACGATTCTATCTGGGTAATCGTTGACCGGCTGACGAAGGTGGCTAGGTTCATCCCGATCAGGAAGGATGACTCGGTTGGAGTTTTGGTTCGGAAGTTCGTGGAGCAGTTTATTCGTTACCATGGAGTGCCCAGGACGATCGTATCTGATCGAGATGGTCGGTTCACATCCAGAGAGTGGAGATCAGTGCAGTCTTACCTTGGCACACGACTGGCCTTCAGTACGGCCTTCCATCCCCAGACTGACGGGCAGACAGAGCGTACCAACAGGATGCTAGAAGACTTACTGAGGCTGTGTATTGTGGATCACGGAGAGCCCTGGGAGTGGATGTTGCCCCTAGTTGAGTTTTCTTACAATAACAGCCATCAGTCCAGTATACGGATGGCTCCGTACGAGGCCTTGTATGGGAGGAGATGTCGGACTCCCTTGTCTTGGATACATGATGGGGATCCGAAGGTGCTAGATTCGGAGTTTGTTGAAGACACCGAGGCTCAGGTGCGACTGATTCGAGAGAGGATGCTAGAGGCACAAAGCAGACAGGCAAAATATTATGACGCTCGACATCGTTTAGTAGAGTTTCAGGTTGGGGACCGGGTATTCTTGAAGATCCGGCCGATGCACGGGGTTTTACGAGTACGTGGTCGGCGGAAGAAGCTCAGTCCGAGATACATGGGGCCTTTCAGGATCCTGGAGCGGATCGGTCCATTAGCTTACAGACTGGAGTTATCGCAGGAGCTGTCCGGCCTACACAACGTGTTCCACGTATCTTCACTCAGGAGGGCTCTACTATGCCCGGAGTTACAGATTACCACCACTGATGGGCCGGTAGCTACAGATCGGTCCGTACAGGTGGAGCCGATACGGATTGACGACCAGGGGATACGGGTCTTGCGCCGCAAGAAGATCCCGCTAGTCAAAGTCTTGTGGAGGAATCATGGGTAAGAGGAGCATACTTGGGAACCCGAGGACTTGATGCGAGAGAAGTACCCGGAGTTGTTTAGCCAGGTAATATCTTCTAACTTCTCAAGATGCTTGTAATTATTTTTCCCTACTTGTTTTACACCGGAGTATCACCTAAGATTAGAGGCTAATCCTTTGTTTATTGGGGCTAGCCCTTGTTTATTAACCTTGGTTAAGCAATTCAACCCTCGTGGGATGTTACAAGCTTAAGATAACCCGGTAGAAAAGCTCCCATAGACTTAACCTTAATTTCGGGGACGAAATTTTTGTTTTGTTTATTGGGATTTGTAACATCCTATTTTTCAATTAGACCCCCCCCCTTAGGAGTGACTTGAACATTCCTAGGTCATAACAAGTCCTAGCTTGAACCTAGGAGGTCAAGTGACCCAACTAGTTAGTTGAGACTCACTTGGGCTGCAAATAGTAAAATCTTAAAACCCTGATTTTGGTGGCCTAGTGGGTTCAATCTGACTCCAAGGCATTCCTAGACCTAATATGAGATCAATGGGTCACCAAGGACCCATTGGGTGCAAACCTAGTGGCTAAGTTGACCCAAGTCAACTTAAGCCCTAGTTAGGCCAAAGTAACTCTGCCCTGGATCAACTCACCCTCTTTATGCCAAGTGTACCCAACTTAACCATACCTAGGCCTTAGGGGAGGTCAATGGGTCCCTAGGGGTCTATTTATGTTGACTCGGAAGGTCAAATTGACCAAGTCAACCCTAAACCCAAATCAAGTCAAACCTAGCTCAATTGGGTTAACTCAAGCTCAAGCCGCCTGATGTAGACTCATAGGGTTTTATTAGGAGTTATTATGGCTGCCTATAGCCTAAACCCTAGGCTAGCCAACATGTTGACTAGGAGAGAGAAAGAAGAGAGAAATAGGCTAAATATAGGAGAGAGAAAGTGTGAATTAAGGGTATTTTCATGGTAGAATGGTGAGCCCCCCCTCTCATATGGCATTTAAGGTTTTAATATTAATTTTATGGGATGGTTTTAGGCTTCTAGGGGAAGAAAATTCGTGAGGATGACTAGGAGAGAGAAAAAAATAAGTATTTGGTTATATAGAGGAGAGAGAAAAGGTGGTGGAGAGGTGAAGAGGTGTTTTGAAGAGGGAGGAGGCATGAGTTCGGCCAAAGAGGGGCCAACAGCCACCTAGAGGTTGACACCTCCTCCCCCCACCCTTTTCCCGGCCATCAAGAGGTGTTTCCACCCTCTCTCTCCTCTAACCACCCCCCACCATGAAGAGGTGTTATGGCCCTTGAGGAAAACCGCCCCCTCTCTCCTTCTCCTCTTTATATACTCACTTAGGAGAGAGGGGCGACCCATTTCGAAACCAGAGAAGGAGGAGAGAACCGTTGTCGGAGCCACCAAGGAGAGGAAACGCCTCCACAGCCGCCACCGCCGCCACCATGCATTCCCGCCGGTCTATTCGCATCCAAGCCCGAACTAAGGTCCTCCCTCACCTCTTCTCTCATGTTTAGATCCTAGAATTATTTAGGAGTTGAGTTCATGCTCAAACGAACCGGAGCAAAAGCTTAAAAATTCAGAAATCTGCATTTTTATGGAGTTTTTGGTGGGTTCGGGTAGGGCGACGCCGCCACCTCCGGCCGCCCTAGTCGCCGGCAAGGTTAGCCCCCACCACCGGGAACATGTAGGAGTTGATTCCCGGTGGTGGCGCCGCCCCTAATGGCCGGGAACAGCCCCGTGATAACCACTTCTCACGGGTTCTAGTTCAGGCCATATGGAGAAGATGAAGTACAGCTCCCGTCGGATCTGCTTTAAGATCCGTGCAACCCTAGATTATGATTTAATGATTATTTATATTCAAATTCTGTATTTAATTTAAACAGTTTCACTGTAAATTAAATTTAGGCCCTTTATGGGCATCACATGAAAAAGAGTACAACATGAAAGTTGTAGGTCTTTTGAATACCTACAATTTGATATGTAGTGGTGAAAAATTGGATGAGGGGACTGCCCTGTAGAGCCTTTTTAGTAAGGGTATGTCCTATAACTAGGGTAGATTTCTTCTAAAAATTATTTAGGCCCTTTAGGGGCATGTTCATCAAAAATGATCAACATAAATGTTGTAGGCATTTTTATTATCTACAGTTTGATATGTAATGGAAAATTTTAGGACAAGTATACTGACCTATAGGGCCATTTTTCTAAGGTAGGTCCTACAAATAGGACAGATTTTTGAATAATTTCCTACACCTAATCCTTGGTCCAAATGCCTTGAGTTTTGGACAGGGACTTGTTATCACCTAGAAATAGCTCCTGTAAAAATTGGAAACCTTTTAAAGAAGTGTAACCTAGGGTTTTGCCCTAACCCTAGAAAAGCTAGGGCAAGATAATTAAAGGGTCAAATTGAAGGATTTGTGTTTTGAAAGTTGTCTTTAATTTTATTAAAGTTCATGTTTTTGATGAATGTTCAAACTCATTTTGTCCCTAGATCATTTGATGATGCTTCATGATGGCTCGAGAAGATGCCCTTGATCTTGAGCTGTAGAACACTTGAATTCCATCACATGATCTTAGTTTTATATGCTCTCGATCCCGGTAATCAAAGAGGGACATTGACCACCACCTTGGATCGTCATGTGCATTAGAGTACATTGTTGTTCTACAAATGTTGATAATAGTTATCACTTAATCACATGAGTATGTATATGGTTTCATACATATTGAGCTTGACCTATCTTATGTTGTAACATTAAGTGGAATGTGTTAAGTGTCATTAGTGTTTACAACGTGTCTAGTGTTTTGTAGATATGAGATATGTAGATTGAGCGCGTTGGTGTGAGCAATGTGATCATAGTTGAAGACTATCTTCTGATGGTGATAAATACTATGATTCGTTGTTCATACCTGCGCGTAAGGGATGTATATATCGAAATATCATTTTGTCCCCAAATTATTTTGGTAATGATATAGTCGGGCCCCTTGGCAGAGCGAGGTTGTATAGCATGCATTATAACTAACGTAGTTATAAATACAACTCACTTGTGAGACCAAGAAAGACAAATATAGTGCGAAATGACACAGTCCCAGTTTGCACAATATTTATGATATCATGTGACAAAGAAATAGACGAAGGTCGTTCATTGCGTTACCTAGTTACCATGTTGTTGGGGCGACTATTATGCAGTGACAAAGCCTCTTATAGTCAGTAATATAGGATGTTATATTATAGCCTCGACGACATGGTTCCTCTTTAAGGTCGCACCAAATGAACGGGAACAGCATCCGTTCGGCTTATCTGGAGTATTTGATTTTATGGAACATTTAATCTAAATACTATAATAAGTGCGGACATCTAGTGTCGTGACTCGACATGCTTAGATAGAATTCTTGTGCGACTATCAAAAGAAATATTATGACGGAGCGAGTTGTCGTAATCATTTTGGTAGGAGTGCACAGTAATTGGTATTTTGGGATTATATATATATATATATGTGTAAGTATTTATATATATAAGTATATATATATATATATATATATATATATATGTGTGTTATATATATATGTAAATGTATATAAATATATGTATATAATGTATACAGTTTTTATATAAGTTTATATTAATATATATAAGTTTATATTAATATATATATATAAGTTAAAAACCTATGAGGATGGAGAGGCAGAGTTTTTCACGGGTTTTGTCTAAACCTAGCCGCAAAAACCAGAGAGCAAAGGGATTTTGCGATCTGGAGCTTCGGCCGCCATCGTCGTGCAGCCCCCTTGCCCCGCCGCCGGGCAAGCTTGACGCCGGCTTCCCCGCCCGCTGCTCCGTCACCGGGCTAGCTTGCCGCCGCCACAGCCTTGGCGTCCGCCCCTCTCTTCTCCGGGCAAGCTTCCCACCGCCATCTCCGTGCCCTTCGCCGACCTTAGGTGGTTCTTCCCGGTCGGCCATGGCTTGTTTGAAGGCTTGAGTTTGCTCCTCCTCCTCAACGGTTTTAGATCCCTCTCCACTTTCCTCTTCCTTACCCGGCGACTAGTGTGGCTCGACCACTTGGAGTCATCGGTGCAAGAGGAAGTTAGATCTGAGCTATTGCTTCTATTCCCCGTCAACGGAATAGAGCTTTGACGCTGTTCGGGTTCAAGGTGAACCAAGAGGCGAGGCGATCGGCCTCTTTGTTGCGGCGGGATCGTTTCCATTTTCTCCGGCGCGCTTTCCTCTTTCGCCTAGAGATTGTTCTCTAGAGGTATAACTTCTAACGCATGCGATGGATTAGATGTGATGAGTTAGGGTTTATTTTGTTAAGCCTTTGTTGCATTGTTTTGGAATATCCGATCCTTATGTGTTATGTGGTGTTAGGATTTTTTTTTTAAAATTCGCCCCACTACCGCACGTGAAATCCTACAGTGGTATCAGAGGGAGGTTGGATATCTCATTTCAATATAACTCCTTGTTGCTAGTTTTGGTGCCTAATGGTTTGGATTTGCTATGTCCTAACCCTTTTGATTCATATTGCGTAATCCATCTTTGTATGGATTATAAGGAGATTATTTTTTTTTTGGATTTAAAATGATCTAGATGAATCATGAAGGGTTGAGTACATGAGCTTATCCAATGTTAGGATTCCGTCTAGCGGGTTTTATTCTATCTTTGGCTTTTTTTTTATTTTATAACTCTGGAATGTAATTGGTTTGGAATGGATGTAATATTTTTTTTAGAATGCCGTGAGTTAGGTATTTTATATATTCTCCATTCTTTTGGGAATGTGAAAAGAAAAATTTAAGAATGTCTTTCCTCCTCATCGTGCCCATCTAAGCTAGTGATATTGGATGAACATGAGTGTGACTTCAATCACTAGACATGGTGGCACTTATGCGAGTTGATGTTAGGCCACAAATGAGTAGGTTGTGTGAGGCACTTCTTGCTGATTTTGTTGGAATGTCACTCGCATGAGTTTTCTTACATGATGAGTTTTCTTAATCAAATCACCAAGATCTAGGCTTGGTCCTTTGGGAAAGTGTTATGTTCTTAAAATAGTTGTTTGTATATTACTATCAAGAATCATAAGTGTTTAAGGTTGACTTAAAAGGTTATGATTGGTGATTGGTACCTACCTGATAATCTTGTGGATGAGTCCATTAGGCTAAAAGGATCTTGATTCACTATTTTAAAGCATTTTATTTTTGGATCTCTCTGATCCATTTTTTTCTTAAAAAGAATTTTTCTGAACATGATCTTATCTTTTTATATAGAGCTATGTCTACATTGCCAAATTTTCTGCGTTCCATGATTGATAAAAGCCCGCTTGCTAACGACGGGTCAAACTACTCTGACTGGATACTCAAGCTTAACATTGTGTTGCGCTTGGAGAATCTCTTACCTATACTGGAGGGTAAATGCCCAGTAGAGAAGGAGATTGGCAAGCCAACTGATGCTGAGAAAGAGGAACAAAAGAGATGGGATGACAGTCAACGTGTCGTGCAGACTCTGATACTAGCCAGCATAGGCGATCAGCTGCAAAGGAAATTTCTCGATACTCCTGCAAAGGAAATTGTAGCACAATTGGAGAAAATGTTCACCGATAGTGCTCGTAAAGAGCGCTATAAGACCACCATCGCACTCACAAGGTGCAAGATGATGGAGGGTGAGTCTGTCTCAGTGCACTTCCTTAAGGTGCAAGGCTATTTGGAGAAATTGGAGAAACTGAAGTCTCCAATTCCTGAAGACATTGCAGAAGATATCATTTTGGGGTCACTGCCTTACTCGTTTAAGGATTTCATCATGCATTATCATATGCGTGAGAAACAAATGACCATAAATGAACTTCATAACGCACTCAAAACAACTGAGGTTGACATGGGCAAGACAAAGGGAAATGTTGTCTTAGCTGTGGCGTCTGATAGAAAGAAAATAGTCAAAAACAAGGTTAAGTCCAAAGGCCAGACCTCGAAAGGAAATTTTCATCTCAAGGGCAAAAAGGGAGGTACTCAGGATAGTACCTCCAAGGGAAGCAAAGTGAAGAATTCTCCTAACTCTCTCACTGAATGCTTTCATTGTCATGAGAAGGGACACTTCAAGATGAACTGCCCCAAGTACAAGAGAGACTTGGATGAAGGCAAAATCGAGAGGAAGCGTCCTAAAAGTATTTTTGTTATTGAGTTGAGTTTGAATTTAACCACTACTATCCTTGATTGGGTACTTGATACCGGATCATGTGCTCACTTAATCTCAAATGTGCAGTCACTAAGGGATAGGAGATCTCTCCCCAAAGGAGAGGTGGTGCTGAAGGTGGGAAACGGTGCTAGTATTTCTGCAGTTGCGGTGGGCACTTTGGAACTCCCCTTACCTAGTGGTTTATGTCTAACCTTATTTAATGTTTATCATGTCCCTTCTATTTTAAGAAACATTATTTCTGTATCATGTTTGGATGCAGAAGGTTTTAGTTTTGTCATTGGGAACTCCCAAATGAGGATTGAGAAGGATGGCTTATTTTATGCAAGTGCTTTCATTTCGAATGGATTGTATTTGCTTAATATTGTGGATGATAAACAAGTATTAAATATAAATAACAAACGACTCAAAATATCTCACTTGAATGAGACTCTCTTATGGCACCATCGTCTTGGTCACATTAATGAAAAACGCATAAGGAAATTACATCAGGCCAATCTTTTAGGCTCTTTTGATCCTGATGCAATTGGGACATGCGAGTCATGCCTAACTGGCAAAATGACCAAGACACCTTTTAAAAGGAAGGGTACAAGAGCAAACAACTTATTGGAATTGATACACTCTGATGTATGTGGTCCAATGAGTGTGTGTGCCAGAGATGGTTTTAGGTACTTCATCACTTTTACAGATGATTATAGTCGATATGGCTATGTTTATCTAATGAAGCATAAGAGTGATTCCCTTGCCAAGTTCAAGGAATATAAAAATGAAGTTGAAAACCAACTGGATAAGAGAATCAAAGTTCTGAGATCAGATCGTGGAGGTGAGTATTTGAGCAATGAGTTCAATACTTACCTAAAGGAGTGTGGTATTGTACCACAACTAACTCCTCCTGGGACACCGCAGTGGAATGGTGTCTCCGAAAGGAGAAACCAGACACTGCTAGACATGGTTAGACCCATGATGTGTCAATCCGATCTACCTTTATTTTTTTGGGGCCATGCACTTTTAACGGCAGCTTACACTTTAAACTTCGTTCCAACTAAAGCCGTAGAGAAAACTCCTCATGAGATATGGTTTGAGAAACCACCCATCACTTCTTTCTTCAAGATTTGGGGCTGTGAGGCATATGTCAAACGTATGCAATCATCCAAACTAGACCCCAAAGCTGATAAGTGTTTCTTTATTGGATACCCAAGAGAAACAAAAGGGTATAGCTTTTGGCATAAGTCAACAAATACTATATTTGTTAAGAAGGGTGCTACATTCTTAGAGAAAGAGTTTCTTGAAAGAATCAAAAGCGGTGACCGTAGGGTGACACTTGAGGAAACTCAAGAAAACCTACAAGAGAGTGATCATGAGATGAGCGTTGATGTTCAAAATGATCACCAAGAGTCACAAGAAGTTCCTTTAGTAAGTGGGAGCATGAGTATTTCACCTCCGCATATGATTACGGAGGAAACTCTTGCTTTACCACCACCTGTTAGTCTTACTCGTGTTGAGCATGAATTGACTCCACCAGAAATAGTGGAGGAAATTCAAGAATCTCAGATTGAGCTGGACAAACCAAAGGAGCTTAGGAGGTCGATCAGGGAAAGGAAAAAGCCTGACATATACATGGGTCTTCATGAGGTGTTCATTCTAGACACAGAAGACCCGTTGACCTATGAAGAAGCAATGAAAAGAAAGGATTCCGTAGCATGGCTTGAAGCCATGAAGTCCGAAATGCAATCCATGTATGACAACCAAGTATGGAACTTGGTTGACCTTCCTGATGGAAAGAAATCCATCCCCTGTAAATGGATTTTTAAGAGGAAGATGGACATGAATGGAAGCATGACAACCTACAAGGCAAGACTTGTAGCGAAAGGTTTTAGTCAAATCCAAGGGATTGACTATGATGAAACCTTCTCGCCCGTTGTGATGTTTAAGACTATTCGGATTATGTTGGCGATTGCCGTATTTCATGATTATGAAATCTGGCAATTGGATGTCAAAACGGCAATCCTAAATGGAAAGCTATATGAGGATGTATTCATGAAGCAACCTCAAGGTTTTGAAGATTCTCACAATAGCGGCAAAGTATGCAAGCTTCAAAGAGCCATTTATGGGTTGAAGCAAGCGTCAAGGAGTTGGAACAAATGCTTTGATGAAGAAGTTAAAACCCTTGAGTTCGTTCAAAGCAAGGAAGAGCCTTGTGTATACAAGAAGGTTAGTGGGAGCAGCGTTATATTTTTGATCTTATATGTTGACGATATTCTCCTAATGGGCAACAACTTATCATTAATGGAACAAGTAAGAAACTCATTGAAAACAATCTTTTCAATGAAGGACATGGGTGAAGCCCAATATATATTAGGAATAAAGATATATAGAGACAGATCACGTAGACTTATTGGCCTAAGTCAAAGTATTTACATTGACAAAGTCTTAGAAAGGTTCCATATGGAAAACTCTAAGAAAGGAAATGTGCCAATGAAGGCGTCTACTCAGCTAGGCAAGTCTCAATGTGCCTCATCACATAAAGACATTGAATACATGATGAATGTGCCCTATGCTTCCGCCATAGGTTCCATCATGTATGCCATGATCTGTACGAGACCAGATGTCGCATATGCTCTTAGCATGACGAGTCGATATCAAGCTTCACCTAGTCCAATTCATTGGACGGCGGTCAAGAATATTCTTAGGTACCTTAAAAGGACCAAGAATAAGTTTCTTGTTTTTGGTGGACATAAAGAGCTCCATGTAGAAGGTTACACGGATGCTAGCTTTATGACAGATCCGGACGATAGAAGATCTCAATCTGGGTTCGTTTTTCTTCTGAATGGTGGAGCTGTGAGTTGGCGTAGTTGGAAACAATCCACTACTGCTGATTCAACCACTACAGCGGAAGTCATGGCGGCCGCAGAGGCAAGCAAAGAGGCAGTCTGGATAAAGAAATTCCTTGAGGAATTGGGAGTCGTGACATCTAGTGAAGGGCCCTTGAAATTGTTTTGTGATAATAGTGCTTCCATTTCACAAATCAAGGAGCCGAAATCACATCACAAGACAAAATACATGGATCGGAAGTATTTTGTGACTCGCGACTTCATTGAAGAAGGCAAGATTGCACTTTTATGGATTGACACAAATAGCAACACAGCTGACCCCTTCACCAAGCCTCTGTCTCAAGCCAAAGGGGAAGTTCACTTCGAGTCCATGGGGTTGCAAGACCATGGAGAATGGTTTGATGTTTAGATGATGAGGATTCCTATGTTTTGTATTTCTTTTATTAGAAACTTTAAAAACAAGTGGGAGATTGAAGGATTTGTGTTTTGAAAGTTGTCTTTAATTTTATTAAAGTTCATGTTTTTGATGAATGTTCAAACTCATTTTGTCCCTAGATCATTTGATGATGCTTCATGATGGCTCGAGAAGATGCCCTTGATCTTGAGCTGTAGAACACTTGAATTCCATCACATGATCTTAGTTTTATATGCTCTCGATCCCGGTAATCAAAGAGGGACATTGACCACCACCTTGGATCGTCATGTGCATTAGAGTACATTGTTGTTCTACAAATGTTGATAATAGTTATCACTTAATCACATGAGTATGTATATGGTTTCATACATATTGAGCTTGACCTATCTTATGTTGTAACATTAAGTGGAATGTGTTAAGTGTCATTAGTGTTTACAACGTGTCTAGTATTTTGTAGATATGAGATATGTAGATTGAGCGCGTTGGTGTGAGCAATGTGATCATAGTTGAAGACTATCTTCTGATGGTGATAAATACTATGATTCGTTGTTCATACCTGCGCGTAAGGGATGTATATATCGAAATATCATTTTGTCCCCAAATTATTTTGGTAATGATATAGTCGGGCCCCTTGGCAGAGCGAGGTTGTATAGCATGCATTATAACTAACGTAGTTATAAATACAACTCACTTGTGAGACCAAGAAAGACAAATATAGTGCGAAATGACACAGTCCCAGTTTGCACAATATTTATGATATCATGTGACAAAGAAATAGACGAAGGTCGTTCATTGCGTTACCTAGTTACCATGTTGTTGGGGCGACTATTATGCAGTGACAAAGCCTCTTATAGTCAGTAATATAGGATGTTATATTATAGCCTCGACGACATGGTTCCTCTTTAAGGTCGCACCAAATGAACGGGAACAGCATCCGTTCGGCTTATCTGGAGTATTTGATTTTATGGAACATTTAATCTAAATACTATAATAAGTGCGGACATCTAGTGTCGTGACTCGACATGCTTAGATAGAATTCTTGTGCGACTATCAAAAAGAAATATTATGACGGAGCGAGTCGTCGTAATCATTTTGGTAGGAGTGCACAGTAATTGGTATTTTAGGATTATATATATATATATATATATGTGTGTAAGTATTTATATATATAAGTATATATATATATATATATATATATATATATGTGTTATATATATATGTAAATGTATATAAATATATGTATATAATGTATACAGTTTTTATATAAGTTTATATTAATATATATAAGTTTATATTAATATATATATATATATATAAGTTAAAAACCTATGAGGATGGAGAGGCAGAGTTTTTCACGGGTTTTGTCTAAACCTAGCCGCAAAAACCAGAGAGCAAAGGGATTTTGCGATCTGGAGCTTCGGCCGCCGTCGTCGTGCAGCCCCCTTGCCCCGCCGCCGGGCAAGCTTGACGCCGGCTTCCCCGCCCGCTGCTCCGTCACCGGGCTAGCTTGCCGCCGCCACAGCCTTGGCGTCCGCCCCTCTCTTCTCCGGGCAAGCTTCCCACCGCCATCTCCGTGCCCTTCGCCGACCTTAGGTGGTTCTTCCCGGTCGGCCATGGCTTGTTTGAAGGCTTGAGTTTGCTCCTCCTCCTCAACGGTTTTAGATCCCTCTCCACTTTCCTCTTCCCTACCCGGCGACTAGTGTGGCTCGACCACTTGGAGTCATCGGTGCAAGAGGAAGTTAGATCTGAGCTATTGCTTCTATTCCCCGTCAACGGAATAGAGCTTTGACGCTGTTCGGGTTCAAGGTGAACCAAGAGGCGAGGCGATCGGCCTCTTTGTTGCGGCGGGATCGTTTCCATTTTCTCCGGCGCGCTTTCCTCTTCCGCCTAGAGATTGTTCTCTAGAGGTATAACTTCTAACGCATGCGATGGATTAGATGTGATGAGTTAGGGTTTATTTTGTTAAGCCTTTATTGCATTGTTTTGGGATATCCGATCCTTATGTGTTATGTGGTGTTAGGATTTTTTTTTAAAATTCGCCCCACTACCGCACGTGAAATCCTACACAAATGACCTCCAAACCCTCCCAAATTTTGGTGAGGTGTCCCTGGTATAGGTATCTAGGTTTGGTTCAAATTTCAACTCATTTGGTTGAGTTTTGAATAGGAATCCTCTAAACCCTAGTTTTGACCTAGTGAAGGGAAGCTTAGGGAAAAGGTACTTTTGACACTTGTGTGATCATCTTACCTCAACAGAGGTTGAGATTCTGACCACTGGTTTTAAATGGTCCTAAGAACTCCCTTAGGGAAAATGGGATGGATTAGGGTATGTTTACCCTAGGGCCCAGGTTCAAACCCTAAATGTGGACTTTGGGGGCTTGTGAAGGACATAGAGTCAAATGCCCTTGTATGGCCTTGGGTTTTGGTGGAGAGGTAGTTAATGGGTATTTAACCCTCTGGTTGTAATATTAGAGAATTTTGAGTTAGGTAGGTACCTCAAAACCTAAACCCTAGTTTTAGAGTAGGAGGGCTTTTAGGTCAAAGCAGTAGTTTAAATGCACTCAAAAGCTATGAAACTTGGGTAGAGTGTTTCTAGGGTAGTTAAGACCCTTGGCTGATTTTACTAGAATTTTTGGATTATTGTTTTTAGTACTTCATTCATGAATATGTGTATAGTCCTATTTGATGTTTTATTTATTAAAGATTTTTAATTCAAATAAGGCCCCCTTGAAACTCTGGAATTAGATGTTGTTGGCCACTGGAAATGGTCGTGAATTTTAGTTTAATTTTATGTTTAATAAATAGAGTAGTTCTTTCACAAGTGTTATTAAAGGGCCTTATGGTTTAAAAATATTTTATGGTATAAATAGTTTTCTGGAAAATTATAAAAGTTGGTAAATAGAGTTTTTAAATCATTTTAAATCAGTGGGATTTTATTCTAGATTTTTGGAGTTATGAATATAGTACTTGATTCACAAGCATGCTAGATTAGGGTTTTAGTAAATGATTTATTATAAATTAATTTCCAGCAGTAAAATTATGAAACTTTTATAGTACTATTTTCATGGTATTTCTAGTACCCTGTAATTAATCCAAATGATTTAGAGGAAAATCTGATGTAGTTTATTCATTAGACATGAAAGAAATGGATTATTACAAAAATATGTTTAGGCCCCTTAGACCTTAGTGAAAATTGCCAAACCTTGGATATATTATTTTTAGACCTATTAGTATTTTTATTAAATTTATTATGATTTATACATGACTGAAAAGTATACTACTTGTTCAAATTTGGAAGACCTTGGATTTTAGTAAAATTAATTAATTAATAGATTAATTGAGAAAATTGTTATAACCGGGAATTAATTCAATTATGTTGTGATAGGCCTCCAGTAAATAACTCAGGCTGTTCGGATGAAAACACAAAGGACATCCTATCATAGACATTACTTAGAATAAGGTGGTCTGTAGTTAGTAACTTTGGGAAATGAGTAACATGATAAGGTTTGGGTTAGCGTAAGGACAGCTTGTGTTGGTTGGATTTAAAGAAAGAGGATGGATCACCATAGGAGGTTTCAAGTGTGGTGAGGAATGAGTTGATGCGCTCTAGAAGGTGCGCGGGACCGACGAAAGATCGCCGTCCCCGTAAGAGTGAAGAGTCAAATCCACCCTAGGTTTAGATTGATGCAATTTATAGAGGGAACGGGTAAGGAAAAAAACAACCAATAACAATAAGTGCCTTGCAAAAGGGAACTTCGGGCCATAATGCCGCCGTCTTGGTTCCTAGTGCCCTTTGAGAGCCCTTCACAGGGTATGCCGGGGGCAGTCCTTGGCTAACGTAAATCTTAAAATAAACGAAAGAGTAATTAGCCTAATAGGGATTTACATTGCACACACTCATTAGTTAGGGTTGGTAATGGTTAAGTCGTCCCGAGGTGTTCAAGGGGCGCTGTCCTGTGGTATTCTAAGGGATGAAGTCTGGAGATGAGCCGGACGTTTTAGTCCGGGGAATTTGGTCTCGGATGTGGTTTATACGGACGGTTTAGTCCGGGAGTTTGACACTTTAAAATTGTTATATATTAAACTGCTGCATGTGCATAAAATAGGAAAGATTAAGGTGGTGGGTTTTCGATATCGGGGAGTTCGATTGCACCGACACCGATATCGTTGACTTAGCAAGGTGACTAGCACTTAGCCAAGGTTAAGTCCGGCGGACCAGTCGGCAAGAGTACGCAGGAGTCCGCCTCGTGCACCAGGCGTTGAGGGCGTACGATAGGTCAGACCAGTGGTGCTTTTACTGGTTTTGAGGTGGGCGAGGCCCAACCCACCGCTTCCGTCTGCCACTACGGGAGTATCCTGGGAGTTATCTCCAGAAAGGGGGAACTAAAGGTTTGTGTACACAAAGTTGGGTGTGTGAGTTGCACTGCTTGATCATCATACCCACCATATAGCAGCATGCCATAATCATTCATAACAACCTTGACACCTAAAGTATAAGTGGAATGGGACGCTTATACTTTAGGACTTGCAAAACGACCCCTTGGTCTATAAGCTTGTGTGGGCAAGTTTATAAATTAAGGTTAATTTGATATATGTATACCTGCTGCGTGATAACCGACACCCCAACGTATAGGTGGAATGAGACATTTATACGATGGGAGCCTTGTAGAAGATCCCTTGGCTTATGTGTACTCACATAAGTGGAGGTTTAATTTCTTACTTACTTACCTTTCTGTTTTACCTATTACAACACTAATATTGCTCCCTTGTCATAACTTGCTAGTTAGTTCCACCGTCACCTGCTTTTGACTACTCTCCACTTTCATGTCCTCCCCTTTCTTCCTCTCCGCTCGGTGCCTTAGGGCATGGGGGAAGGGGTGGGGGATGATAGGACTTAGTCTTATAGACTAATGGTTTTCGGACCACATCATTTTAGGGAATCGTGGATCCCAGCCCGGAGGAGCAGCCCAGGAGGCCGGTGCGCTTGGAGACAGGGCAGTCTAGTTCAAGAGTTCAGACAGCCGGGACCGTGAGTTTCGTTTCTTAGTAGCAGTTTGTTTTTCAGCTTCTGTTTGAGTGACCATGTAGTGAGGTGTTGTTGTACCGGGCTTAAGCCCTCTTCCTTTCAGTACTATGTTTTTACTCTGATGTTATATTGTGGACACTCCCTTCGTGGAGTTTACATATATGTGATTTATTATTGTGAACTGCATTTCTCTTTCTTTACTACTTGCTACTTGATTGTGATCGAAAAGGCCGGCAGAATCGGCGCGTTGTAGTGACGACCTTCCCGGGTGCGAAGGTGTCACCGCAAAGCGGCGGTTCTGGGCATAAGACCCCGAGTTTTGAACGAAAAAGGGGTCTTACACCGCTCCAGGACGGGATGATCTGGGCCGTCGGCTGGAGGAAGGAGATAACCCGATGCCGTCGGTTTATATGCTTTAAGATTCGTGTAGAATAATTCAGGATTTTAATTATTTTGATTTCATATAACTCTGTCACACTATATGCAGCATTTGGTTTTAATTTTAAAAAATACTTAAGCTCATTTAATGGAAAAGTCACCAACATGAAATGTGTATCCCTAAGGGTCTAATTTAATAAAAAATTGATTTGGACCAATTTGGACCTCTGGTTGGGCCAGAGCACCCATTTTGATGGGACCTATACCTAGGGCTATCCTGAGATTCAAATGGATGCAAACCTTTCATACCTTTTCAAAATTAGCTGAAATTTGGTCAGGGGGTCTACCTTAGCTATACCTAGGGCTTGTCCAAAAATGGGAATTTTTGGAGAATATTTTTTTATAGTTTTTAAAAAAATTTAATAAACCATGTATAAATTAATTAGGTGTCATAAACACCTAAAAATCCCCCCAAATTTGGGTGGGAAGTTTTAGAGGGCATTTAAGGCTCTAATAAAAATTTCATCTCATTTGGAGATGTTTTGATTAGGTTTTTATCCAACCCTAGGTTGACCCTTATAGGGTTAATTAGGTCAAAACACCCCCTTGGGGTTTTGAGTGGTCAAATCACCTCAACAGAGGCTGAAATTTTGGTCACTGACTTTTTATGGTATGAAACACCCTCCAATGGAATTTGGGGTGGTTTGGTGCTTGGTAGCCCTAGAACTCTAGGGTAGGCCCTTTTATGGGATTTTTAGGGTTTGATGTTCATTGAGTCAAATGACCTTGGAATGACCTGAAAATTAATGGAGAGGACCATATGGTGTATATGGTCCTCTGGTTGAAGTTTCATTTAATTTTAAAGTCTTTACCCCCCTCAAACCCCTAACCCTAAATTAGGGCACAAAGCCCAATAGTTGGGTTTAGGCAATCAAAACATCTTACAATATTTTGAAACTTGGGCAGGGTAATTATCTGATAGGAATTTGTCCTAAAATAATTTTGGTGGAATTTTTAGACTAGTAAAATCAGTACTTCCTTTATAACTCTAGCAATGCCCCTAAATTTTATGTTGCTTGTTATGAAAATTATATCTATTGAAAAGTTATGAAATTTTGCATTTGGAAGTCTTACTTCATTGTAGCTCCCTTTGTATTTTTATTGAAAATTTTAGATGATTATTTTAGGTGCTTGATTCATAAATTATGAATTATGGAAATTTGATCATAAATAGATGTGGAGCTTAATATTTTTATAAAAATTATGAAATCTAGTCAGTGAGTATTTTAAGTCAATATGTAGGTTCTGAAATTTTCTCATAATTTTTAGGTGACTATTTACAGTACTTGCTTTAATAACCCAAGAGTATAGAATTATAAATGTAAATTAAATTAGGAGATACTGTTCACTGAAAAATTGGAGGAATCCTTCTAGAGTGTTTTTAGGCCATGATGATCTTACTGGATATTTGTTATAATTTTTGGAAACATATTTATGACCCTTGATTCTTAAAATGGTATTATTGACCTTATGTTCTAAATTGTGATTTGGGAGCCTAAACCATTCTAAAAATTCATCTATCTTGGATTTACTATTAAATTACTGTTTAGTATTTATCATGAACTTATAAAGCTCTATACATACCTGAAAAGTGCACTTCATGTTTAGAATCTTCATTTCCTAGTGTTGGAAGAAAATAATTAAATACTCATTAATTTAGGAAAATTATGAATCACTGGCTTTTATCTAGTTAGGTCATGATAGACCCCCATAAATTATATTGAGCCTTTCAGATGATTATTTATAGTGCTACCTATTACGTGCAACATATCGTTAGCTAAGAACTGTGAATAGCCTTAATGCAAAAAGTGAGTAATGGTGGGGTTAGGCCTAAGATTGGAGAGTTCAAATAGCTTTGGTTTTGGATAAGTAATATGGGTTACCATGGAAGATGTTTTGGAAGGGTAGTAAGAAGTGCTTTGGTTAGATTGTAGAGGTGCTCGGGTTCGACGAAAGATCGTCTTTCCCGAAGAGAGGAAGGTTAAAAATCACACTAGGTTAGTCTATCGTAACACGAGAAGATAATGGGTAAGGGGAATCAACCAATAACAATAAGTGCCTTGCGAAAGGGAACGATGAGCATCGGCTACCATCATAGTTCCTAGTGCCCTTTGAGAGCCCTTCACGGGGTATACCGGGGGAAGTCCTGAGTTAACGTAAACTGTATTAACAAACTGATAAGAGAAACTTAGTAATTAGGGTTGCACATTTCACAAACACTGTTAGCACAGGAAGATAGTTGGGAGCTTCGGCCCGGTTGGTTAAGAGACGGACAGAATGGTCCGGGGAGCTTCGGCTCGATTGGTTAAGAGACGGACGAAATGGTCCGGGGAGCTTCAGCTCGATTGGTTTGATACGATAAATATTGCATGTGCATAGTAAGGAAAGAAAAATTAAGGTGGTGGGTCTTCGGTATTGGAGGGTCGATTCACCGACGCCAATACGCTGACTCGGCAAGTGTGGTTAGCACTTCGCCAACAGAAGTCCGGTGCGCTAGCCAGCAAGAGTACGCAGGAGTCTGCTTCGTGCACCAAGCGTTGAGGCGTACGATAGGTTTGATCGGTAGTGATTTACTGGTTTAGAGGTGGGCGAGGCCCAACCCACCGCTTCCGTCTGCCACTACGGAGGTATCCTGGGAGGTAACGGCTCCGAAAGGGGAACTAAAGTTCTGTGTGCACAGAGTCAGGTGTGTGTGTTGCACTTGCATGATTCATCATACCCACTAGCATGTCATGGCATAATCGATTCATTTAACCCCTAACACCTAATGTATAAGTGGAATAAGATGCTTATACAATAGGCCTTGCAAAACGACCCCTTGGTCTATAAGCTTGTGTGGGCAAGTTTATAAATTAAGGTCATTTTTGATATATATATATACTGCTGTTTGATAACCGACACCCCAACGTATAAATTGGTATGAGACTTTTTATACGATAGGAGCCTTGCAGAAGATCCCTTGGCTTAGGTTCTTCCGCACATAAGTTAAGGTTACATTTCCTACTTTCGGTTTCTGTCATATTTGCTATAGAATTTCTTGCATAGGTCCGCTGTCACCTGCTTTTGATTTATTCTCCACCTTCATGTCCTTACCTTTCTTCCTCTCCGCTCGGTACTTAGGAGCCAAGAGGGAATGGGTAGGGGATGATAGGACTTAGTCTTATAGACTAACAGTTTTCGGACCACATCATTTAGGGGATCGTGGAGCCCAGCATGGAGGAGCAGCCCAGGAGGTCGGCCCGTTTGGAGATAGGGCAGTCTAGCTCAGGAGTTCAACCAGCTGGGACTGTGAGTCCCGACTTATAGTTGATGTTATAGTTTGCTTCCGCTTGAGTGACCTGTAGTGAGGATATGATGTATCGGGCATAAGCCCTTACTTTCAGTACCCTTTTATACTATTTCCGTGGACTCTCCCTTTGTGGAGATATTATTACTTTCATGTGATTATTGTGGACTAGTATTTGAGTTTCACCCTTACTCTTTACTTTGCTGCTTTTCTGTGATCGAATTGGCCGGTAGGATCGGTGCTTTGTGGTGACGACCCTTCAGGGCGTGAAGGTGTCATCGCAAAACGGCGGTTCTGGGCCTAAGACCCCGGTGTTTTAAAAAAAAATGGGGGTCTTACAAGTGGTATCAGAGGAAACCTCGATCGGAAAATAAAGTAGTCCACAAAATCCCTTGGTCACCCCCGCGCAGGTTTAGTTTGAGGACAAACTAAGCAGCGGAAGCATGGTGTGCCCATATTGGGAATCACACGTAATTGTCCACTATTAATTAGGCTTGAGTCAATTGCTTACAAACGGTTTTTGATATGCAGCCTACAACACAACCTATACCACAGGGCAAAGTCCAGCAGACTCCGAATGATGCACCACCTCCCCCGGTCCCCACTCCATTACTACAGTCGGAGATGGGGCAGACTCTGACAGCCATTCTTGAGGCTTTCAGGGTTCAGCAGGTTCCGGCTCCGCAGCCAAACCCGGGGGCCAACTGGCTTAGCATCTTCCGAGGACTCTCACCCCCATCCTATCTAGGGACAGAGTCAGCTGTCCGGACATAAGAATGGCTGGAAATTATGTACGAAATGTTGACAGGGATACGGTGCCCATGGGAGGAGAGAGTTCCATTGGTGGTCTCTTGCTTGGAGTCTCACGCCAAGAGATGGTGGAAGACATCACTGGGCACGACCTTTGCGGATATGGAGATTGTAGAGATTACTTGGGGGGAGTTCAGGGACACATTACTGGAGCATTTTGTTCCACAGTAGGCTAAGGATGAGCTAGAGGACAGGATTTTACAGCTGAAGCAGGGTACTAGGACGGTGGTGGAGTACCACCGAGAGTTCAACCACCTAGCCCGGCTTGCGGACTCGCATCGGTTAGACGAGGCTTGATATATCAAGAGATTCTACAAGGGCCTCCAAGAGGAGCTGAGGGATGCACTGCTGTTTGTATCCGATGGGCCCATTTCCCGTATACTGTAGATGGCTAAAAGGATAGAGGCTGATTGGCAAGCTACTCGGGGCCGGAAATGGCCAGTGGAGGATCAGGGTCGAGGAGCAAGGAACGATCAGAGACGAGCCCGTATCACGGACGGGAGGAGGGTCGAGGACCAGCCTCGTCGGGAGGCAAGACAGGAGACAAGGGAGCTAGTGGTGGTGTCTCCACCACCTCTTTAGGCATGGGAGGGACAAAGACCCGGGGGAATGGCATATCCCCCGCCAGAGTGCTTCCACTGCCATCAGGTTGGTCACATCCGCAGAAATTGCCCTATGAGGGGGGCACCCCAACCAGCACCACCGGCTGCCCAGCCAGCGCAGTATTTTGGAGGCCAAGGTCGTGGCCGAGGACGAGGATACCAGGGTGGGGATCGTAGACAAGGAAGAGAGAAGGTATATGCTTTGGACCTGACACAGCCTCGGAATCCAGAGCAGGTCATAGCAGGTACGCTGTAATGTTTCGTTATTTTCATAGAATTTCCCTCTTGGTTGTTAAATTATAAAACTGCACTAGATAGAATAAGTAGGAAAGAAAACTTGTTATAGAATCCAAAGACATTTAATCGCCCCAGGTATAGTCTTCATCAGCGGCAAGCCTGCCCGCATGCTTTTCGATACTGGAGCTACTCACTCCTTTGTGTCAGAGACGTTTGTAGAAGGACTGGAAGGCGTGGAGCAATTCACGGGCTCAAGGATGAGGGTGCGAATACCTGATGGATTTGAACTCCTTACCTCGGACCACTGCAATATGGAGGCAGAAATTGGTGGAAAGGCGTTCGAGGCTCCAGTGACGCTTTTGAAGTTGACGGACTACGACCTGATCCTGGGCATGGCATGGCTGTACTGGAACCATGACTAGATTGATTGCCAAGCAAAGAGGATCACAATGAGGTACAGGGACTCTTTTATCGTTATCGAAGGTATAAGACTTACCTCCCGTATTCTCTTATCATCAGTTCAGGCCGTTAAGGCCCATCTACAGGGGGAGGAGATTTATAAGGTTCTATTTGAGATGGCAGAGGTTAAGGAATCTATGACGGACATTCCAATAGTACGAGACTTTGCCAACGTTCTTCCAGAGAAGCTGCCAGGTCTACCTCTGCACCGGGAGCAGGATTTCAAGATACAGCTTGTGTCGGGGGCCAAGCCGGCATCTAGGGCCCCTTACAGGATGGCCCCGAAAGAGTTGAGAGAGTTCCGAAGTCAGTTGCAGGAACTAGTAGAGGCAGGGTTTGTCCGGCCAAGCTCATCCCCATGGGGAGCCCCGGTGCTTTTTGTCAAGAAAAAGGACGGAAGCCTCCGCTTGTGTATTGACTACCGAGCGCTGAACAGACTGACAGTCCGTAACACATACCCGCTGCCACGGATTGACGAGTTGTTCGATCAACTAGAAGGAGCACATTTCTTCTCGAAACTCGACTTAAGGTCAGGGTACTACCAGCTACGGATTCGAGAGGAGGACATTCTATAGACCACCTTCAGCAGTAGGTACAGACTGTACGAGTTTACAGTGATGCCCTTCGGGCTCACAAATGCACCTTCAGCATTTACGAGCCTCATGAACCGGGTATTCGAAGAGTATTTGGATGTTTTCGTCATAGTATTTATTGACGACATCCTCATCTACTCAAGGACGAAGGAGGATCATGCACGACACTTGACATTGACCTTAGAGAGGCTATAGGAGCACCAGCTGTTTGTAAAGTTCAGCAAATGCCAGTTTTGGCTAAAGGAGGTGGCCTTCTTAGGCCATATTATCAGCGAAGCGGGGTTGGCAGTAGATCCGACCAAGATTCAGGCAGTGCGGGACTGGCCACCGTTGAAGACAGCCACAAATGTACGGAGCTTCCTGGAACTTGCCGGATATTACCGGAAGTTCATCGAAGGATTCTCCCGAATTGCGCTCCCTCTTACTTCCCCGACGAAAAAGGAATCTTCTTTCATTTGGACGCCACAGTGTGAGGCGGCCTTTGTGGAGTTGAAAGGTAGGCTTACCTCGGCTCCCATTCTCGCTCTTCTGTCAGGAAGGGAGGGATTCCAGGTGTACACGGACGCCTCCTACCAGGGGATGGGTGCCGTTCTGATGCAGAACGTGCACGCAATAGCCTACGCCTCCCGAAAGCTAAAGATACATGAGATGAACTATCCAGTGCACGATCTAGAGATGGGTGCAGTGATCTTTGCTCTGAAGATTTGGCGACACTACCTCTACGGAGTTCACTGTGACATCTTCTCAGATCACAAAAATTTGAAATACGTGGATACACAGAAGGAACTCAACATCAGACAGATATGTTGGGTGGAGTTCCTGTCGGATTACCAGTACACCATGCACAACCATCCCGGGAAGGCGAACGTGGTGGCAGATGCTTTGAGCCGAAGAGGAGATACCTCAGGGAAGGGACCACAGTTGATATCCATGGAGCTAGTCCGGTCTTTCAGAGATATGCAGATATCCCTAGTATCCGAAAATGATCCAGAGCTGTATAGGGAGTATCTAACATCGATGGTAGCCATAGATGATATTCGGGACCGCATCCGGGACGGACAAAGGACAGATGCATGGGCAGAGCCGATATTCCAAGCCTTGGAGGAGGGTTCGACGGGGGATTATTCACTGAGAGATGGATTACTATATTTCAGAGGTAGGCTCTATATACCCGTAGGAGGCCAGGTTAGGGAGGACATCATGGCGGAGGCACATTGTAGCAGATATTCTATACACCCGGGGATCACCAAGATGACAGCAGACTTGAAGAAGACGATGTTTTGGCCAGGGATGAAGAAGGACATTACATACTTCGTGACTCATTGCGAGGCATGGCAGCTGGTGAAGGCGGAGTGCAGGAACCCCACAGGATTACTACAACCACTTCCGGTGCCATAGTGGAAATTTGAGGACATCGCGATGGATTTCATTCATGGCCTCTCTCGATCACGGACGGGAAACGATTCGATTTGGGTCATCGTCGATAGGTTGACGAAGGTGGCCAAATTCATTCCGACCAGGAAAGATGACTCGGTTGGGGTACTGGTGCGGAGATTCGTAGAGCAGTTCATTCATTACCACGGGGTGCCCAGGACGATTGTGTCGGATCGGGATGGTCGGTTCACATCCAGAGAGTAGAGATCCATGTAGACTTACTTAGGCACGCGGCTGACCTTCAGTACAGCTTTTCATCCCCAGACGGATGGGCAGACGGAACGCACCAATCAGACGCTGGAGGATCTTTTGAGGCTATGCATTTTGGATTGCGGGGAACCGTGGGAGAAGCTCTTACCCCTAGTCGAGTTCTCCTATAACAACAGATATCAGTCCAGCATCAGGATGGCGCCTTACGAAGCCTTGTATGGAAGGAAATGCAGGACCCCGCTTTCTTGGATTCAGGACGAGGATCCGAAGGCGTTGGGATCGGATTTTGTTGAAGACATCGAGGCTCAGGTGAGGCTGATCAGAGACAGGATGTTAGAGGCGCAGAGCAGACAGACTAAGTACAATGACGCCCGGAACCGTCAGGTAGAGTTCTAGGTGGGAGACCGGGTTTTCTTGAAGATCCGGCCCATGTACGGAGTTTCACGGGTGCGTGGTCGGAAGAAGAAGCTCAACCCTAGGTATATGGGCCCTTATAGGATCCTTGAGCGGATCGGGACCCTAGCTTATAGACTGGAGTTGCCACCGGAGCTGGCAGGGTTACACGACGTGTTCCATATTTCTTCACTTAGTAGGGCTCTACTACGCCTGGAGCAGCAGATTTCGACCACGGATGGGCCAGTAGCTTCAGACCGGTCAGTTCACTTGGAGCCGGTTCGGATCGATGACAGAGGAGTACGGCTTGTGTCGCAAGAAGGTTCCATTGGTCAAAGTTCTGTGGAGGAACCACGGCCAGGAGGAGCATACCTGGGAACCGCAGGACCTGATGCGACAAAAGTACCCAGAGCTGTTCAGTCAGGTATGCCTCACAACTTCTTAAGACGTGCAATTTACTTTCCTGTTTTAAACTAGTAGGACTATTCTAGGAGGAGTAGAGGCTAATCTTTTGTTTATTGGGGTGTTGGCCTTGCCAATTGGGCAGATTAATCGAGATTCAGTTTCTCTTTAAATCTCACCTAGCAAAATATGGCGTCGTGATGTAACTTTTCGTTTCTTATGGGATGTTATAAGGTTCTTCTCCTTCGATAGGAATTCTCGTAGGCTTAACCTTGATTTCAGAGACGAAATATTTGTTTTGTTTATTGGGATTTGTAACATCGCATTTCCAACTAGACCCCTTAGAGTGGTCTTGGTCATGACTAAGTCATGACAAAACCTTAGGAAGCCCAATAAGATCAAGTGAGCTCAGATAGGAATCTGAAGGCCACCTTGGTCTGCAGATAGTAAAATGCTAAACAATAGTGTAGGAGGACTACTAGGACTCACCATGGCTTTATGACCCCACCACAACACCCCTAGTCTATTTGAGGGTCCACTAGAGCCATATGGGCCCATTGGGGTTAACTCAAGTGGTTAGGTTGACTTAAGTCAACTCTAGTCCCAATTTGGTCAAGTGCCCTTGCTAAGGGTCATGTGACCTCTAAGGTGCCCAATCAACCCTACCCAACCCTACTTGGACTCTAGGGGAGGCCAAAGGATCACCTAGGACCCATTGGGGTCAACCCAAAAGGTCAAATTAGCTAGGGTCAACCCTAGTTTATGTTTGGGTCAACTTAGCCCAAATGGGCTAACCCAAGCTTAAGCCATTGTTTCCCTTAGGCTAACTTCATTTCTCATAATTATTATGAGTAGAATGGTTGCATATATCCTATTGGGTTTGACCAATCAACTTGGATGACTAGGAGAGAGAAAGGGAGCTTCATTCCATGGTAATGGTGGAGAGAGAAAATGGGGGGAAGAGGAATGGTGTGGGAACCGGCCAAAGGAGGCCAACAACCACCCATTATGGCTGCAATCAACTCCTCTAGGGGAGAGGAGTTGATTCCAGCCGTTTCCCGGCCACCAAGGGGCAGTTTCAGCCCCCCTCCTCTCAACCCGAGCCATGCTTTAATGGCTTTGATGGGCATTGAAGAACCAGCCGCCCCCTCCCCAATTGACCATTTAAACATCATCAGTGGGCTGAGGGGAGCGTTTTCAAACTCTTACCTGGAAGGAGCAAGCCGCCCCACTATGTTGTTGCAGAAGCCGAGCGTCGCCGCCATTAACCATGGTGTCCCTCCGCTCCTCTCTCCTTCAGGCCGCCAGAAAGTTCCTCCTCCACCCCTTTTTCCATGGGTAGATCGTAGCAATTACTAGGGACAAGGTTTGGGCTCAATTGGGCCCGATCCAAATCCAAATTTCCATGGTTTTCGGCCAAGAAATAGCTTGGTCGAATCGTCGGAATAGACGTCTTCGACGGCCGTGCCGCTGGCTGGGCGTAGACCCCACCTCCCCGAAGGTGGCGGTGGCGGTGGCCGGTCGGGGAAGTGGCCGGGTGGCCGGGAAATCAGCCCGCAAGCCTCTCCAGGACGGGACGATCTGGGCCATCGGCTGGAGGAAGGAGATAAACCGATGCCGTCGGTTTAGATGCTTTAGGATTCGTGCAGAATAATTCAGGATTTTAATTATTTTGATTTCCTATAACTCTGTCACACTATATGCAGCATTTGGTTTTAATTTTTACAAATACTTAGGCTCATCTAATGGAAAAGTCACCAACATAAAATGTGTAGCCCTAAGGGTCTACTTTAATTTAAAATTAATTTGGACCAATTTGGACCTCAGGTTGGGCCAGAACACCCATTTTGATGGGACCTATACCTAGGGCTATCCTGAGATTAAAATGGATGCCCACCTTTCATTCCTTGTCCAAATGAGTTGAAATTTGGTCAGGGGGTCTACGTTAGCTATAACTAGGGCCTGTCCAAAAAAGGGAATTTTTGGAGAATATTTTTCTATATTTTTTAGAAAAATTTAATAAACCATGTATAAATTAATTAGGTGTCATAAACACCTAAAAATCCCCCCAAATTTGGGTGGGCAGTTTTAGAGGGCATTTGAAGGCTCTGGTAAAAATTTCATCTCATTTGGAAATGTTTTGATTAGGTTTTTATCCAACCCTAGGTTGACCCTTATAGGGTTAATTAGGTCAAAACACCCCCTTGGAGTTTTGAGTGGTCAAATCACCTCAACAGAGCCTGAAATTTTGGTCACTGACTTTTTATGCATGACACACCCTCCAATGGAATTTATGGTGGTTTGGTGCAGGGTAGCCCTAGAACTCTAGGGTAGGCCCTTTTATGGGATTTTAGGGTTTGATGTTCATTGGGTCAAATGACCTTGGAATGACCTGAAAATTGATGGAGAGGACCATAAGGTGTATATGTTCCTCTGGTTGAAGTTTCATTGAATTTGAAAGTCTTTACCCCTCAAACCCCTAACCCAAAATTAGGGAATAAAGCCCAATAGTTGGGTTTAGGCAATCAAAACATCTCACAATAACTTGAAACTTGGGCAAGATATTTATCTGATAGGAAGTTGTCCTAAAATAATTTTGGTGGAATTTTTAGACTAGTAAAATCAGTACTTCCTTTATAACCCTAGCAATGCCCCTAAATTTTATGTTGCTTGTTATGAAAATTATGTCCATTGAAAAGTTGTGAAATTTAGCATTAGGAAGTCTTACTTCATGGTAGCTCCCTTTGTATTTTTATTGAAAATTTTAGATGATTATTTTAGGTGCTTGATTCATAAATTATGAATTATGGAATTTTGATCATAAATAGATGTGGAGCTTAATATTATTATTAAAATTATGAAATCTAGTTAGTGAGTGTTTTAAGTCAATATGTAGGTTTTGAAATTTTCTCATAATTTTTAGGTGACTATTTACAGTACTTGCTTCAATAACCTAAGAGTATGGAATTATCAATGTAAATTAAATTAGGAGATACTGTTCACTGAAAAATTGGGGGAATCCTTCTAGAGTGTTTTTAGGCCATGATGATTTTACTGGATTTTTGTTATAATTTTTTAAAAAATATTTCTTACCCTTGATTCTTAAAATCGTATTATTGACCTTATGTTTTAAATTGTGATTTGGGGGCCTAAACCATTCTAAAAAATTCATATATCTTGGATTTACTATTAAATTACTGTTTAGTATTTATCATGATTTTATGAAGCTCTATACATACCTGAAAAGTGCACTTCATGTTCAGAATCTTCATTTCCTAGTGTTGGAAGAAAATAATTAAATACTCATTAATTTAGGAAAATTATGAATCACTGGCTTTTATCTAGTTAGGTCATGATAGGTCCCCATAAATTATATTGAGCCTTTTGGATGATTATTTATAGTGCTACCTATTACGTGCATCATATCGTTAGGTAAGGACTGCGAATAACCTTAATGCAGAAAGTGAGTAATGGTTGGGTTAGACCTAAGATTGGAGAATTCAAATAGCTTTGGTTTTGGATAAGTAATATGGGTTACCATGGAGGATGTTTGGGAAGGGTAGTAAGAAGTGGTTTGGCTAGAGTGTGGAGGTGCTCGGGTTCGACGAAAGATCGTCTTTCCCGAAGAGAGGAAGGTTAAAAATTGAGTGCGTTGAGAAATCTTCGGGCGTCGAGTCCACTCAAAGAATTTACTTGGGCAGTTCTTATTACATCTATCTTTCGGGATAAATCTCAGCCGTTGATTTACTCGTGTCAAACAAGACAAGTACGCGCCTCTCTATATTCTCGAATATAGGCAAGTATAAATAGAAGTGTGTGTACTTAAAATAAAACACATAAATACTAGTCCCTGCGAAGATATCTCGAGCAAACTCCAGAAATTCAAAGGTTTAATGGCACTAAAAATAATGGATTTCCTTTTCGAGGGTTCTGAATTAGTAAGGAATGGATTCAAGGATGCTCCATAAGAAATTTAGCTAGTTCTCCACTTACCGCAGGTTGCTGACCTAGAATTTGTCCCATTAGAGCAAAGTTCGATATGTAAGCGAGAAGTTCTGGAACTCTATTCAAATGCTAATATTGACTCATCCTCCAACAAAATCAAGACATCTATTAGTGGACACAAGATCAAGATCACTTCCAGGAGACTAAGCAAAGCCCTGAATCTGACCAAGTTCAGGTCGTCAGATGAAGATGATGAACTGTATCAGGACGATGTGAAATCCACCATCAAGTGGTGTGGGATTTCAAAGCACACAATTATCTCTATTCTAAGAAAGGAAATGAATCTGAAAGGAAAGTTTCTTGTAGATGTTGTCAGCAAATATCTGATCTGCAAAACAGGGTCTAATGACAAGATCTCAATGAAAGCATTTGAGGTAATTACGAGGATAATTCTAATCAAAAGAACTGACTGGGGAAAGTTGTTGTTTGATAGAATTGTGGAATGTGTTCTAGAGCCAAACCTGGGAAGAATTTTGTCCTTATACTTGCATGTTTCTATTCTAGAGATTCTCAATGTGAGATTAGGAACAAAGATCCATCATATGAGAAGAATGGACTCTAAGATTTTTGATAAATGGGATACGGTGTTGCTTCTACACCATCAAACAAATGACAAAAAAGCAGTAATCATCACTGAAGAAAGCACTGGCAGCAGCTCTTCTGAGTGCAGAGGCACTACACCATATCATGCATATGGTAGCGCTCAAAAACCGCTACGATATTTGAAAAAACCGCGACTGTAGGGCTACGGTAGCGGTTGCGTGTGTGTTGCATCCGTTGCCGTGGTCGTAGGGTATGGTAGCGGTTACCTATTATATTGTGGCGTCTTTGAAATCGCTACTAAAGATGCATCTACTATAGCGGTTATGGTTTTCAATGGTAGCGATTATTTCATTTTACAACAACGGTTACGAAACTCAATGGTAGCGTTTATGCTTGCCTTTGGCAACATTTTTGAAATTCTATGGTAGCGGTTATCCTCATATATAGAAACGGTTTTTATTGTCAATATCAACGATTAAGATGATTAATAGTAGCAGTTTCCAGTGATAGTTAATATTATCAGCTGCCTAATTATATCTGGCCAATCACGATTAATATATATTCGTCCATATAATATGTATCCATACATTCAAATTCAATATCCATCCATGCATTTAGATTCAATATCCATATATACATCATCATATATACATATATACATCAAATTAAAAGATGGACACAATTCAAAAAGTACAAACAAATATTCATATATAACTCTCCAACTTATTAATATCATCCATACATATTACCATCGATCCAATTACTATAATATATGCACACAAAAAAAATATCATCAATATCTCTGGCTTCACCCAAACTCTCACACCAAAAGCTAATGAACTTATATAATATATATAACAAGGTTTGCAAACTTGCATTCATTTCATTTTAATTAAATTAGCCAAGAGTCACTGCTGCCCTGACGCTCTCCACTACCTCTGACCGAATGTCGTATGCTTATCTTCTCGTGGGCGTATTTCTCTTGAAGCCATTCGAAGGTGTACTTCATGTTGAGCTTGCTGGTTATGGTTTTTCTTGCCTTCCTCCTCAAATGCCCATTTATGGAGGTCCAGAGCCTCTCAATTGCCTCCCATTGCAGCGCGCAGAGTGATCGAATCCGTTTACATGGCCGTCAAAAGCGTGCTTTGCAAGGATGTTAATGGCTGTCTAGCTCCTGGGAAGAATTAAAGAAGACTACATTAACACAACATATATATAGACTGTACATATTCATCATCATATATAAAGCTAATGAGTGAAGTAAATAAAAGGAAAATCTGTTTATTAGTCCTTTGAATGTTTTAGACCATCAAGCATTATGAGTTCAGATATGTTCTGCTTCATGATGATTTTGAACCACCAGTGGCCTCTACTTTTGTTCTTGGCCTGCTGATTTCAATGTGCTAAAGAAATCTGTGGGTCCTGGTTTGTGGCCTGCATGATATGGTGTAGTGAGGAGAAGAGCGTCATGACCCTCACTTGTCTAACTCTTCTGATGGGACTAGAAGAGATATGAGTGCTCAGGTTTCTATGTCCTCAGAACCTGCAATAAGGATTGTACTAGGTAGTTGCTCTCAATTAGAAGACATTCCTGCAGATACAACTGAACAAGTGTTTGGAAAGGTAGTGGACAAGATATGTATAGAAATTGAGGGGGAGACTGCCAAGTTGGATGCTCCTGCTAAGGGGGTGTATGTTCAATCATAACAGGATAAGCTTTACTCCTTCTTGGACAATCTGGAGAGCAGGATTGATCATATTCCAGATGATCCTGAGATGATGCCCTTCTGCCATCAGACTGAGGGGGAGCATGTTCTAGTGTAACACCCCAAAACTCGAATATGAATGGTTAGTGTTTTTAAGGACTTTTGGAGCCCTTGAAGTTTCACGGCCTGTGACACGGGCATGTCCAGGGTTGATACGGGCGTGTCCGAAGCCATGTCCTTCTCTGTGTTTGACGGGCTGTGTCGCATGAGCAATACGTCCTGGGACATGGGCGTGTCCAAAGCCGTGTCCTGTTCGGGCTTGACGGTTTCAGTGTCGATTGAGGCACACGGGCTGTGACACAGGTGTGTCCAGGGTTGACACGGGCGTGTCCAGGTTGACATGGGCGTGTCCAGGTTGACACGGGCGTGTTAGAGACTGTGTTCTGTTCTGAGATCGACGATTTCTCTTATGATTGTGAGACACGACATGTGACATGGGCATTTAACAAGCCGTGTATGGACCCAGGAAGACCATTTTAAAAGCGAATCAGGGCCTTTCATTTTATTTAAGAGTGATCTGACGGCCAAGAATCCTTCCTGCCGAGAAATGAGGGTTTAGGCCTCATTCCATTTGGCCATTTCTCTTTCTAAGAGTTAGAGAGAGGGAGAGAAAAGGGAGAAGAATAAGGAGGAATCCCGCCATTGTTGGAGCTTCGGAGCTCCAAATCGCGAACCGAGGCCAGATCCGCGGAGGAGAGTCTGTTGTGGTGCTTTTCAACCAACTAGTTTTCCATGGAGCCGAAGCAAATCTCTAGGGTAGTGATTCTATACTTGGACATGTGAAGTCCTCTTCCTTTTTGCATAGGAAACTCTCTCCCGCGAGTGTGCGGTGAGCGTGAGATATTCCTTCGGGTAGATAAGGTATATCCCCGTAGTTTTTTTATTTAGACCCGGAATCGTAGTACGGGATAGGCATGTTGGGTGAAGCCCATCCGGACGAGTTGGTCTGGATTGGTGATGTTTATATATTTTGTATGTCGGAGAAAACTCTGTGGTGATCGTGTAGATTTCGGAGTCGCGGGGTGTGCGGGTGATTGCAGTGAGAGTACTAGTGGAAGTCACCAGGAAAACACCCGAAAAAGGGGGAAGAAACGATAGTCTGTCCCCTACCGTGTGGCGGTAGAGTTACCGTCGGCGATAGCTTCCAGCAAGTTATGCGTTTGTGCGGCATGTCTCCGGGAGACCTGGGGGCCTTTGTTTGGAAAGTTGAGAGCCTTTAGGGCCCAGCTTTATTAGGCCAAAGTGCATAATAGGAAAGGCAAAGCCAACCCATGCCTGTCGTTCGGACATGAGTACTATGACATTCGGAGATGGTATGGAGACTAGAGAAACAGGAAATGGTGGAGCTATACCTGCATTATGTAAACTATGATATAAGAGCAACAAGAAATTGGGCTTTCATTGGTGGCATAATGAGAGTCTCAGGCCCGGCGCCGTAAAGACTGAAATTCTCAAAATGATCATCATATCAAGGACCTCTGAATGGTGGTGGTACCCGGGAAGTCCGGTACACCGATAATGTGCCCTGAGTGCACGAGGTGTTTGGCCAGTAGTGCCAATGTCTGTCATAACCCGCATTTTCTCCAAATTTAAAAAAACATCAGAGTATAAAAAGACACGCATCGTGATGCCACGTCGAGCAGGAGATAACTGCTGACGCTCAGGCAAAATCATCTACTTTACTTTATGAAAATTCATAAGTTTAATGATTAGAAAATCAGTTATATTTTTAAAGGCCGTATCCCTCGGCTCAATGCATCATCTACTCCACAGTTTAAAACTATACTTATACACTGCGGAAAATACTTTATTCAGGTTTGACATCCTAGAAGAGTGCATAAGTGCCCCTAGAGGACAACTTATACTATGTAGGACCCTATATTTAATTTATACTATATATAGGAAAACGATCTTTTTACGTTATTTGAAAAATAGTGTTTGAGTTATATAAAACATGTTGATCATGAGATATACTTACAATAGTATTTTTTGGTTTAAAAGTAACTAGCAACTAGCATAAATCATCCCAAGAGCAAGTAGACTATCTCAAGAAAAAAAAAGGTAGCAGCAAAAAAAGTAACATATTTAGTATCAAGGTAAAACTACCAGTGGGCGCCAACAACTGACACGAACCCATTGGTAAGTATGTATGTCTGTAAGAAAGAAACACAAAACTACCTCACAAGACCAAGAAACTGATCTCCCCAGTACGAGAGACCACCAGCAACAGCACAGCACAACTAGCCGCCTAATCGGCTACTAACCAGAACCTAAGGCATTCAAAGAAGAAAAGAATACCTCAGCAAGCAAAAACAAATAAGCTGTATGGAAAAGTTAAGCTAAAAGATGAGCAAGAAGAGTAAGTAAACCACAACAAGCACCACTGCCCAAGGCAAGACAAAAAAGAAAAACACTATGTGCAAGGAAACAGCAACAACCCTGCCCAAAAATCCTGCAGAGTTCACAAGGCTACCATGAGCCCAAACGTTGCAAATTACAAAGTAAGAAACGTCTAACACCCTAAGTTGTGAGAGATGGCAGTAGCAAAACAACACGGATCTGGGTTGGAGGCAAACTCAGTACCCAAACCACCATTTCCAAGAAACAAAGCTCAAGGGTCTACAAGTGAAAGCATTAGGGACCTCCCACCAACTTGCCAAGCCCGTACCTGGAACAAGATAAAAGTTTGGCCACGGCTAAGTCACACAATTTCACCTCTATTAAGAGCTTGAAACAACCACTACTAACCACAACCCACGATTCGGCCCTTGGAAAAATATAGCCGACAAGGAACCTCATAATCAAGGAAATTCACTCGGGAGAGAAAATCAAGTACGGAAAAAGCGTTGAGATGACTCAACACGGCATGGCGTTGAGTGGGACCCACTCACTCAACGCCCAAACAGACGGTGGCGTTGAGTGAGCTAACCACACTCAATGCCAAAATAGCTATGGTGTTGAGTGAGGTTTACTCACTCAACGCCTTCTGCAACACTTGCTGTGGCGTTGAATGAGCTAACCTCACTCAACGCCAAAACAACTATGGCATTAAGTGAGGTCCACTCCCTCAACGCCTTCAGCAATACAGGCTGTGGCGTTGAGTGAGCTAACCTCACTCAACGCCAAAACAGCTATGGCATTGATTGAGGTCCACTCCCTCAACGCCTTCAGCAACACAGGCTGTGGCGTTGAGTGAGCTAACCTCACTCAATGCCAAAACAGCTACGGCGTTGAGTGAGGTCCACTCACTCAACGCCTTAGCACTTAGCCGCAAAAACTAACTGCGGCGTTGAGTGAGTCCACCTCTCTCAATGCCAAAACAGCTACGGAGTTGAGTGAGGTTCACTCACTCAACGCCTTAGCATAAAGCTGCAAAAGCTGACTGTGGCGTTGAGTGAGTCCACCTCTCTCAATGCCAAAACAGCTTTGGCGTTGAGTGTGGTCGACACTCTCAATGCCAAAATACTTAACCGCAAGAAAGGGCTGCGACGTTGAGTGAGGCCCACTCACTCAACGCCATCCGACATAACCGCGCGGATTGGCTGCAGCGTTGAGGGAGTCCGCCTCACTCAACGCCTAGACAGCCATGGCGTTGAGTGAGGTCGACTCACTCAACGCCACACTACTTAGCCGCAAAAGAACAGATAAAGGGGCAATGGCGTTGAGTGTGTGCACCACACTCAACGCCAAGCCCAAGCAGACCCGGCGTTGAGTGTGTGCACCACACTCAATGCAAAGACCAAGCAGACCTAACGTTGAGTGTGTGCACCACACTCAACGCCAAACCCTGAATTCTCCAACGCTAACTCCATCAAGTCTAATACTATAGTAAAATTATTCTAACTGCCAAACACATTTCTAGGGTTATAATGAGGACTAGCACAATACTCGAGTTAAAGCTTCTAACTCCTACCCGGCTATAGCTACGACACAGGAAAATGCTAACTAAACCCTTACTTCCTTCCCCAGCCCGAGAACCAACAAGATACAACGAGGGAACAAGAACAGAGAACATACACGGCTGTTTTGAGCAAGGTTCTGTACAGGGAATTTTCTAACAGCAGGCTTAGGCATCATCACCGGTTCTTTCACAGGAAAAGAAAGCATCTATAGTACAGGAAAGGTAGCTGACTATGGCTAAAGCAATGCTCGGTTGTATCAAATAGGCTAACTGGGCATATAAGAAAACAGGAAAACTACATGGCAAGGGAAAGAGTACCACTTGCCTCGATTTCCAGCGGAGCTTGGTCGGCCTCCCTTATCCTCACTCGGCACCAACAACAGCAACACCTAAAGCAGAAATCTGGTGCTTTAATGGCAGAAACGGACAACCCTAGAAAATCGAGACCCCTAGAAACACCACGAAAACTGAATTTCTTACCGTAGGAATGAAGGCCTAGGCGAGAGCAATCCAAATCCTCTTTCGGAATCGAATTCCGTCCACAAACGCTCCCGGAATCGGCGTCCGAAGGGGAGCAGGTTCGGCGGTTTCTCCGCTTTTTTCCACGAACAGCCGCAAACGGGTTCGGGAAGATGAACAAGAGCGGTTCTCTTAAGTCTTAACTATCCTATATATAGACCCCTGTTAATCTTAATTAACTAATCAATAAAATATTATATAATGAGACACCACAATAATCGCCCAGCACCCGCACCCTTCCAAAATGATAATTAATATAGTATTTAATAAATAATTTTATTTTTTCCCATAAAATACAAAACGATGCGAAAACCGAACATCCTCGGAATTCGACGAAATTCGGACCGTAGCTAAATATCCACGCTACGAACACAACGGCGATGTCGAAATTAACTTTCGACGAACAAATCTCGAGTTATACCCACCCGAAGCCAAAACACAAGCATCCCCCGAGAGGCCACACCGGGTCACCCAAAACGACTCGACTTGCTAGGAAGATCTTGCCAATAGGCTACAAAATAGGCCACTCAGTTCTAAGGAGTTAAGACCACACTCCACAGATGGCACAAGCCAAGAAAACGCATCAACGTAACGCCAAACAAGAATTAATTAATCGCAGAAAAATCGGGGGTGTTACAGTCACTCCCCTAAAAGAAAGTTTCGTCCCGAAACTTTATGCACAACACCTCTACTATAGAAGGAAAAGTAACAAGTCAAACATTACACGAAGAAAACATACCGATCCAATCAGGGGAACAGTTGAGGGTGAGCCTCCCTCATAGCCGACTCTAACTCCCCAGTCGCGCTTTCCAAATCCTGATTATTCCATAGAACTTTGACCATCGGGATGGACTTCCTTCGCAGCACCCGATCTTGAGTATCCAAAATGCGGACCTGCACTTCAACAAAAGAGAGATTAGGCTCCAACTAGGGCAGAACATCCAAGACTTGCCCACTGCTGCGCACACACTTCCGCAATTGGCTCACATGAAATACATTATGAACACCTGGGAAGTTTGCTGGCAAATCCAACCTATATGCTGACACGCCAATCCGTTCAACAATCTTAAACGGTCCCACATACCTCGGGTCAAATTTCCGGTTCTTACCGAGCCTCTTAACTCCAACCATTGGGGAAACCTTAAGAAACACAAGGTCCCCTACAGAAAACTCCAAGTCCGACCTACGTCGATTGGCGTTCTTTTCATATCTCTCTTGAGCTATACGAAGCTTTTCTCGAATAAGCTTCACCGCGACTTCCATCTCCTCGAGCGCATCCGGACCCAACAAGTGTAACACCCCAAAACTTGGAAGGGGAATCGACGGCGTCATTTTAGCCAAGTTTGGGTTTTGGAGCAGGCGACACGGGCATGTCAAGGGCGTGACACGGGCGTGTCAGGGCGTGGTCGACCGCGGAGCTTGTGGTCGACGTTTTGAGGGTCGACGTTCGTAGAGCTCAGGAACACGGCCTGGGACACGGGCGTGCCCCTGGCCGTGTCCTTCTCGGGCTGTTTGCAGGATTTATTATGCTAGGCGTGACACGGGTCACGACACGGCCGTGTCGGGTCTGACACGGGGTGTCGAAGGCCGTGTCGTGGCCGTGTCTTTGGCCATGTCCTTCTCTGACTGGGAAAATTGGTCGGTGGGGGGCGTGACACGGGTCTCGACACGGGCGTGTCAAAGGCGACACGGGCATGTCGGAGGCCGTGTCAAAGGCCGTGTGTTGGTTTTCGAATCGGTCGAGACGGCGAATGGGTAACACGGCTTGGCACACGACCGTGTTGCAACCCGTGTTCGGCCCAGTTTTTGTGATTTTAGGCCGAATCGTGGCCGTCGGTTTCTTTGGTATGAGATCCAACGGCTGGGGGCTAGATCTGAGGGATTAAACTCGGGAATAGGGTTTGAAACCCTCACTTTTCTCCTATCTTTATCTCTCTTGATTCTAGAGAGAAGGGAGAGCAAGGAGGAGGAAGAAGGCCAAGATCCGGCCGCCGGCGAAGCTTCGGAGGTCCGTTTCGCGAGCGGAGTTCAGATCCGCGAAGGTGGGAGCGTTGCACAGTAGAGATCAGCCTGTGCTGACCCACGTTACTTCAAATCCTTACAGGGCAAGGATCGCATGTAGGAGCTAGCGCGCCGGGCGAAAAGCCCTAAGCCTCATGAAGTGTTGCTGTGCTTGACTATTTTCTCTTCCTTGTTTTGCTGCTGTTGTTTGACTATGTCCGGCTTGCATGCCGAGGTAGCCTAGGGGTGCTTGGCACTTTTTTATATTTGGACTTATATTGTGTAAGGCCTTAAGGCCATTTGATACTCTTCTGTTAGTGGATAACTTCTGTCTATTAGTGTTCTGTTTCCGCTGTATTTGTCTGGAATTTTGAGATGGGGTAGTTTTATATCATCTTTTAATACTAAAGCTGTGGCGTCCGTATGTTGTGGGGCCCCGGCTGGACCTATATTATATGGTCTTTATAGGGGAGGTGTTACATTTTGGTATCAGAGGGAGGTTGGCGTTCCAATGAGAAGTTTCGCGGTCGAAAGTATAAGTCGAGTCGCGTATAAGAAGTTATCCACAAAGGAGTATCGCGGGATCATGAGTGTCCTTGTGTTCGAGTCTTGCGATTAGAGACTGATTTGCGTTTTCTTGCTTGTGTTTAGAGTGCAAGCAACGAGGCTGGGACCTCGAGGCCAAGAGAAGAGCTCTCGGCAAGTAGTGCGACTGCGCAAGGTCCGCTAGGGATGGGGGTCACACCGGCCGACTTCTGCCGTATGCTTGCAGAAGCGATGGTGGCGGCCCAAGCTGCAGCGACAGCATAGGTAGCAGCTCCCGTTGCTCAAGTAGCAACTCCTGCTACCCCGGACACGGCAGCGACCGTGCCGGTTGAGGAAGCCAGGCGGGCGGAGCCGCATGCCGAGAGAGTGGTTGTCGGGCATGGGGACCGGCAAATGAAGTACTTTCTGAGTTTCCACCCTCCAACCTTCAAGGGAATCGGCACGCCCACAGATGCAGAGGATTGGTGGGCTAGAATTCAGGAGCTTCTGAGGGCGGCAGAGGAGCCAGATGAGAAAAAGGCAGAGTTCGCAACCTTTATGTTGGAGGGAGATGCCAGTTATGGTGGGTGAGCCACAGTGGCCGACAGTTTCTAGGACGCACACCGTCCATCGAGGAGTTTGGGAATGCCTTCCTGAAGAAGTACATTCCCGCCTCAACGAGGTTAGCCTCCAGAGGCAGTTTCTACATCTGGTGCAGCGAGACAAGTCAGTGGATGAGTATGTTCAGGAATTTACTCGCTTGGGTCGTTATGCAGGGACGACCATGGCAGACGATGAAGAGAGGGACAATCTCTTCTATCATGGATTGAGGGAGAATCTAAGACAACCCCTCATATCGATGAAACGTGCAGGTTTCAACGAATTGGTGGAGGCGGCCCGAATTTTGGAGAGTGACATGGAGCGATCCCAGCGTCGCAAGGGCTTCACACCCAAATAGGGGGAGGAGAAGAAGCCTGCTCAGTCCCATGGAAAGGCGGAAGGGAGCCGATGGAAGAAGAAGCCTTCCCCATATAAGTCGGGCGAGAAAAGTAATTGGACGTCTGGAGGGTCACGCTCTAAGGGACCGCAGACGTGTTACAGTTGTGGCAAGCCAGGCCACATAGCAAGATTTTGTACCCAAGGGGGCGCTGAGCAAGAGCCAAGGCAGGAGCAGTCCGTACGCTCCGGACCCAGTGCAGCAGAGAAAGGGAAAATGGCGGAGTCGAGTGCTTCCCGGTTTCAACCAGTGCAGCCAAGGGCCTACAACCTTGGGCAGCAGGAAGCAATCCGCCAAATCAACGTGGTGACAGGTATGAGAGTTCAACCTGCACCGTAGATTTCTTCCTTTCAAGCCTTTTTATGTTTGCTACATGTTTGTAGGCTTTGTAGTGGTATTTGGGTACCCGCGCTAGAGTACTTTTTGATACGGGAGCGTCGCACTCCTTCCTTGCGGAAAGTTTCACCCGGAGGATTGGAGTTGAGTCCTTCGCAATGGACTCAGAGTTGAAAGTGCGCATGCCCATGGGTCGTCTATGACAACCAGGGCTAAAGGGCGGATTTATTGGAGTTTGAGGGAGTCGACTTCATTTTGGTAGCGGCGATCTTGCCGTTGTCGAGTTCGATGTGATTTTGGGGATGGATTGGCTAGCGGAGCAGCGTGCCAGTATCGACTGTTTGTCCAAGGTGGTAACCCTGAGGGGCGTGGGGCAAGCGGAAGTCAAGTTTGAAGGCCTGCATGGAGTGGCCTGTTCCCTAGTTTCAGCACTTCAACTAGTGCGAGCTGTTAATCAGGGGTGTAGCTCTAGTAGCGTTGTTGGAGGTTAGCCTTTCCAGACTGTCTCTTGGAGAAGTGCCCGTGGTGGCGGAGTTTGGAGATGTTTTTCCTGAGGATCTACCGGGAGCACCTCCTCGACGGGAGATTGATTTCTCCATCGAGTTAGTGCTCGAGGCTAGACCGGTGTCTCGACCACCCTTTAGGATGGCACCAAAGGAGTTGGCCGAGCTCAAGGTTCAGTTGCAGGAGCTTTTGGAGTAAGGGTATATCAGGCCTAGCTCTTCACCGTGGAGTGCGCCGGTGTTATTTGTAAAGAAGAAGGACGGTAGTATGCGTCTGTGCATAGACTACCGAGAGTTGAACAAATTGACTGTCAAGAATAAGTATCCGATTCCTTGGATAGACGATCTCTTCGACCAGTTGGTGGGGTCGGTGGTGTACTCTAAGTTGGACTTGAAGTTCGGATATTATCAGTTGCGGATTCGTGACGAAGATATACCCAAGACCGCGTTCGGTACGAGGTATGGTCATTTTGAGTTTTCGGTGATGCCGTTCGGGCTGACGAACGCGCCGTCCGTGTTCATGGACTTGATGAACCGAGTGTTTCGCGAATATTTGGACTGGTTCGTAGTCGTATTATCGATGACATATTGGTGTATTCCAAGTCGGAAGCGGAGCACGAGTCGCACTTGCGGACAGTGCTGCAAGTATTGAGAGAAAACCAGCTCTATGCGAAGTTCTCCAAGTGCGAGTTCTGGTTGGAGAAAGTGGCATTTCTAGGCCATGTGATTAGCGGGGATGGGGTGGGCGGTAGATCCAACGAAAGTAGAAGCCATCAGAGAGTGGCCAGTTTTGAGTACCGTGGCGGAAGTCCGAAGTTTTCTTGGACTAGCCGGGTACTACCGAAGGTTTGTGGAAAACTTTTCGCAGATAGCTCTACCCCTCACTTCACTAACTCGCAAGGATCAGAAGTTTGTATAGACTTAAGAGTGCAATCAGGCGTTTGAAACCCTGAAGGAAAGGCTAATGACGGCGCCGATCCTAAGTT
>CM077082.1:31409267-31509359 GCA_039513925.1 Platanthera zijinensis
CTCAAGGATCATAACATAGCATCAAAACATAAGCAAATAAAAGGTTCACTTTGTGAGGCTCGAGGCTTATGGTCGACGATCTTGCTCCTGCTTGCGATTCTTGCCCTGTAAAAATTTTGTGGTAATGTGGGTCAGCAAAGCTGACCTCAAGTGTGTAACCAACACATCTCCTCCCGGCCGTCCCTAGAGGACTCCGGGGTACACACAACCACCCTGTAAGGTCAGCACTTCGTATGCAATATACTAAACATGTAAAGCTACAAAACAGGTTTTGATGTCTCATACAACAAACATGTTCTCTATGTTCAAACATATAATCACAAGGGGCCTACAATGCAACATGTATGCAAACTCGGGTTTCACCAAGGCCACCCTATATCGCATGGTTCTAACACAACATCATTGCACATCATCTTGGTACTTCCAATTTCCCTATCGGCGTTCAAGCCGTACACATAAGGGTACTTTAATTTCCCCTAACGGCATACAAGCCACCACACAGAACTCTTCCCAAGGCCCCACCTGCTTGTGGGTCTCAAACCCGGGTTTGCCAGCAAGCTCTGATTTCTCATGTTAGTAGAAATCTGTTTGTTCTGTTTAGAGGTATACCTGTCATGGCTACTTGAGCCTTTCTTTCGCTGATCACCGTCATGTCGTGATCTTCTGTATGAGGCATCCTTGCCTCTCCACTGCTTCTTCTTGTTCACGATTTCTTGAACTGCTGTGAGAGCAACGAGAACTCTCCTTCAGATAGTTCTGAGCCTGAGGTGCTTGGCTCAGAGCTTTCCTCTTCACTTACTTCTTGAGCAGGTGTTGGTGAGGCAGCTTTGCCCTTCCTTGAACTGTCAGCCTTTAATGCAATCGACTTCTCTTTTGAGGAGAAGTGGCTTTTCTCTTTTTCAGCTTTTCTGGAATTTATTGCAGTTCATAGGACATCAGCTTGCCAAATAGATTCTATGGGTCTGTCTCAGCTAGTCTGCCAAACTCCCGGATGCATAGACTTTGTTGTCCCATTCCTTTGTGAGAGACCTTAGAAACTTATCATTCAGCTCCCCATTAGTGAAGACTCGGCCATTCACTCTTAGGCCATTTACTATCTTGAAGAAATTCTCAAAAGTATCTGCAATGATCTCCTTTGACCCTTGCCCGAAGGCTTCATATTTCTGGTTTAGTAGAGATCTTTTATCATCCCTCACTTCTTCGGTACCTTCCATCAAAGTTACTAGAGACTGCCACATCTCCTTAGCCGATTGTCAGTGAATCATATTCTACAGCATCGAGTCATCGACTGCACTTGCTATAATATTTTTAGCTTTCTTGTCCAAGAGACAAGTGCAATCTCGTCCTTATCCAGGTCCATCAATTTCTTAGGAACCTTCTTGGTTGGATCTTACTGGAGGTAGTCATGGGGACGTGAGGGACCTTCTTCAACAATCATAAGGACCCGGGGGTCCACAGCTTTCATGAAAATTTGATTCTCTCTTTCCACATGGGAAAGTTATTCTTTGTGCACAAAGGAAGCTTGACAAATCTTTAGCCTTGTCCATTGTTTGAATATCCAAGTGACAACTTACGAGAGGAAATTGATCAAGGTGCTAACCTTTTAACGATCAACCTCCCTTTGATACCAATTGAAATAGTGTAAATCTTTAGTTGTCAACCTAAATAACCTAGAGGGGGGAATGAATAAGTGAATCGTGCGTTTATTTGTGGAATAAAAAAAATTTAACGAACTAGCACAAGTAATCAAGCAATCACAGAAATACAAGAAGATTTATAGTGGTTCCCCAATCTTGGGTACGTCCACTTCACCTCACCGATCTAGCAAATCACTAGACTCGGCTACTCCACTATCTCGGAATGAAAATAATCCTACGCCTCGGAACCAAGTTCCTACAAACTCAATCCAAATGGATCTACACTCAGAAGATGAAAACTTCCTACAACTCGGAGAACAACGTTCCTACACTCTGAGAATAATCTTCTACAAGATTTACAAAGAATTTTGAAAATTACAAACAAAAATTTCTCTCAGATCTGAAATATTGAACTCTAGGTCTTCTTCTGAACTTGGCGGCTTTTTCAGAATTTGTAGAAGAAGAACCTCCTTAGATCTGACCTAAGAAGACTTATGACCTACTCGATCAAGGAGAGGATGAAGATTCCTTGAACAGCAGGTCTTTCTTGATCTAAAGCAGAAAGATCGATCTCATGTTGAGCGGCGGCGGCGGCTTCAGAATATTGTTCTTCTTGGAGAGAGAAGGCCGATCCAGAAATTTAGAATGTACAGAATACCGCTCCTTGTAAGTGTTAGGGTTTTGTCTTATTGAAAAGACTTTATATAGGATTACCCTTAACGGCTAGAAAAGACATTAATGACGACACGTGGACCAATCACGTCAAGTCATTTGAAAATTTCGGCCGATCTGGACTTAGAATGATTTTCTGAAAAATTTGACTTTCAGTTCTCGAGAAGTAACTTTAGTTCTCGAGAACTAGAAACTGAGTTCTTGAGAGCTATCAGGACTTCTCGAGAACTATACTACTTAGAAGATGTCTGGACTTCTCGAGAACAAAAGGCTTAGTTCTCGAGAACTAACTGACTTCTCGAGAACTAACACTTAAGAGAAATTTTTGAGGCAACTTGGACTACTCGAGAAATGGGGCTGGCAGTTCTATAGAACTTAAACCAAGCTTCTCGAGAACAAGTTAGACTTCTCGAGAACTATAATTGAGACTTCTCAAGAACTGGCCAAGACTTCTCGAGAACGTCTAACTTCACTTCTCGAGAACTCAAAAGGTACTTCTCGAGAAGTTGACTTAGAGAATTTTCCAAACTTTAGAGAAGTTTTCTTCTAGTCCTGCCTTCATCCCATACTCCTAATGTCTGAACATAAAGTGTATCCCAATTGAGAGGCTACACATGAGTCAATACCTTGGGCCACACAGTGAGGGATTACACTGTATGGTCCTGTATTCCTGACCCATTGTAGACTGACATTGGTCTATACTTAGCACTAAGAATCTGCAAACACTCAACTAGACAAGGATGTCAAATACAACTTAATTCATCTTAGTTCAAGGGTGACTTCATGCAAATATGGGTTATTGTGGATGCAATACCCAACAATATGTATAGAAACTTAGGGGGAGACTGCCAAGTTGGATGCTCCTGTTGAGGGGGTGTATGTTCAATCATTACAGGATAAGCTTTACTCCTTCTTGGACAATCTGAAGAGCAGGATTGATCATATTCCAGATGATCTTGAGATGATGCCCTTCTGCCCTCAGACTGAGGGGGAGCAAGTTCTAGTGTAACCCCCCAAAACTCGAATATGAATGAGTAGTGTTTTTAAGGACATTTGGAGCCCTTGAAGTTTCACGTCCTGTGACACGGGCATATCTAGGGTTGACACGGGCGTGTCTGAAGCCGTGTCCTTCTCTGTGTTTGACGGGCTGTGTCACATGAGCAATACATCCTGGGACATGGGCGTGTCCGAAGCCGTGTCATGTTCGGGCTTGACGGTTTCAGCGTCGATTGAGGCACACGGCCTGTGAAATGGGTGTGTCCAGGTTAACACGGGCGTGTTAGAGGCTGTGTTCTGTTCTGAGATCGACGATTTCTCTTATGATTGTGAGACACAGCCTGTGACACAGGCATGTCACAAGCTGTGTGTGGACCCATGAAGACAATTTTAAAAGCGAATCAGGGCCTTTCATTTTATTTAAGAGTGATCTGACGACCCAGAATCCTTCCTGCCAGGAAATAAGGGTTTAGGCCTCATTCCATTTAACCATTTCTCTTTCTAAGAGTTAGAGAGAGGGGAGAAAAAAGGGAGAATAAGAAGGAGGAATCCCTCCATTGTTGGATATTCGGAGCTCCAAATCGCGAGCCGAGGCCAGATCTGCGGAGGAGAGTCCGAAGTGGTGCTTTTCATCCGGCTAGTTTTCCATGGAGCCGAAGCAAACCTTTAGGGTAGCGATTCTCTACTTGGACATGTGAAGTCCTCTTCCTTTTTACATAGGAAACTCACCCCCGCGAGTGTGCGGTGAGCATGAGGTATTCCTTCAGGTAGATACGGTATATCCCCGTAGTTTTGTATTTATACCCGGAATCGTAGTGCGGGATAGACATGTTGTGTGAAGCCCATCCGGACGAGTTGGTTTTGATTGGTGATGTTTATATGCTTTGTATGCCGGAGAAAACTCCGTGGTGATCGTGTATATTTCGGAGTCGTGGGGTGTGCGGGTGACCGCAGTGAGAGTACTGGTGGAAGTCACCAGGAAAACACCAAAAAAAGGGGGAATAAACGATAGTTTGTCCCCTACCGTGCGGCGGTAGAGTTACCGTCGGCGATAGCATCCAGCAAGCTATGTATTTGTGAGGCATGTCTCCGGGAGACCTGGGGGCCTTTGTTTGGAAAGTTGAGAGCCTTTAGGGCCCAACTTTATTAGGCCAAAGTGCCGAAAAGGAAAGGCGAAGCCAACCCGAGCCCGACGTTCGGCCATGAGTACTACGACATTCAGAGATGATATGGCGACTAGAGCAATGGGAAATGGTGGAGCTGTACCTGCATTATGTAGACTATGACATGAGAGCAACAAGCAATTAGGCTTTCGTTTGTGGCATAATGAGAGTCTCAGGCCCGGGGCCGTAAAGACTGAAATGCTCAAAATGATTATCATGTCAAGGACCTCTGAATGGTGGTGGTACCCGGGAAGTCCGGTACATAGATAATATGCCCTTAGTGCACGGGGTGTTTGGCCAGCAGTGTCAATGTCTGTTGCGAATAGTGCTTAGTTTGCACGATGTATTGCCTATATATGATAATGCTAATGCCTGCAGGGAAGGAGCACCGCCACCCCGAGTGAGGGGTGAGGTCGTTATAATTTGGTCAGCTAATGCTGACCATTGCTTTGTTTTACCACCACACAGTGGATTGTTCTGATGCAGGAACAGGTGAGCCTAGTGGCAAGTAGCGGTTTGGAGCCCTTGATGCTGTGTAATCCCTTGAAGGCCGAAGCGAAGTGTTTTATTTTAATACTGTCATGTATATCCGGCCTGTGAGCCAAAGTATGTAAAACACTTTTATTGAGCAAACTATTGTAAGGCCATAAGGCCAATGAATTGGTGTATGTTATTTCATTCTTAATGTGGCTATAGTGGACATTCATGTAGCTTACATGAGTTATTATAACTGTTTTAAAAAGCTCTTGCTAGAATGCTCTGAGTTAGGACGCATGTTCCTTTGATGGTAATTAGGTATTAATACGTAACTCTACTGACTGTCCATGGTATATGGTGTGGGGCCCCGGCCGGACCTTCTGTTATATTCCGTGTGACGGATGGGGGTGTTACAATTTGGTATCAGAGGTGTTACAATTCAGTGTGCCCTTTTGTTGTGACCACGGTGTCGGTCTTGCTTATTTGAATTTGTGGGCAAATTCTTTTTAAGGGGTGGTGAGCACATGTATGTGCGTCATCGTTATAATACAAAAAAAACCCATGAATGTCCACTTAGGAATGAAAATACACATGTTTGAGGAACCTGTGCATTCCTATAATTGCTTTTTGCAATTTTGTTTGGTCGCTTAATAGTGTGGTGTATGACTATAGGTGACCAGGAGTGGCGCAGGGCAGCCAGAACACCCGCTTTCTGAGGCAAGTAGTGCACCTAATGACGTGCATGCAACCCCTCCTTCGGCATAAACAATAAGACTTGTGGCAGAGGTAGTGTTTGCAATGCTAAATGCCCAGCCAGGAAGGCAAGTGTAGCATCCTGCCCCTATAGGGGAGCAGTTACCGCTTCGAGTAGCAGCGCCTTTAGTACCAAGAAGAGTAAAAGAGAAGCAGCTCAAGCATGTAATGAGCTTTAATCCTCTGGTGTTTTTGGGAATTGGAACCCCATCCCAGGCTGAAGATTTGCTCTCTCATGTGAAGAGAGTCTTGATGGCCACTGAAATGGAGGAATGGCAGAAGACCACCATAGCCACCTTTTTGTTGGATGGAGAGGTGATGTTGTGGTAGGAAGAGTTGGAGCTGCATCACTTGGTCGGAAGGCAACTTACTGATGTCTCGATGGAGGAATTCTCGAGGTTATTCTTGGCAAGATATCTTCCCTCAGCACAGAGGATCGAGATGGAGAATCAGTTCCAGAGACTGACACATAGAGATAAGGGCGTGGATGAGTATCTCCATGAGTTTACGCGATAGGGTCGTTATGCTGGCTCTACGTTTGTCGATGAGGAACGTAAGACCAACCTGTTCTACGAGGGTCTGCATGATGACCTGAGGCTACTACTTTCTAGGCCTATGACACAAGGCTTCCTAATCCTGGTCAATACAGCCCGATCGATGGAGAAAGATCTGAAGAGAGTCCAAGAGAAGAAGGATTCTAGTGCGAAGAAGACGGAGTTCAAGGTGCCGACCTCCTCAAAGTTCCGCAAGTGGAATAAGAAAGCTAGGAATTTGGGCCCAACCCCTTCTTCTGGTGCTTTTGGGGAAAAGAAAGGCTGAACCCAGGGCGCATGTTATAATTGTGGGAAGCCGTGACACTTTTCTCGAGATTGTTGGAGCATACGTCCAAAGTCTGAGAAGAGGCCTGGAGCAACTTACGAGGAGAAGGGAAAGACGATAGAGTCAACTGCATCCCACTATGCTCCAGCCCAACCTAGAGTGTACAACCCTTGCCAGCAGGAGGCCATAGATCAGGATGATGTGGTAACATGTATGGTTTAATTAATAGCAGTTTAGCTTTAAATACTTGTTGTCTTACGCATGTTAGCTTATGACTGGTTGCGTTAGGCTTTGTATAAATCCATGATTTTTTGGCGAGAGCACTGTTTGATACGGGAGCTACGCATTCCTTTTTGTCCGAAGAATTTGTATCACGCATCGGATAACTTCTTCGATGGCAAGGAACAAGTTGGATGTGCTCCTTCCTAACGGGTGCTCTATGCGCGCGGATAGATTTTGTTTCGTGAAGATAGGGATTGGGAGTCACGAATATGATTTACAAGCGTCGCTAATGCCGATAGTGGAGTTCGACGTGATCTTTGGTAAGGACTAGCTCTCGGAGCAGCGTGCGTACATTGATTGCAACTGTAAGGTGGTTAGATTGGGACTAGATACAGATCGTGAGACGACGTTCTCAGGCATGAAAGGGTCGAGCAAGACGTTGATTTCTGCTCTCCAGGTGATTAAGGCAGTTCGGAGTGGTGCAGAGCTGTTTTTCACTTTAGTGGAGACTTCTAAGCCCAAGCCTCGTCTAGACAGCATCCTAGTTGTAACTGAGTTTCCTGACGTATTCCCGGAAGATCTCCCTAGAGCTCCACCTCAGCGAGAGATCGACTTCACCATTGAGCTAGTGTCAAGTGCCAAACCTGTGTCATGCTCTACATATCGGTTAGCGCCTAAGGAGATGACAGAACTGTAAGTACAACTTCAAGAACTGTTAGAACAAGGTTATGTGCGTCCAAGTTCATCGCCTTAGAGCGCGCCGGTCCTCTTTATTAAGAAGAAGGACGGGAGCTTATGACTCTATATTGATTACCGGGTGTAACATCCCATTTTCAACTAGACCCCTAAGAGTGGTTTTGGTCATGAGCAAGTCATGACAAAGCCCTAGGGAGCTAAAAAGGGGCCAAGTAATCAAAGGCCAAGGTGAGATTCATCTTGGTTTGCTTATGGCACAACCTCATCACCAGATCTAAGGTTTGACTTTAGGGCTTCACCATGACTCCATGACCCCACTACAACACCACTAACCTATTAGAGGATGCACTAGAGCCCTAAGGGTCCATGCAAGTCAACCCAAAGTGACCAATTTGACCTAGGACCACCACAGGCCAAAAATTGGACAAGGTGCCCTAACTAAAGGCAATTGGCCTCTAATGTTCTCAAGGGACCCCACCATGCCTTCCTAACCTTAAAGTGAGGTCAATGGGTCACCAAGGACCCATTGGAGTCAAACCTAGTGGCTAAGTTGACCCAAGTCAACTCTAGACCCAGATTGGTCAAAGTGCCCTAACCAAGGGGCAGGTGACCTCCAATGGGCCAAGTCTACCCTACCCAACCTTTCCTATACCTCTAGGGAAGTCAATGGGTCACTAAGGACCCCTTGGGGGTCAACCCAAGGGCCACATAGACCCAAGTCAACCCTAACCTAAGCCAAGTCAAACCTAGCTCATGTAGGCTAACCGAAGCCCAAGCCCTCCTCCCATTTGGGCTAACATCATTCTATAAAAATATGTGAGTGAATGGGCTGCCAATTGGCTGGAATGGTCAGCATGGTCAACATGGGTGACTAGGAGAGAGAAATCTTCTTCTCCATGTTAATGGAGGAGAGAGAAAATGGGGGGAAGAGAAATTGGTGTGGGAACCGGCCAAAGGAGGCCAACAGCCATCCATTATGGCTGCAATCAACTCCTCTAGGGGAGAGGAGTTGATTCCAGCCGTTTCCCAGCCACCAAGGGGTAGTTTCAGCCCCCCTCCTCTCAACCCGAGCCACCACCTTTAATGGCCATTGAAGCTACAGCCCCTCCCCTCCCCAATCCAGCATTTAAACTCCATCAGTGGGTCAAGGGGAAGATTTCCCACCACTTACCCGAAGGAGCCGAGCCAGTGCATAGTGTTGTTGCAGAAGCCGAGCGCTGTCTCCGTCGACCATGGCATCCCGTCGTTCCTCCCACATTCAGGCTGCCGGAAAGATCCTCCTCCACTCCTTGCTTTATGGATAGATCCTAGGAATGTTTAGGTTTGAGGTTCGGGCTCAATTGAGCCCGATCATACTTCTCATTTTCATGGTTTCGGCCAAAAAATTGGCTTGGTAGAATCGCCGGGATAGGTGTCTCCGGAGGCCGTGCCGCCGGCTGGGGGTAGCCCCCACCTCCCCGAAGGTGGTGGTGGCGGTGGCCGGCCGGGGAAGTGGTCGGGTGGCCGGGGAATCAGCCCGCAAGCCGCTCCAGGATGGGGCAATCTGGGCCGTCGGCTGGAGGAAGGGGATAACCCGATGCCGTCCATATGGAGGCTTTAAGATTCGTGCAGAATGATTTAAATTTTATTTTATTTGATTTAATACAATTCTGTCACACTATATGCAGTATTTGGTTTTAATTTTTTAAAATACTTAGGCTCATCTAATGGAATAGTAATCAACATGAAATGTGTAGCCCTAAGGGTCTACTTTAATCCAAAATTAATTTGGACAAGTTTGGACCACTGGTTGGGCCAGGGCATCCATTTTGGTGGGACCTATACCTAGGTCTATCCTGAAATTCAAATGGGTGCCCACCTCTCATTCCTTGTCCAAATGAGCTGAAATTTGGGCAGGGAGTCTACCCTAGCTATATTTAGGGTCTGTCCAAAAATGTAAATTTTTGGAGAATATGTTTCTATAGTTTTTAGAAAAATTTAATAAACCATGTATAAATTAAATAGGTATCATAAACACCTCAAAATTCACCCAAATTTGGGTGAATAGTTTTAAAGGGCATGCTAAGTCTCTGGTAAAAATTTCATCTCATTTGGAGATGTTTTGATTAGTTTTTTATTTAACCCTAGGTTGACCCTCATAGGGGTAATTAGGTCAAAACACCCCATTGGGGTTTTGAGTGGTCAAACAACCTCAACAGAGGCTGAAACTTTGGTCACTGACTTTTTATTGTATGACACACCCTCCAATGGAATTTGGAGTGGTTTGGGGCAGGGTATCCCTAGGACTCTAGGGTAGACCCTTTTTTGGGATTTTTAGGGTTTGATGGTCATTGGGTCAAATGACTTTGGAATGACCTGAAATTTGGTGGGGAAGATAATAGAGTGTATATGGTCCTATGGATGAAGTTTCATTGAACTTGAAAGCCTTGAACCCCCTCAAAACACTAACCCTAGTTTAGAGAACCAACCTTATTTTGAATTATTATGCTTTCAAATGAACTTCTCATCAAATAAAAATTTGGGCAGGGTGATGTTCTAATCTAAATGGCCATAATATAATTTTTTTGAGATTTTTTGGTTAATTTATACAGTACTTCATTCACAACCCTAGTTGTGCCCTAGATATTTATTTTGATGATTCTGGAATTTCTGTTAACTAGAATGTCATGAAATTTTGGATTAGGGCATCTTATAGCATGTTATACCTTATGTATTTTTATTGAGAGTTTTATATGATTATTTTAGGTACTTCATTCATAAAATTATGAACTAGGAATTTTTATCAAAAATAGATGTGGAGCTTAGTATTATTATGAAAATTATGAAATCTGGCCAATGGGTGTTTTATATCAATATGTAAGTCCTAGAATTTTATCATAATTTTTAGGTAATTATTTACAGTACTTGCTTCAATAACCCAAGAGCTTGGAATTAACAATGTAAATTTAAATTAGGAGTTACTGTTCACTGGAAAATTGTGAGAGTCCTTTTAGAGTGTTTTTAGGCTATGATGATCTTACTGAATTTTTGCTATAATTTTTGGAACAATATTTCTGACCTTTGATTCTTAGAATAGGTATTAATAACCTTATATTCTAAATTGTGATTTTGAGGCCTAAACCATTTCAAAAATTCAAATATCTTGGATTTACAGTTGATTTGCTCTTTAGAATTTATCATGATTTTATGAAGTTTTATACTTACTTGAAAAGTGCACTTCATGACCAAATGGTAGCTCTTAGAACCATTAAGAAAATTAATTAAAATATCAGAATATTTAGGAAAATTATAATTTTCTGGATTTAGCCTATTTGTGTCATGATAAGCCTCCAGTAAATAAATTAGGGCACTTGGATGATTGTTTGGATTATCTTCTATTCGGTTCGACATATAGCCTAGGTTGGTCTGCATGTAGCAAATTGTTAAATAGCAGTAGGACATGATCTGGGATAGTTGTTGGAGTTTGTCGTTTTGGCTTGGTGGACTGGTGTGGATGATTTCACTATAGAGGGATAGGAAGAGTAGTGATAAGTTGTTTGGTTAGATTTTAGGGGTATTCGGGTTCGACGAAAGATCGTCTTCCCGAGGAAAGGAAGAGTAAAAATCACACTAGGTTAGTATATCGTAACACGAGAAGGTAATGGGTAAGGGATTCAACCAATAATAATAAATGTCTTGCGAAAGGGAACGATGGGCTTCAGCTACCATCATAGTTCCTAGTGCCCTTTAAGAGCCCTTCACAGGGAATACCGGGGGACGTAAACTGTAATAACAAACTGAAAAGAATAACATAGTAATTAGGATTTCACATTTCACAAACACCGTTTGTACGGGGAGATTGTTGGGATCTTCGGCTCGATTGGCTAAGAGACGGACGTTTTGGTCCGGGGGGCTTCAGCTCGGTTTTTGTTTGGTTACAGTTTAACTTACATGTGCACAAAGGAAAGAAAATTAAGGTGGTGGGTATTCAATATTGGAGGGTCGATGCACCGACGCCAATACGCTGACTCGGCAAGTGTGGTTAGCACTTCGCCAACAGAAGTCCGGTGCGCCAGCCGGCAAGAGTACGCAGGCGTCCGCTTAGTGCACCAAGCATTGAGGCGTACGATAGGTCCGACCGGTAGTGCTTTACTGGTTTAGAGGTGGGTGAGGCCTAACCCACCGCTTCCGTCTGCCACTACGGAGGTATCCTGGGAGGTAACGGCTCTGAAAGGGGGAACTAAAGGTCTGTGTGCATAGAGTTGTGTGTGAGAGTTGCACATGCATGTTCCATCATACCCACTTGCATGTCATAGCATAATCGATTCATTTAACCCCTGACACCTAAATTACAAGTGGAATGGAATGCTTATACATTAGGACTTGCAAAACGACCCCTTGGTCTTTAAGCTTGTGTGTGTAAGTTTATAAATTAAGGTTAAATTCAATATAAATATATGATGTTGTTTGATAACCGACACCCCAATGTATAAGTGGTATGGGACATTTTATACGATGGGAGCTTTGCAGAAGATCCCTTGGCTTATGCGTTTTCGCTCATAAGTCAAGGTTATATTTCATACTTTACCTTACTGCTATTTATATTATAAACTGCTAGTATAGGTCCGCCGCCGCCTGCTTTGATTTATTCTCCACTTTCATGTCCTTCCCTCTCATCCTCTCCGCTCGGTGCCTAAGGGCCATGAGGGAAGGGGTGGGGGATGATAGGACTTAGTCTTATAGACTAACGGTTTTCGAACCACAACATTCAGGGGATCGTGGAGCCCAACACGGAGCAGCAGCCCCGGAGGTCGGCTCGCTTGGAGATGGGACAGTCTAGCTCAGGAGTTAATTCAGCTGGGACTGTGAGTCCTGACTTATATTAGATGATATAGTTTGCTTCCGCATGAGTGATCTGTAGTGAGGATTATGATGTATCGGGCCAAAGCCCTTACTTTCAGTACCTTTTATATTATTTATGTGGACTCTACCTTCGTGGAGATTTTATTACTATATATGTGATTTATCAGTGGACTTGCTTCTATTTCATTTATTGTGCTACCTTTTCTGTGATCAATTTGGCCGGCAGAATCGGCGCCTTGTGGTGATGACCCTTCAGGACGTGAAGGTGTCTCCGCAAAGCGGCGATCCTAGGCCTAAGACCCCGGTGGTTTAAATAGAAAAAAATGGGGGTCTTACACCGGGAGTTGAATAAGCTAACGGAGAAGAATAAGTATCTGATCCCAAGGATTGATGATCTGTTCGATCAGCTAGTCGGGTCAACTGTGTACTCGAAGTTGGATCTGAAATCTGGATACTATCAGTTGCGGATAACGTAAAGTGACATTCCCAAGACGGCTTTCAGCACACGTTATGGGCATTATGAGTTCACCGTCATGCCGTTTGGGCTTACAAATTTGCCATCCGTATTTATGGATTTGATGAATAGAATATTCAGAGAATACTTGGACCAATTCGTGATAGTCTTTATCGACGATATACTTGTGTACTCGTAGTTCGATGATGATCCTTTCAAGCATCTACATATGATGTTGGAGACGTTGAGGAGGAACCAAATGTATGCCAAGTTCTCCAAATGCGAGTTTTGGTTGTCCTTGGTAGCGTTCCTTGGTCATATAGTTAGTGGAGAAGGAATTATGTTAGATCCGGCAAAGATAGTTGCTATACGGAAGTGGCATGTATTGTCTACGGTGGCGGAAGACCGAAGTTTTCTGGGGCTTGCTGGCTATTATAGGTGCATCATGGAGAACTTCTCAAGGATAGCATTTCCCCTAACCACTCTGACAAGGAAGGATCAGAATTTTTTATGGTCGCCTGAGTGTGCAAAACCTTTTGAAGAACTAAAGTGTCGTTTAACCACGGCACCTGTGTTATGTTCGCCTTGTGGTTCTTAAGGCTTTGAGTTTTATAGTGACGCCTCTGGGAGTGGTTTAGGTTGTGTCCTGCTTCAGCACGGGTCGGTGATAGCCTATGGATCATGTCAATTGAAGGTGCATGAGAGGAACTACCCATTCCATGACTTGGAGTTGGCGGTCATGGTATTCTCTCTCAAACTGTGGAGGCATTACCTTTATGGAGTAAAGGTCGATATTTATTCAGATCACAAGAGTCTGAAATATCTGATTGATCAGAAGGACCTTAACATACGACAGCGTAGGTGGATGGAGTTCCTTGGGGACTACACCTACAAGATTCATTATATTCCCGGTAAGGGGAATGTTGTGGCAGATGCTCTGAGCAGTAGAACTCCTGCACAGGTTAACTGATTGCAAATGCATGACGAGCGTCTCATCCGCGATTTGGAGGCTTTGGAGATCTCATGTGTGGACAAGGGATCTAGTGCGAATGCACGTTTGTGTTGGACAGAGGTTCAATACGACCTCGCGGACAGGATCCGACAGGCCTTGGAGTTGGACGTAAGCTTGAAACGTTGCTTGGAAGAATCTGTGGCTGCATCTAATGATCATTTCTTTGTTGACAATGGCCTTGTATGGAAAGGTGGCCGGTTGTGCGCCCCTAACGTTGGGAAGTTACGAGAAGAATTGATGTACGAGGCACATTTTACCAAGTACTCAATTGACCCTAGGAGCACAAAGATGTTTAAAGACTTGAAGAGGCTGTTCTGGTGGCCAGGTATGAAGAAAGACAAAACGGTATACGTGTCGAAGTGTCAGACTTTTGCCTTGGTGAAGGCCGAATGCCAGAAGCCAGGTGGATTTCTAAAGTCCTTATCTATACCATAGTGGAAGTTTGACGACATCTCTATGGATTTCGTGCACGGTTTGCCGAGATCGCATAAGAGGAACGACGCCATTTGGGTGGTCGTGGATCGGTTAACGAAGGTGTCGCATTCATACCCAATAGAAAGGATGATTCTGTGGAGAAGCTTGCGAAGCTTTATATGGATAATATAGTCCGTTTTCATGGTGTACCCAAGAGCATCGTTAGTGACAATGATGGTCGGTTCACGTCTAAAGATTGGAGGCACATTCATCAGTTGTTAGGCACCAAGTTGAACTTCAACACTACTTTTCACCCACAAATAGATGGGAAAACCAAAAGGGTGAATAGGACGATGGAAGACATGCTTCGTATGTGTGCATTGGATTTTGGGAAAAGGTGGGAGTACCATCTTTACATGATTGAGTTTGCATACAATAATAGCTACCAAGCTAGCATTCAGATGGCGTCTTTTGAGGCTCTATACGGAAGGAGGTGTCGTACACCTTTTGCTTGGGTAGAAACGGGTGAATCAAAGCTATATAAGCGAAGAGAGGTTGACGATACTACGTCAACGATACAGTTGATTTGGGAATGGCTACTGATTGCTCAAGATAGACAGGCCAAGTACTACAATGCCAAGCATCAGAATGTGTAGTTTGTGGTGGGCGACTGGGTATACCTCAAGATTAAGCCGTTTAAAGGTGTATCAAGGATTCGATGATTAAAGAAGTTTAGTCTGAGGTATGTTTGGCCTTTTGAGATCTTGGAGCGGGTTGGTGAAGCCGCCTATCAGTTGGCTCTTTTGGTAGAGCTGAGTGGTTTACATGATGTATTTCACATCTCGGTCCTACGCAAAGCCGTGAAAGAACCATCGCAAGTGGTTGTTGCGGATCAAGTGTCGGTCGATAGTGGGCTAACAACGAAAGTTAGACCCATTCGGATCGAGGATACAAAGGTCAAACAATTGCGGAACAAAGCTATCAAGATGGTCAAAGTCTGATGGGACAATTGCAGTCGTGAGGAGCTTTCGTGGGAGCGAGAGCAGACCATGCTTGAGGAGTATCCCGAGCTTTTCTACTCAGGTACCATTTAATTTGGTGTACCTTTCCATTCTGTAATTTCAGGACGAAATGTTTTTAAGGGGGGAGAACTGTAATGCCCTAAAACTCGAATATGAATGGGTAGTGTTTTTAAGGACTTTTGGAGCCCTTTAAATTTAACCACCTGTGACACGGGTGTATCCAGGGTTGACACGGGCGTGTACGAAGCCGTGTCCTGCTCTTTGTTTGCTGGGTTGTGTCGCCTGAGCAACACGGCGTGGGACACGGGCGTGTACGAAGCCGTGTCTTGTTTGCGCTTGACGGTTTCAACGCCGATTGAGGCACATGTCCCGTGACACGGGCGTGTCCAGGGTTGACACGGGCGTGTCAGAGGCTGTGTCTTGTTCTGAGATCAACGATTTCTCTTACGATTGTGAGACACGACCTATGACACGGGTGTGTCATAAGCCGTGTGCGGACCCAGGAAGACGATTTTAAAAGCAAATCAGGGCCTTTCGTTTTATTAAGAGTGATCTGATGGCCCAGAATCCTTTCTGTTGGTATATAGTCGGGAAATGAGGGTTTAGGCCTCATTCCATTTGGCCATTTTTCTTTCTAAGAGTTAGAGAGAGGGGAGAGCAAAGGGAGAAGAAGGAGGAATCCTGCCATTGTTGGAGCTTCGGAGCTCCAAATCACGAGCCGAGGCCAGATCCGCGGAGGCGAGTCCGTTGTGGTGCTTTTCATCCGGCTAGTTTTCCATGGTGCCGAAGCGAACCACTAGGGTAACGATTCTCTACTTGGACATGTGAAGTCCTCTTCCTTTTTGCATAGGAAACTCTCTCCCGCAAGTGTGCGGTGAGCATGAGGTATTCCTTCGGGTAGACATTGTATATCCCCGTAGTTTTGCATTTAGACCCGAAATCGTAGTACGGGATAGGCATGCTATGTGAAGCCCATCCGGACGGGTTGGTCTAGATTGGTGATGTTTATATGTTTTGTATGCCGGAGAAGACTCCGTGCTGATCGCATAGATTTCGGAGTCGCGGGGTGTGCGGGTGACCGTAGTGAGAGTACTTATGGAATTCACCAGGAAAACACCGGAACAAGGGGGAAGAAACGATAGTTTGTCCCCTACCGCACGGTGGTAGAGTTACCGTCGGCGATAGCTTCCAGCAAGCTATGCGTTTGTAAGGCCTGTCTCCGGGAGACTTGGGGGCCTTTGTCTGGAAAGTTGAGAGCCTTTAGGGCCCAGTTTTATCAAGCCAAAGTGGCGAACATGAAAGGCGAAACCGACCTGCGCCTGCCGTTCGGCCATGAGTACTACGATATTCGGATATGGTATGGCGACTTGAGCAACGGGAAATGGTGGAGCTATACCTCCGTTATGTAGACTATGACATGAGAGAAACAATCAATTGGGCTTTCGTCGATGACATAATGAGAGTCTCAGGCCCGGGGCCATAAAGACTGAAATGCTCAAAATGACTGTCATGTCAAGGACCTCTGAATGGTGGTGGTACTCGGGAAGTGCGGTACACCGATAATGTGCCCTGAGTGCACGGGGCGTTTGGCCAGCAGTGACAACGTTTGTGGTTAATAGTGCTTAGTTTGCACGACGTATTGCCTATATACGATACTGTTAATGCCTGCAGGGAAGGAGCACCGCCACCCCAAGTTAGGGGTGGGGTCGTTATAATTTGGTCAGCTAATGCTGACCGTTGCTTTGTTTTACCACCACGTGGTGGATTGTTCTGATCCAGGAACAGGTGAGCCTAGTGGCAAGTAGCGGGCTAGAGCCCTTGATGCTGTGGAGGCCCTTGAAGGCCAAAGCGAAATGTTTTATTTTAATACTATCATGTATGGCCAGCCTACGAGCCGAAGTATATAAAACACTCTTATTGAGCAAACTATTGTAAGGCCATAAGGCCAAAGATTTGGTGTATGTTATTTCATTCCTAATATGGTTGTAGTGGACATTCATGTAGCTTGCATGGGTTCTTATACCTATTTTAAAAAGATTCTGCTAGAATGCTCTGAGTTAGGAAGCATGTTCCTTTGGTGGTAATTTAGTATTAATACGTAACTCCACTGACTGTCTATGGTATATGGCGTGGGGCCCCGGCCGGACCTTCTGTTATATTCCATATGACAGATAGGGGTGTTACATCTAGTTACAGTAAAAAAGGATGTGTTGACTCCAATTGCTGAAGACTAACAAATTCCACTGGAATGTGCTGAGGTTGAGGGGGAGACTCATACTGAACTCCCTACTCAAGAGATAGTTTATACAAAATAGAATTATAGGAATCTTTTCAAGGCAGCTACTGATGTTGATGATCATTCTTCTGAATATATGAGGGCTAACTCAGAGATAAGGGAAGATACAAGGAAAGAAGATGAGGATATATGCTTCCAAGGAGCATCTTATCAAGCTGATCCAATGTACTCAACCTTCCTAACACAACTGAAAGGACTTTTAGATGACTAGAGAAGACAACTAGAGCATTATGTTGATGATTTCATCAAAGAGCTGAGACAAAACCTATCTACGGAGATCAAATCCATCAGATTTGTGGCGAACTTATTAAAGGTCAACACAAATGCATTCTTAAATAGAGTTGCTCCTACTGTGACATATACTGAAATCAAACTTCAGGAGATCAGACTAAAGCAGAATGATATTATTAAGAATCAGACCATTACCTCTTGCAACATGGAAATGGTACATAATGTGCAAAAGCGACTGATGGAAGCACACAAGAACACTCTAAAAAAGAGGATGGATGCATGCGCACAGATTCTGGATGATCACATGTTGGAGGTCAAGAATTATGTTACCAAAGGTGTAAAATTTCTGGATGAAAAGACTTCTCAGGCCAAGAACTCCTTGAATACAATTATTTGTGAAGATGTCATAAAGGGGGAGAAAGCAATGATCAAAGCAAACACTGAAAATATTGTTTGGGTCACCAATACCATCAGGGGATCATTGGGACTAAAATAGTATACATATAATAAAGTTCCTACTCCTCCTCTAGAAGAACAGAATGATGGTGATCAGTATGGTGATCAATGTGGTGATCAGTGGGCTGAATTCCCTGATGTTGATATTCCTACCTTCATCTCCACTACTGAACAGATATCAAGGGTCAGAGGCAAGTCTACTGCTGAAGAGGATGAAGAGATCAGGCTCAGCAAAAAGAGGTACAGAGAAGAGATGGAAACTAGGCCTGATTTTGAAAGATGGAGTCCTCAATCAAGGACTATCATTCTATCAGTTTGGGGTCAAATCAAAGAAAATAAGACTGATAGGGGAAAGCTATATAGTTCCCTAGAATGGGCTAAGCTTAAAATAAATGAAGAGGCTAAGAGAAAATTCAGAAGAGATAAGAAGACAGGTGCAGTGTCATTAAATGCTCTTGAGCCAAACAAATACTTTCCAAAGCCTTATAGTTACTTTGAAAGACAAAAGAAAAAGAAGACTGATGCTGATAAGAAAGCTGCTAAGAAATCTAGCAGAGGAATAGTTATCAAGGAACCTGAAAGTTGAAATGTTTATGTATTAGGTTCCTTAAGGGCTCTAGGAATATGAACTTTATTATAAGCACACCGTTTGTTTATAATTATCATTTTAAATGTTAATCACATTTTTGATTATGTGTCAATTATTGCTCTTATTTGTTGTGAATGTTTATCTTCTTATGTGGTTGTGTATATCATGGATTATGGTTCTAACTTTTTCAAATAGGGGGAGATTGTTGAGTTCATTGATCACAATGTCCTAGATTTGAAGAAGACCCGCAGGTCAATAATATACACATGATTGTATCAAATATATATATTCAAAGTTCATTATATGCAGATTGTCTATTATTTATTGATTAGACAGGTTGTCTGGGTCATAATAATAGTTGGACTCAAGACAGGATGCTAGAAAAGCAGAAAACTGGCTAAGTTTAGAATCGTTGAGTGAGTACACTTCACTCAATGCTAGAAGGCTAAAAACATTGACAGAATATCAGGTAGTCAAAGCCTCAGTGTTGCTGAATTGAAATCTGTCTAAGTACAGAAGCGTTGAGTGAAGGCAGTTTACTCAACGCCTACTCAAAAGAAAATCTGTCCAAGTATAGAAGCGTTGAGTGAAGAAGTCTCACCTAATGCCTTATCTGAAATTAAGTAAAGTCTAGAAGCGTTGAGTGTAGAAGCTTCACTCAATGCTTCAATCAGAAGAATTCTGCCAAGGCCAAATGTGTTGAATGATGAAGGTTCACTCAACGCCTTATCAGTTGGGTTGTACAAGTCAAATGCATTGAGTGTTAAAGGCTCACTCAATACCTCAAGATGTAGATTTCCTGCTAAGTATTTCTTCTTTGAGTCACATGGCCTCACTCAATGCCTATGCAGATTGACTAAAAATTGCTAAGTCCTCAAGCGCTGAGTCATGCTAACGTCATCCAAAATTCAAATGTTGTGGGACTTGCGTGCTAAATGACAAATGACGTTGTATGCCTTTAGTACATCAATTAAAGCAAAAGGAATGTTGTAGTTACCGATTTCAGCTGATCCATACAACTCATAGAGTCGTTGGACGGCGAGTCATAAAAGGATTTTTATCATAGAAATAAAGGAGAGCTTTTTGGCAATCTTCTATCTCTCTCTCGATCAAGTTAGAAAATCCTTCACATTAAGATTTAAAAAAAAATAGATCTATTAAACACAAAGGGAGGTTGGTTGTTTTAAGATATCAAGAAATGTAAAATCACTAAGTCTTCTACAGCAAGAACAAAAAACTCATTTTTTGTATAAGAAGAGGAAGCAGAGCATACTGAAGTTGTTGTTCATCTTCAATTCCGTTGCACTCAACACTGTTACATCAAAAGGCTTATAGAAATAGAGCTCTGCAGTTGACTTCTCAGCACTAGTAGAAATAATTTGAAGATTAATATTCTTGGGGATGTGAAGAAGAAAGGACTGGGTTTTTTCAGTTCAGGAAGGAGGCATAGAGAACTATTTCTCTAGTATCAATCATCATCAAACCCTTACTAAATCAGTAAGATCATCAATTGATTTGAGTTGTAATCCTATACTATAAAGACTGAGTACTGTATGAGTTGTGTCTTTGAGGTAGGATCTCTGTGTAGATCTAGGGTAAGAGATTTATTATCTCTGAGTGTAGGGTTGTCTAGCCTGAGGTAGGAGTTATTATACTCTAAGTTGTAGGACTATGTTTCACTCTGAGGTATAGGATCCTGTGGGATATGAGTTGTAAGCTCAAGAAGCCGAGATAAAGGAGGAGATAGCTGAATCTAGCTCACTACTAGATGGGTAAAGGGCAAAAGTGGATGTACCCTAGATAGGGGAACCACTATAAAATCTGGTGTGCTATTGTGGTTATTGAAAGCTAACATTATAATCTAACTCACAACTCAACCAAATAAAAATGTTGTTGAAAACCTATTCACCCCCTCCCCTCTAGGTGTGTAGCTACTCTTGAACAAATACTTTCAGGAAGATCATAGAATATCTCCAGTTTTGCGGTTACTTTACTTCAGACTCAGATTCCAGTATGATCGTTAAGAAGCAAGTGGAGCTTTGGATCCTCATTCTGTTGTACGTTGATGATATGATCATCACAGGGAACTCGGATGAGGAAGTAACTAGACTTAGGGCAGAGCTAGTTGTTCGCTTTGAGATGAAGTATCTGAGTGAGCTCAACCATTTCCTTGCGCTCGAGGAGGAGAGGAAGAAAGATGACGTGCTCATTTGCCAGAAGGGCTATATGGAGAGTATCATCAAGCAATTTGATATGCAGGATGGGAAGAGCAGTTCTACTTGAAAGTCACACTAGTGTCAACTACCTTCACCTATGGGGGGGATAGGTGATTTGCAGTCTTTTTGCGGAATTAAAAATTTACCTACACAATAAAACAAAACAAGCACAGTACAGAAACACACAGGCAGTTATAGTGGTTCCCCGATTTGGGTACGTCCACTTTCCCCCTTCGACCTATCTCCTAACAAGGGACGACTCGGTCACTTCACCAACCGGATTGAAATCCCATCCTCACACTATGGAAGGAACCCTTCCACCCGAAGAAGTCACTACTCCTCCACCACGGGTTGCACCCAACCCTTACAATGAGGAAACATAGTTCCTTTACAACAAAAGCAAAAATGGAATGTATAAAAAATACAAACTATATTTGAAGCGCTTGGTGTCCCTCTTCGTTCGATGAAGCGTTCTTGAAGAAGACGAAGAGTCCACGACCTAAGCACTCTCTTGGAGAGGATCTCCCCGAGATCGGCGGCGGCAAGGATTGCGGCGGCGATGCTTTCGAGATCCAAACTTCGTAACAAAGCTAGCAAGGTATACAAACGATCTTTCTTGGATCGATCGTCTCAATCGATTCGGAAGGGGAAAGTATTCCCGTTCAACAAACCAAGAGACAAAGGATCTCAAGAAGAAATGTGAGACGTATTGCTTGGCTAAGTTTCTATCGCCGAGATATCAAGAAGAATCCGATCAGCGGCGGCGACGAGCTATCGAGCGGCGACGGCGGCGGAAGGAAATCCGCGATCTGCTAGGTCAAGTCGGCGGCTCATTCTTTTTCGTATGTATTGATTACCCGTAAGGTTCAAAATACACGAGTATTTATACTGTAGGTCAACCTTTATGACCGTTGTGGGCCCCACCAGAAGAAACCCTAATTTCGGTTCAAACAGCGCCTAAACATTTGGTCCGGTCCAGCGAGCCAACGGAATTCGCCTAAGGCAAATTCGGCGGGAATCATTGGTGATTCTCGACGAATCGGCGAGAATCACTTATGATTCCCGCCGAATTCTCCTTAGAAGAATTCTAGCTGAACAGCAAGCCATCCAGAGAGAATCGGCGAGAATCACAATCCATTCTCGACGAATCGGCGAGAATACAAAGTCATTCTCGACGATTCGGCGAGAATCACTTAGTGATTCTCGTCGATTCTGCCTTAGTTTAATTCTAGACGGCGTTGAGACAGCCGGATGCATTCGACGAGAGTAGCCAAGAAATTCTCGACGATTCGTCGAGAATCACTAGTGATTCTCGTCGAATCGGCGAGAATCACTTAGTGATTCTCGTCGAATTTTCCTTAGCCAATTTTTCGTCTATCTTCCCGTGAGCTGGTCTTTGACCCATCCTTGCTCCTTGTCTGCTCTTGATCTGTCTCAGCCCTGTACTTAAATATAAGTACACTCCAATAGAGAGAGTACACGTAAGCCAACACACTGATCTGCTCAACGAGGGATTACGTTGCGCAGACCCGTGTATATTGACCCACTGCACCCTGACATTGGTGTGTACTTAGCGTGGAATAACTGCAAGCACATCTTGAAGAAAATCATCAAATACATTATCTATTAAACTTAGCTTGTTCAGGGGCTTCTTCAAATCAGGTACATTGTGGATACAATACCCAACAATCTTCCCCTATTTGAAGAAGCCTAAACCCTACAAGCTAAGGTGAATGGAGCATATGAAAATCATAAACTACTAATTCAGTTGAGAGAGAAATTCATTACCACTTTCCTGAGAGCATACTTGGAGCCACCTTAGCCTTAGCCGAGAGGGTAATCTCCCCCTTTTCGGCTTCTGCAAATCTGGGACTTTACTTGGAGCCACATGCTCCCCCTCAGATCTTGCATCCATGCTCGAGCTTGAGTTCCTTGCTGATGCTCCCCCTTGATCTAAGAGCCTTAATCCGCACAGTCTTCATTCTTCATAGTTCAGCATACCGAGTTCAGTTTTGAAGAGACTGAACTTGGCCTCGTCTAGGGGCTTTGTGAAGATATCTGCAACCTGCTTATCCATGGGGACATAGCAGAGAGATATGTCTTTGTTTTCCACATGCTCCCGAATGAAGTGATAGCGCACTTCAATATGCTTCGTTCTGCTGTGCGACACAGGATTGTTCGCAATTGCTATTGCGCTCGAGGAGTCACAATACATCTGAACTTCTCTGAACTGCAGGTCATAATCTTTGAGCTGATTTCTGATCCATAGAAGTTGTGCGCAACAGCTGTCTGCTGAGATGTACTCAGATTCAGCCGTGGAGGTTGCGACACAATTCTTCTTCTTACTCTTCCAAGAAATAAGCCTTCTTCCGAGGAATTGACACGTCCCGAAAGTGCTTTTCCTATCATCCCTGCTTCCTGCAAAGTCAGCATCTGAAAAGCCTATCAGCTCGGCATCATTGTTTCTTGGGTACCACAAGCCAAGATTTGGTGAACCTTTAAGGTATCTAAGAATCCGCTTTGCAGCGACATAATGAGATTCCTTAGTGTTCACCTGATATCTGGCACAAACGCATGTGGAAAACATAATATCCGATCTACTAGCAGTAAGATAGAGCAGGGATCCAATCATGCTTATGTACTTGGTTTCATCAAAAGGTTTCCCTTTCTCATCCTTGTCCAGAGACACAATGGATCCCATTGGAGTCCTCATAGAGGTTGCACTTTCCATTCTGAATTTCTTGAGGAGTTCATTTGTGAACTTCGTCTGAGAGATGAAAATCCCATCCTCAGACTGTTTAACTTGAAGTCCCAAGAAATACTTCAGCTCTCCCATACTACTCATTTCAAACTTCCCGTGCATAAGTTTGGAAAACTTCTTGCAAAGGTTGTTATCCGTTGACCCAAATATTATGTCATCGACATAGATTTGCACCAGCAAAATCTTGCCTTTGACTTCCCTAAGAAACAATGTCTTATCTATTTTTCCTCTAGAGAACTTGTTCTCAAGAAGAAAACTAGACAGAGTCTCATACCAAGCTCGAGAAGCTTGTTTTAAGCCATATAGGGCTTTATTAAGAAAATAAACATGATTGGGAAATGTAGGATTAACAAAACCTGGGGGTTGTGCGACATATACTTCCTCTTTCAGATTTCCATTGAGGAAAGCAGATTTCACGTCCATCTGATAGACAGTGAATCCTTTGTGCAAAGCATACGCCAGGAACAATCTGATTGCCTCGAGCCTTGCCACTGGTGCAAAGGTCTGGTCGAAGTCAATCCCCTCCTCCTGTCTGTAACCTTGAGCCACCATCCTGGCCTTGTTCTTTATGATGACACCGTGTTCATCCAGTTTGTTTCTGAAGATCCACTTGGTGCCGATCACATTCTGGTTCTTTGGTCTGGGAATAAGCGTCCAGACGTTGCATCTTTCAAATTGATGCAGTTCATCTTGCATGGCCAATATCCATGCCGCATCTTTGTTCGCCTCGTCGAACTTCTTTGGCTAAACCTGTGACAGGAAACTAAGGTGCAAAATCTCGTTAATTGTACCTCTTCGAGTTCTGACACCATCACGAGGATCTCCGATGATCTGATCTCTAGGATGATCCCTCACGTGTCGGAGCTCTAGGAGTCTGGCATCTGGAGCTCTGACGTCTTCTCAGGCTTCTCCTTCTTCCGGAAGATTTTCTCCATCCTGCTCGTCAACTTCTCCAGCTGAAGTCGAGGTGGAGACCTTGACGTACTTTGGAGTTGCACCCGTAGAAGTCTCATCGAGACTTAGCTGTTCAAGTCTTGCACATGCATCTTCAAGAAAGCCACTGGAAGAATTGCTATTAAGCAAGCTTCCTTCATCAAATACAACATGGATGGATTCCTCTACCACTAGGGTTTTCTTATTGAAGACCTTATATGCCCGGCTATGGCTACTATAGCCATAAATATGCCTTCGAAGCATTTTTCACCAAACTTAGTACGCGGGTACTTCCCGTTATTTAGTACATAGCATCTGCAACCAAAGATCCTTAAATAGGACATGGTTGGTTTCCTGCCTTTCAGTAGCTCATAAGGTGTCTTACGATGACTCTTGTTGATCAAGGCCCGGTTTTGTACATGATAAGCCGTATTGACAGCCTCTACCCAGAAGTATTCTGGGAGAAAAGTGTCATTCAGCATTGTCGTGCAAGCTTCAATGAGCGTTCTATTTCTCCTCTCCGCAACTCCATTTTGTTGAGGAGTATGCGGGGAGGAAAACTCATGAAAGATACCATGTTCTTCACAAAATAATGTCATAGCCCCAGACTCGAATTCTATTCCATGGTCACTTCTGATTTTGACCACTGAGCAGTTAAGTTCGTTCTGAATTTGCTTGACACAACTCGTGAAGATGTCAAACGTATCTGACTTTCGTTTTAAGAAGAACACTCATGTAAACTGAGAGTGATCATCAACAATCACTAGTGTATAGAACTTGCCTCCTAAGCTATGAACTTGCACTAGACCAAACAAGTCCATATGCAGGAGATAAAGACATCTGAAAGAGTCTTTGTCTGCAATGCCCTTAAAGGTAGCCCGAGTCTGTTTGCCCTTCTGGCACGCAGGACAGGGGCTATCTTTGATGCACTTAATAATGGGAGCATCCCTTACTAAATTTTTAGAAAATAACATACTAATCGTCTTGAAATTAATATGTGACAATCTCTTGTGCCATTGTTCACAAAGAGATGCACTGCCTTTTGCTACCAGGCACACGGGGGTAGAAGAATCTAAACTAAGAAAATCTAAACAAAAGATATTTCTGCTCCTAATGCCAGTTAATACCGTCTCTGAAGAGGCACACGATATTATCAAGCATTTATCCTTGCAGAACTTAACGTCATATCCTTTATCACATAATTGACTTACACTGATCAGGTTATGATTTAAACCTTCAACATAAGCCACGTCGGTGATAGAAATTATTCCATTAGAAATCATACCATAACCTCTAGTGACACCTCAATCTGATCCCCCAAAGATGACTTTGGGTCCATTTTCGAATGGAAAGTAGTCACGCAGCAGGCTTCTAGTCCCAGTCATATGTTGGGAACATCCACTGTCCAAGTACCAGATTGGAGTTTTGGTGGCCTTTGGACATTCCTGCAAAACAAAATTAATTTCCCTTAGGAACCCAATCAAACTTGGGTCCTAGATTCCTTGTTAGCACACTCCCCCTTGGATGGTTAACCCTACGAGTGGTCGGTCTCGCATTGCTAACATGAGGAGTCTCGTTATATCTCGGATTAAACCAGCAATCCACTGCAAAGTGACCAACTTTGCCACAGCACCAACAGTCAAATCTGTTGTACCTTTTCCTAGGCTCCTGCTTCACCCTTGGAACGGTGGGTCCAGCCGGGGCCTTGGATCTGGAGGTGGAGCCATCATGATGACAACAGTCACATGATTTCTTCACCTCCTATTCCTTCAGTATAACAGGCTTGGCTTTTGGTGCCTGCTTCCTATTATGGCCGCAAGAGAAGTGGCCATAATCCTCCACTTGGATTTCCTCATAAGGTGCCTTAAAGACACTCTCACCGTAGTTGCGGGGGAAGGCCCAACCATCATACCGGCTCTTGGGCTTTTCAACCGAGGGCCGGAAGAAGTGGCCATAGGTTGACTCAAAGTCTTGTTCATTACAGGGAAAGCAAGGCTTCCTGAATTCAATAGGGTTGAGTGGGGCCTTTCCCTTTTCTGCAGTAGAGGCCTTCTTAGCAGCCTTATTTTTCCTCTGCTTTCTGTTTCTCCTTGATGATTTACTAGGCACACCCACATGCCCCAAGCCAGTCCCCTTAGCCTGAGCAGAGAAGGTATCAACCAGTGGATGAACAGTCTTTGGCATAGAGAAGCTTTTGACAATCTTCCTTTCTGCCGCAAGTTGTTCTTCCAACTTATTAATTTCTTTCTGTTTAAGGTCAAGGAGACTTAGAGACTCAGAGTGCTTAGAGACCAGGTCCAGGTGCTCCTGTCGGAGAGAAATCAAGCTAGTGATCTCTTCCCTTAGGGAGACACCATCGACCTTAAGGAATTTGACTTCCTTTTTCTTAGCCCTCAATCTCTTGCGGCATTCCTCGAAGGTGTTGAGCAGAAGCTCATACTTTTCGAGGAGCTCGGCTTCTCGGGCAGAAGGGCTGTCCTCGAGATCATCATCAGGAGACTCATAGTCAGAGTCAAAGAGGGGGGTACGAGCTTTTACCTTCCCAGTAAATGAGGGGCAGTCTCCTTCTGAGTCAGAGCGACCCACTATCCCGAAGTAGGCTTCTTCATCATCACTGGAGTCTGAGGAATCAGACTCACTCAGTGTCTTTGGCTTTTTGGCGATGTAGCTCCTCTCTTTCTTCTTATCTCTAGAGGACTTGTGCTCCTCTCCCTTCCCCTTATCTCTCTTGCCTTGGTGGCAGTCAGCCACGACGTGTCCTGGCTTATTGCACTCAAAACAAATGATGTCGTTAGAGCGATGTTTGTTCTATTTGGATTCATACCTGTCAGAATAATAATTCTTCTTCTGATGTTTGGAGGAGGAACCGTCTCTCTTTCTTTGATTCCTCAACTTGAGGAACTTCTTAAACTCCCGAGTGATGAGGGAGAAGTCTTCTTCAGACAGCTCTGAGCTGGAGGAGCATGGCTCGGAGTCTTCCTCCTTATCCTTTTTCCACGAACGGGACGAGAAAGCACCCTTGCCTTTCCTGGAGTGAATGGCTTTCAGGGCCACAATCTTTTCTTTTGTTGCGGCTTTCTCGGCTTCTTCTTCTGCTTTCCTCGTGTTCAGCTGAAGCTCATAGGACATAAGCTTCCCAAATAGTATTTGAGAATCCGTTTCTGCTAATCTGTCAAACTCTCGGATGGCGCAGATCTTCGTGTCCCATTCCTTAGTAAGGGACCTTAGGAATTTATCATTAAGTTCACCATCAGTGAACACTCTTCCATATCCCTTTAGGGCATTTACTATCTTGAGGAAATTCTCGAAGGTAACTCCGATCTCTTCCTTAGGCCCTTGCCTGAAGGCCTCATATTTCTGGTTCAGGAGGGATCTCCGATCATCCCTAACTTCATCAGTGCCCTCCATTAGAATAATCAGGCAGTGCCAGATTTCCTTGGCTGTCCTGCAGTTGCAGAAGTTCTTCATCATGGATTCATCGACTGCGCTGACCAGAATGTTCTGCGCCTTCTTGTCAAGTCCGACCAACACCATCTCATCCTTGTCCATTTCAGAAAACTTCTTTGGAACCATTTTGGTAGGATCAATGGCGGAGGCCTTAGTGGGAATATAAGGTCCCTCCTCCACGATCATGAAGAGTCGGGGATCGACTGCTTCCATGTAGAATCTAATCCTTTCCTTCCAGATAGGAAAGTTTAGCCTGGTGCACACTGGGATCTTTCCTGAGTACTTGAGTCCATCCATAGAGATATCTGCCTTCTTCTTGACACTAGTGGCAGGAACTTACTCAAGGTGTTAACCTTTTTGATGAGTAACCTCCCTCTGATACCACTTGAAAGTCACACTAGTGTCAACTACCTTCACCTATGGGGGGGATAGGTGATTTGCAGTCTTTTTGCGGAATTAAAAATTTACCTGCACAATAAAACAAAACAAGCACAGCACAGAAACACACAGGCAGTTATAGTGGTTCCCCGATTTGGGTACGTCCACTTTCCCCCTTCGACCTATCTCCCAATAAGGGACGACTCGGTCACTTCACCAACCGGATTGAAATCTAATCCTCACACTATGGAAGGAACCCTTCCACCCGAAGGAGTCACTACTCCTCCACCACGGGTTGCACCCAACCCTTACAATGAGGAAACAAAGTTCCTTTACAACAAAAGCAAAAATGGAATGTATAAAAAATACAAACTACGTTTGAAGCGCTTGGTGTCCCTCTTCGTTCGATGAAGCGTTCTTGAAGAAGACGAAGAGTCTGCGACCTAAGCACTCTCTTGGAGAGGATCTCCCCGAGATCGGCGGTGGCAGGGATTGCGGCGGCGATGCTTTCGAGATCCAAACTTCGTAACAAAGCTAGCAAGGTCTACCAACGATCTTTCTTGGATCGATCGTCTCAATCGATTCGGAAGGGGAAAGTATTCTCGTTCAACAAACCAAGAGACAAAGGATCTCAAGAAGAAACGTGAGACGCGTTGCTTGGCTAAGTTTCTGTCGCCGAGAGATCAAGAAGAATCCGATCAGCGGCGGCGACGAGCTATCGAGCGGCGACGGCAAAGGAAGGAAATTCACGATCTGCTAGGTCAAGTCGGCGGCTCGTTCTTTTTCGTATGTATTGATTACCCGTAAGGTTCAAAATACACGAGTATTTATACTGTAGGCCAACCTTTATGATTGTTGTGGGCCCCACAAGAAGAAACCCTAATTTCGGTTCATACAGCGCCTGAACATTTGGTCAGGTCCAGCGAGCCAACGGAATTCGCCTAAGGCAAATTCGGCAGGAATCATTGGTGATTCTCGACGAATCGGCGAGAATCACTTATGATTCCCATCGAATTCTCCTTAGAAGAATTCTAGCTGAACAGCAAGCCATCCAGAGAGAATCGGCAAGAATCACAATCCATTCTCAACGAATCGGCGAGAATGCAAAGTCATTCTCGACGATTCGGCGAGAATCACTTAGTGATTATCGTCGATTCTGCCTTAGCTGAATTCTAGACGGCGTTGAGACATCCGGATGTATTCGGCGAGAGTAGGTTAGTGATTCTCGACGATTCGTCGAGAATCACTAGTGATTCACGTCGAATCGGCGAGAATCACTTAGTGATTCTCGTCGAATTTTCCTTAGACGATTTTTCGTCTATCTTCCCGTGAGCTGGTCTTTTACCCATCCTTGCTCCTTGTCTCCTCTTGATCTATCTCAGCCCTGTACTTGAATATAAGTACACTCCAATAGAGAGAGTACACGTAAGCCAACACACTGATTTGCTCAACGAGGGATTACGTTGCGCAGACCCGTGTATATTGACCCACTGCACCCTGACATTGGTGTGTACTTAGCGTGGAATAACTCCAAGCACATCTTGAAGAAAATCATCAAATAAATTATCTATTCAACTTAACTTGTTCAGGGGCTTCTTCAAATCTGGTACGTTGTGGATACAATACTCAACACTACTCCTCTGGAGGTTAGCTTGAAAGTTCGGCGAGATGAGGGAATGGTTCTTCCAGACCCTTTGATGTTTCGGGTGTTGAAACCGAAAAATCGGTCCCTGTGGAGTCCGACCCTTACGAAAGGGGTGATCACACACTTACTTCTCTACTCACAAGCCCAAGGGTCAAGGGAGAGGGACCGGGAACAGACCCAAGGCTTCAGCACGGAGGTCCCACCACACACCCGGAAGATCTTAGAGCGCTTCCCCTCCTTAGCCAAGTGCTGAAGCTAAGGTACCTCAGAAAGCGCTAGAAGACCGGGCACCAGCAAGCGTCTTCTGAGGTACCCCTTGGGTCCTATTTATAGGAAAAGATGGTCTGCAAATATCCAACCGTCGCTGTTTTCGAGGACCATAGGTAATCCAAAGGGGGTAACATGGTAAAAACACCCCACAACTGAAGGGCGGGCCGGCCCTGAGAAGAGCCCATTGGGCGGGGCGGCGAGTATGGGCGCGAGAAGGCTTCCCCCCACGCCGAGGTGAAAAGCGGCGAGTGAGCTTGCCTCTCTCAATGCCACAATCCGGCTCGCCTCGCCTCAGGCCTGGAAAGTTGGGCATGAAGCCCCTGCTCGCAGATGACGGTCGCGTTGGCACTCGCCAACCCCTCGGCTCTAGACGAGCACGTACTCGGCCGGCCCCACGATGAATGGCCTCCTCTCGTCGGGCTCAGCTCCACGATCTTTGAGCCCAGCCCGACGATTGCCGAGCCCCTACTCGGCATGCTGGGCTCGGCATGCCCTGCTGAACTCGCCTGGGGCTCGGGGGCGGTCTGGGCCGGCCGGATCAGCTCCTGCTAGCCCACTCGCTGGATACGGGGTTGTACACAATCCCCGCTCTTTGCGAGGTTGGCACAAACTCGGAAAGAAACATCCAACCCACTAGGATCCTGCGAGTGCGACAGGAGCCGAAAGGAATCTCTTGGTAGGACCCACCGATGGCTATATATACATGCCCTGCCTGCTCGACTGACCCCCGCCCCTCTCTTTACTTAAGCCCTGCCGAGATGCCACTCCCGAAAGAAGTCATGGAACGACTCGCGAAATCGCGCGAGGAGACCGCCCTTCGTGCCGCAGCCCTGATGGATCTTAGCGCCCCGGCCCGCCGTTTTGCTGAATTTGGCTCGGCCAAGAGGGCGAGGCCCTTTCCTCCCGAGGCCGAGCACATCTTTGTCGACCTAAAGAATACTTTAGCCCATGGCTCCGACTCTTCCAACCGTTCTGCCCTGGCCCCTCATGACAAAGATTTTGTGGATCTCACCGCCGAACAGGACCAAGGCGGCGAGGTCTCCACACCAAGGGTCGAGGGTCTACCCGCCAAGGAGCCCGAATCCCCCCCTGACCCGCGCCTGCGAGACTCGCCCCTTGTCACCAAAATCGTGGAGCCAGATTCGCGGGGGTCGGTATCGCCGGCTCGCCTTCACTCTCAACATCCCTCCTCTGCTCCTGCGATTACTAGGATGGACGCCGAGCATACATCCGCTCCTGCTTCCCCCCAGGACACTGAAGGTATGCCCCTGACCTCCTCATTTTGCATCTGATTCTAACTGACGCTCGCCCCTCCCACTCGCTATCTCGACTTCCCTGTGCAGGCTTCCCAAACCGATCTGGGGCTGATGACTCAGCCGAGCAGGCCGTCTACTCGCCCCTTCTGTCGCCGCGTGCTTTGGAAATCTTCTTGGACTCGGAGGTGGATAGCCCCGAACGGTCGAGGCGGAGCCAACTGGTCCTCAAAAAGTTAGTGCGCGAGCTCCAGGAGCTGAAGAAAGACAATTCGAGACTGCAGGAGGAGTGCGCGCGACTTGCTGGCGAGCCGAGGATCAGCTCGGTGTATGCGGCGACGTCTTCCTCCATACTCTTCGACGAGATTGACGAGAACCTGCGAGCGGCGAACAGGAACCTGGGGCAGCTTCGGCAACTTTTTGCGCAGCGGCTTGCGGCATCGGGCCGGCGAGACCGGGGTAATTGAGGACGGCTCTCTTGCGAGCCGACCGGTACTCGCCCCCATTGCCACCTGGTCTACGCGCGCGCTTTTCTGATTTTCTTTACTCTGGACAATTTTCTGTTTAATGCTGAATAAAGTGTATAAATTTTATCGCGCGAGCAAGCCTTTTCTTATTCGAGTGGTGCGTGCCTTTTCGGATTCCTTAGCTAGGCTCGCCTAGGTCGGTGAGTACAGAGCGATGAGACGGGATACGCGAAGCGGGGTATGCGAGCCGGGCTGGTCAGTCGGTTTCGCTTCCCCTTCCTTTTCTATAAATAGGGATCCCCACCTACCCCCGGCTACGCCTTTATTGTCTTCTCATCCCTTCCTTTCCTTGCCCTTCCTACCTTCTGCTCGCACGTCTTCGTCTCCTCCGCGAGCATGGGTAAAGGAAACCCCGACTCCGAGGGACGCTCCAAGTGCGCCCAGAACTTCGTGGATCACTGCTTTTTCGAGGGGAATACCACGGCGAGCGAGCTCGCCGAGTTTGTGGCGGATTACGTTCCCACCGGCTTTGTGGCCCGCCTCCCGGCGGAGCATGAGGCCATTAACTCATTCTTCGAGGACGAGCTCGCCTTCCCCATCTCGCACTTTGAGGTGGGGTTGCGCCTGCCGCTCTGGCCGGAGGTCCGCCAGGTACTCAAGTACTACGGCGCTGTGCCCGCGCAGCTCAACCCCAACGCTATCACCATGATAGTGGGGTTTGCCTGCTACCTCCGCCGAGAGCGGATCGAGTTCAACCTAACCGTCTTCCGCAAGCTTTTCTCCTACAAAGCCAACGCCGACGGGGTTGCCTTCTTTGGCGGCACGTCCATAAAGATCCGCGAGGTCGCCAACAAAAACACAACTGGATGTCGAAGATTGCCTTCATCCGGGGCGACCTCGGCAATATCCCGTTCTCGCCCTTGCAGAAGAGCGACGAGGTTTACCGGCCGAAGTCAGTGTCTGGTAATGATGCCGAACTCCACAAGTTCTTCTTGTACAAGGACTTCGAGGTCGCCTTCCTCCGTCGCGGCCTCGAATCCCTGCCACCTATCCTTCCCGGTGAAGGTTTGTCTCGCTCACCTTCCGCTCGCCATTTGGCCTAACCGACCAGAACCTCATTCTTTGTCTAAGTCTTTTTGCAGGGGAGCGACTGATCCCGGTGAACCCTCCCTTCGCCGACCCGGGGGTGTTTTCGGATCCGCTCGAGCGGGCTCGGGCCGCGGCTGAGGCGTGCCAGGAAGAGAAGGTCAAGGGGAAATCCCCCAGCAAGAAGCGGTTGGAGCTTGGGGGGCCGAGCTCGTTCCACCGCCCCTCGGCCCTTAAAAGGGCGAAGGTGGTCTCGCGAAGCCTTCCACGGCAGCCCGCGTCGCCCGTCAGGTTCATGAGCTCGCCGGAGGTTTTTTCCGACGAAGCCCCGGCGAGCCCACTGAAGGAGATATCATCCCCCCGCGAGAAGAGGCGTGGGTCCCCCTTTCCTCCCTCCGTCGAGGAGGTCGCCCCCAGTGGCTCGGGAGCTCCAAAGGACCACCCTCACTTTGGGAAGGGGGAAGGAGCAAGGACGCGGCCGGCGAGCCGATGCTGCTCTGGGACGAGGGAGCCCATCGTGTTTCCGTCTCCACTCGCGCTCCTTCCTGGGGAGCTCGCCGGCCTCCCACGGGCCACGCATTTGCCCTTGGCTTCGGCCTCTATGGCCGGGAGGGCGCCGACGCCTACACGAACCTGACCCCCCGGCAGATAGGTCACGAGGGCCTGCAGGCGCATCTGAGGGCCTTTGAACTCCACCATATGATGGTCCGCCGTGGCTTCCAGCTCAGCCAACTCCTGATCAAAGCCGAGCAGGAGCGCGACCTGGCGACGGAGAAAGCTGCCGACGCGGAGCGGCGGTTCGGCATCACCGAGCGCTTACTCGACGAGGCTTCAGGCGGGCTGGTAAGAGTCGACCAACCCTTGTTTTAACTTGGAAAATGTTTTTCAGAGAGTTTGACCCTCTTGTCTTTCAGGATGCCGAGTCCGCCAAGGTGCTGCAAGCTCGCGCCAGTGAGCTGGAGGGCGAGACTGCCCTGCTGCGGCTCCGGCTCGCGGATCAGGAGGCCGGCTCGCGTGAGCAGGAGGCTTTTGCTGCTCGGTCGGCGGCCGAGGTGGAGTCGCTAAAGGAGCAGAACCGCTATCTCCAAGGCGAGGTCAGCCAGCTGACGGAAGCCCTCTTCCCTCCAGACAGTGCCGAGCCGCCTTTTCCCTACAAGCGGCCCCGGGTCTTCGGCGAGGGGGAGGTTATGGAGCGGCTGCGAGTCAACTCGATCGAGTCTGCCGAATGCCTCCTGAATGCCATGAAGGGGTCGGGGATTCTGGCCGAGGGCTGCGAGGAGGTGGCGGTCCGAGACCTTCTGCCGAGCCTGTTTCCGCCGTCTCCGCCCAGCGAGAAGGAGGAGAGCTTTGGCTCCCTTTTTGATGGGGCGAAGGGCAAGGAATGATCGCTTGGGGGCGAGGAGGACCGCCATTCGGGAGAGGAGGGCGAGAGCTGACCGAATTCCTCCCTTTCCTTTTTTCTATCTTTTTGTAATCATCCCCCCTCTTTTCCTGTAATCTCGCCGGGGCGAGCCCTTCCTTCTTTTGCGATCATAATGAAAGGAACTTTGCTTCTGACTTCTTTTTTTTTCTTTCTTTTTTTTTGGCGCTAGAATGCACGTGAGTTAGGATTCGCGTTCGGCGAGAGGCCTTGGGCGTTGGCGGCGACCAGGCTCGCGAACTCTTCGCTTACCCGCGAGGAGATCTTCGCGAGAACGGTTGTCGCCGGCGCCCGCTTTTCATACCGAGGAATGCCCTCTGCCGAGCAGACCCCGCGAGAACGGGCTCGCCCCGGGGGGGTATGTTCTTCCACCAACCGGAGGTGGATCGAAGAACCCCTTTTTGACAGAAAACCAAGGGGGACAGGACCCCTTGAGCTCGCCCTTCTAACTGGTGGATTTGCTCGGACACGCTTGTCATGTGTCAACTTCCAGGTCCACCTCCCGAACAGTAACGACGTCCATCGAGGCCCCGGCCCTGCCAGCTTGGAGGGAGCCTGACAGCGGGAGAATCGAGACCTAACCCCAGAGCGAGAAGACTTGGAACAATTGCCTCTCCCGGGTGCTACCACCAGGCCAGTCAGCTAGATGGGAGCCTGAGGGCGGGTGTTGAACATCCTCCGGGCTCAGCTCCAGGGTCATAACGACGTCCATCGAGACCCCGGCCCTGCCAGCTTGGAGGGAGCCTGATAGCGGGAGAATCGAGACCTAACCCCAGAGCGAGAAGACTTGGAACAATTGCCTCTCCCGGGTGCTACCACCAGGCCAGTCAGCTAGATGGGAGCCTGAGGGCGGGTGTTGAACATCCTCCGGGCTCAGCTCCAGGGTCATAACGACGTCCATCGAGACCCCGGCCCTGCCAGCTTGGAGGGAGCCTGACAGCGGGAGAATCGAGACCTAACCCCAGAGCGAGAAGACTTGGAACAATTGCCTCTCCCGGGTGCTACCACCAGGCCAGTCAGCTAGATGGGAGCCTGAGGGTGGGTGTTGAACATCCTCCGGGCTCAGCTCCAGGGTCATAACGACGTCCATCGAGACCCCGGCCCTGCCAGCTTGGAGGGAGCCTGACAGCGGGAGAATCGAGACCTAACCCCAGAGCGAGAAGACTTAGACCATTTGCCTCTCCCGGGTGCTACCACCAGGCCAGTCAGCTAGATGGCAGCCTGAGGGCGGGTGTTGAACATCCTCCGGGCTAAGCTCCAGGGTCATAACGACGTCCATCGAGACCCCGGCCCTGCCAGCTTGGAGGGAGTCTGACAGCGGGAGAATCGAGACCTAACCCCAGAGCGAGAAGACTTAGACCATTTGCCTCTCCCGGGTGCTACCACCAGGCCAGTCAGCTAGATGGGAGCCTGAGGGTGGGTGTTGAACATCCTTCGGGCTCAGCTCCAGGGTCATAACGACGTCCATCGAGACCCCGGCCCTGCCAGCTTGGAGGGAGCCTGACAGCGGGAGAATCGAGACCTAACCCCAGAGCGAGAAGACTTAGACCATTTGCCTCTCCCGGGTGCTACCACCAGGCCAGTCAGCTAGATGGGAGCCTGAGGGCGGGTGTTGAACATCCTCCGGGCTCAGCTCCAGGGTCATAACGACGTCCATCGAGACCCCGGCCCTGCCAGCTTGGAGGGAGCCTGACAGCGGGAGAATCGAGACCTAACCCCAGAGAGAGAAGACTTAGACCACTTGCCTCTCCCGGGTGCTACCACCATTCCAGTCAGCTAGATGGGAGCCTGAGGGCGGGTGTTGAACATCCTCCGGGCTCAGCTCCAGGGTCATAACGATGTCCATCGAGACGCCGGCCCTGCCAGCTTGGAGGGAGCCTGACAGCGGGAGAATCGAGACCTAACCCCAGAGCGAGAAGACTTAGACCATTTTCTGAGTGTTTAATGTCGCTCTTTAATGGAAGTTCCGTCACATTGCATGTCATTGTTACGATTATTGTGGAGAAAGAGTCAAATACAAAGCATTCGGAAAAAGTTGAGGTACGTACAAGTTTTCAAGGATAAAAGCGTTTCAGGTCGTCGCCGGTCCAGGTGTGGTTCAAAGTCTCGCCTTCCACATTCTGGAGGTGGTATCCTCCCGACTTTAATGCCTCCTTCACGATGTAGGGCCCCTCCCAATTTGGATGGAGCTTTCCCACGGCTGCCGATCTTCCCGCCGCATCTACCTTCTTTAGAACCAGGTCTCCCTCCACGAACTGCTTGACCCGGACATGCTTGTCGAAGTACTTAGCCATCCTCCGCTTGACTTCCTCCTGCCGGACTGCGGAGAGGTCGCGTACTTCCTCTATCAAGTCCAAAGAGAGTCGTTGTTCTTCCTCATTCTCAACTCTCCACTCCTCCCTTCCAGCTTCTGCCTCGGCAACCCTGGGAGTACGGACCTCGAGTTCAATGGGGAGCACCGCCTCGCTTCCGTGAGATAGTTTAAAGGGCGTCTCCCCAGTGGCGGTGTTGGGGGTAGTCCTTAGGGCCCAGAGGACCGAGGGGAGTTGCTCCACCCAATTACCCTTCAAATTCTCCACCTTCTTTTTCAGGAGGTTCACGATGATCTTGTTGGCCGCCTCTACCTGCCCGTTGCTCCTAGGGTGGTGGACAGAGGCGAACCTGAGGTCGATCCCGAGCTCTCCACAGAACTTAATGAACTCATTGCTGGCGAACTGTGGTCCGTTGTCGGTGACGATGGCCTGGGGCATCCCATGCCTGCAGATGATCTCCCCCCATTCAAAATTTCGAATGATCTGCGAGGTTACCTTGGCCAAAGCCTTCACCTCCATCCACTTGGAGAAATAGTCGATCATTACCAGCAAGAATCTCCTCTGCCCACTTGCTTGTGGGAAGGGACCTACCAGGTCCATTCCCCAAATTGCGAAAGGCCAAGGGGCCGTTGTTGGGATTTGTCTCCACAATACCTCAGATTTGTAGGAGGTCAGACCTTGAACTAAGATGAATTAAGGTGTATTTGATGCTGTGTTTAGGTTGTATGTGTGCAGGTTCTAATTGCCAAGTGTAGACCAATGTCAGTCTATAATGGGTCACCAAACACAGGACCATACAATGTAATCCCTCATTGTGTGATCCAAAGTGTTGGCCCATGTATAGCCTCTCAATTGGGATACACTTCCTATATGCACTTGGATTGATGGACAGAAGCATTGGACCTAATTTCCTCAAAAAAAAATTCTAAGTCCAAAATACTCGAGTAACCCCTTTGTTATACTCGAGTATCAGACTTAATACTCGTGTATATATTTCCATACTCGAGTAGTTAATTAGACTTACTCGAGTAATCAGTTAGACTTACTCAAGTAGGCTCTGAATACTCGTGTATATACTTCTATACTCGAGTAGTTAGTCAGTCACTCGGGTAAGGTGTTTTCATACTCGAGTAAGTAAGTTAATCACTCGAGTAAATCATATATCATACTCGAGTAGATCCTTTTCTTCTCTTTTCTGCAAGTTCAAGTATTGATACTCGAGTAATTGATTTTGATACTCGAGTAAATTATTCTATACTCGAGTAGTTGATTTTAATACTCGAGTAGGTGAATGTTTCCTGGATTCATATACTGATACTCGAGTATATCTTTGCTGATACTCGAGTATATCTTTTCTGATACTCGAGTATATCTCTTCTTATACTCGAGTAGTTCATTTCTCTATCAAGTAAATTTCTATTCTCATACTCGAGTATATGTCTCTTTGTCACTCGAGTATCTAAACTCCCATACTCGAGTATATCTTCTCTTACTCGAGTATAGCTGTTCCCTATTCCAGAATTCTTCTAAGTTCGAATTCGCTAAGTATTTTTGAATCCGTCATTTCTGATTGGTCCACGTGTCATCCTTAATTAAGATTATGACCATTGGAGTCCACCTATAAATAGGTCATTTCAGAATTGACTAATTAACAAGATTACAGAGATATTCTTTTGAAGAAAAAGGAAATTCCGTGAACCCTAATTCTCACGCCGCTGCCGCCGCCATCGTTGTTCACGGAAGAAATTCTGGATCGTCGATCTCCGTCTTCAAGGACTATTTCTCCAGCGATCCAGACAAGAGTGAATCACTCGATCTCGCCGAGCCTCAAGGATTTCAGATCTATCTTCTCGATCGAGGTGGTTCTAGTTTTCAGATTTGTGGATCTTTCTCTCAAGTCATCTTCAACCTTTTCTGATCAAGTCAAAGCTCCTAAAGAAGAAGACTGTCAAAGATCCAGATCTGAAATTTGTTGTGTTGATTTTTATTCTCAAACCTAAATTTCATTGTAGGAGTTTTTCTCCGAGATTTGTAGGAAGATCTTTCTTCCGAGTTTTGTAGATCCAGTTGGATCGAGATTTGTAGGAACGTGGTTCCGAGGTGTAGGATTGTTTTCAATCCGAGATAGTGGAGTAGCCGAGTCTAGTGATTTGCTAGATCGGTGAGGAAAGTGGACGTACCCAAGGTTGGGGAACCACTATAAATCTCTTGTCTTCTGTGATTGCTTGATGTGCGCTGCGTTAAATTTTAATTCCGCTTTTGACACGCATTTCACCTATTCACCCCCCTCTAGGTGATTTAGGCTAACAACTTATACCTCGCAATTGGTATCAGAGGGAGGTTGATCGTTAAAAGGTTAACACCTTGATCTTATCCTTCTAAGTTGTTTTCCGAAAAGTATCAAGCATGAGTAAGACCAAGGATTTTGCTAAACCCCCCTCTAGGTGATTTAGGCTAACAACTTAGACCTCGCAATTGGTATCAGAAAGCTGAGACGGACCCGCAAAATCTGTTCGGAAAGCTTATATCTTACGAGCTACAAATCAACTCAAGAAAAGCTGAAGAAGAGACAAGCAGGTCTGCATCCAAGGAGAAATCTGTCGCTCTAAAGGCAGATAGCTCAAGGAAGATAAAGGCTAGCTCTCCTGCCCCAGTTCCTGAGGCTGATGAAGAAGAATCATCTGAGCCCAGCTCATCTGGCTCAGAACTATCTGATGGAGAGTTCTCCCTACTCTCAAGGCAGTTCAAGAAATTTTTGAACAAGAAGAAGCAATGGAGAGGCAAGGATGCCTCATATAGAAGATCACGACATGACAGTGATCATCGGAAGAAAGGCTCAAGTAGCCATGATAGGTATAATTCTAAACCGAACAAACAGATTTCTACTGACATCATTTGTTATTGTTGCAATAAGTCAGGTCACGTCATCGCCGATTGCCCTCACAAAAAGAAAGAGGGTGGAAGAAGAGAGGAAAAGAAATCCTCACACCACAAGAAGAGGACAGAGAAAAGCTTAGTAGCCAAGAAGAGCAAAACTCTCAGCGACTCTGACTCATCTGAGTCGAGTGAAGAAGAGGAAGCTTACTTTGGGCTCATGGCTCATTCGGATGATGAACAAGTCCCCCAGTTTACTGGGGAGGTAAAATCTCACACTCCTCTCTCTGATTCTGATGATGACAATGAGCAAGAGGGATATTCCTCTGAAGATGAATCTGAGCTCATGGGTCAGTACAAGGAGTTACTCACCGCTTACGAAAAATGTCGTAGATTAATGAAAACTCAAGCCATAGAGATAAATTCTCTACGAGCTACTGAGAGCAGCTTGAGAGAAGAAGTCGATAAGATTAACTCTCTTCAAGAGAACCTCAATGCAGCTATGGAGGGATACAATAAAGCTCTCAAGCACATCGACCTTAAAGAGGAAATCATCAAAGAATTGGAACGACAACTCGAGGCTGAAAAGAAGCTTGTTGAGAGTTTTTCTAAGCCTAAGACAGTTCTTCCAATCGTTGCTGAATTCTCTGCTAAGGCCAAGGGTGCTGGTTTAGGCCACATTGTCTCTTCTAGTAAATCCTCTAGGAGAAACAAGGCTAAGAGAAAGAATAAGGCTGCCCGGAAGGCTCTAGCTGAAGAAAAAGGGAAAGCTCCCTTGGAACCTGTTGTGTTCAAGAAAGTTATCTTTCCCACGAACGAACTCGATTATGAGTCCACCTACGGACACTTTTCTAGGCCGATCCCTGAGAAGCCTAAGTCAAGATACCAAGGTTGGACTCGTCCTCGTAACTTTGGCGAGAGTGTCTTCAAGGCACCTTATGAGGAGATTCAGCTTCAAAGCTATGGACCTTATGCTCATGGTCATAATTTCAAAAAGACACCAAAAGTAAAACCCATTGTAGAAAAGCCTATGAAGGAGAAGACCTCATGTAACTGCCATCATCATGAAGCCTCCTCCTCCAAGAGTAAAGCTCCTGCCAGACCTTCATTCCAGAAAGTCAAGCAGGACTACACAAGGCAAAGATACAACAGGTTCAACTGTTGGTGCTGTGGCAGAATTGGTCATTTTGCCAGTGATTGTTGGTTCAATCCTGAAAACGCTGCAACCCCTAAGGTTAGCAACGTGAGAGTGACCACTCATGAGGCTAATACTCGTAGGGGGAGTATTCTAACTCGAGACCAAGGACCCAAACTTGTTTGGGTTCCTAAGGCTAAATGATTGTAATTGCAGGTATGTCCAAAGGCCACCAAAATGCCAATCTGGTACTTGGACAGTGGATGTTCTCGGCATATGACCGGGACAAGGAGCCTACTACAGAATTACACCTCAGTCTGCAATGGACCAAAGGTCATCTTTGGAGGTTCAGATCGAGGAATAACTAAAGGCTATGGTATGATCTCTAACGGTAGTGTATCCTTTTCGGATGTAGCCTATGTTGAAGGATTGGAACACAATCTCATTAGCATAAGCCAACTATGCGACAAAGGATACGTAGTTGAATTTCATGCTGACAAGTGTTTGATAAAATCGGTTAACAATATGGAAACTATTTTATCAGGCACTCGAAGCAGAAATATTTTCTTTCTGAATTTTATTTGTATAGACTCTTCGACACCAGTGTGTCTTTTGGCAAAAAGTAGTGCATCTCTTGCTGACCAATGGCACAAGAGACTAGCACATATTAATTTCAAAACTATTAATAAATTATTCTCTCAAAACTTAGTGCGTGATGCACCTAATGTCAAGTGCGTTACGGACAGTCCTTGTCACGCTTGTATCAAAGGCAAGCAAACAAGAAGTTCGTTTAAAAGCATAATAGGCAAGGACTCCAATAGAAGTTTGCAGCTTCTCCATATGGACTTGTTTGGTCCACTGCAGGTTAGAAGTTTGGGAGGTAAGGAATATACGTTGGTTATTGTGGATGATTACTCGCGCTTTGCGTGGGTGTTCTTTCTGAAACACAAGTCAGATACCTTCGGTATTTTCACTAATTTTGTGAGGCAGATCCAGAATGAATACAACTGTTCCGTAGTCAAAATTAGAAGTGACAATGGAACGGAATTCAAGTCTGGAGCCATGACAGAATTTTGTGAAAGTCAAGGTATCTTTCATGAGTTTTCCTCTCCTCGCACTCCACAGCAAAATGGAGTAGCTGAGAGAAGGAACAGAACACTCATAGAGGCTTGTCGGACTATGTTGAGTGATGCCTCACTTCCGGAGTATTTCTGGGCTGAAGCAGTCAACACCGCTTGTCACGTACAAAATCGAGCACTCATCAACAAGAACCATGATAAGACTCCTTACGAACTTCTAAAAGGCAGGCAACCAACCATTTCATACTTTAGAATCTTTGGCTGTAAGTGCTTCGTACTTAACAATGGCAAGTATCACTCTACCAAGTTTAGCGAGAAAAGCTTTGAAGGTATTTTCGTAGGATATAGTAGCCATAGTAAGGCTTATAGAGTATTCAATAGAAAAACTCTGGTGGTGGAAGAGTCGATACATCTTGTATTTGATGAGACGAGTCTGTTGCAAAGCAACTCGTCTAGTGTGCCTATTGTAGATGCAGGTACAAAGTTGAAAGAACTTAGCTTGGATGAACCTAGTGAAGATAAAGATGAGACATTCATCAAGATCCCCTCTCCAACCACCATTGGAGAGGTGGATGATCAAGATGAAGAAGACATCCCAGCTGAAGAGGCAACTCCAGTGGCGGAAGAGATCCCAGATGCAAGGACTCTAGAGTTCAGATACTTGCAAGATCATCCTGTTGACCAAATAATAGGAGATCCTCGGGATGGCGTCAGAACTCGTCGAGGTACAACTAACGAGAATTTACACTTAAGCTTTCTCTCACAGGTTGAACCAAAGAAATTTGAGGAAGCCAACTCCGACGCATCCTGGATTCTAGCCATGGAAGAAGAATTGAATCAGTTCAAACGATGCAAGGTTTGGACACTTGTTCCTAGACCCAAAGGTAAGAACGTCATCGGGACAAAGTGGGTCTACCGGAACAAGATGGATGAAGATGGAACTATTATAAAGAATAAAGCCAGACTTGTCGCCAAGGGATATCGTCAAGAAGAAGGAATCGACTTCGACCAGACTTATGCTCCAGTAGCGAGACTGGAAGCGATCAGGTTATTTCTTGCCTACGCTGCACTCAAGGGCTTTACCGTCTATCAAATGGACGTTAAGTCCGCCTTCCTAAATGGTGACATAAAGGAAGAGGTGTACGTAGAGCAACCTCCAGGTTTTTTTGATTCAACCCATCCTAATTATGTGTACTTATTGCAAAAAGCACTATATGGTCTTAAACAAGCTCCTCGAGCTTGGTATGAGACGCTGTCTACCTTTCTTCTTGAGAACAAGTTCACAAGAGGAAAGATAGACAAAACATTATTTCTTAGGGAAATAAAAGGCAAGATTTTGCTAGTGCAGATCTATGTCGACGATATTATTTTCGGCTCTACGGATAACAACCTCTGCAAGAAGTTTTCTAAACTTATGCAAGGGAAGTTTGAAATGAGCAGTATGGGAGAGCTAAAGTATTTCTTAGGGCTTCAGGTGAAACAATCTGAAGATGGGATTTTCATCTCACAGACCAAGTTCACCAAAGAGCTACTTAAGAAATTCGGAATGGAGAATGCAACCTCTATGAGGACTCCAATGGCCTCAGCTATGTCTCTGGACAAGGATGAGAAAGGGAAACCTTTTGATGAAACCAAGTATAGAAGCATAATTGGGTCCTTGCTCTATCTCACTGCAAGTAGACCAGATATAATGTTCTCAACATGTGTATGTACTAGATTTCAGGTGAACTCTAAGGAATCTCACTACATCGCTGCAAAGCGAATCTTGAGATACCTCAAAGGTACACCAAATCTTGGCTTATGGTACCCAAGAAGTAATGATAGTGAACTAATTGGATTTTCAGATGCATATTTTGCAGGTAGCAAAGATGACAGGAAAAGTACCTCCGGGACTTGCCAATTTCTCGGAAGGAGACTCATTTCCTGGAGCAGTAAGAAACAAAACTGTGTAGCCATCTCAACGGCTGAATCAGAGTACATCTCTGCAGGCAGCTGTTGTGCATAGCTCTTATGGATCAAGAATCAATTTGAAGACTACAACATACAGTTCCAGAACATTCCCCTGTTCTGTGACTCTTCCAACGCTATAGCAATAGCCAACAATCCAGTCTCCCACAGCCGGACCAAGCATATAGAGCTTCGCTATCATTTCATCCGGGAGCATGTGGTAAATGGAGATATAGATCTACAGTATGTCTCCACAGACAGGCAAGTTGCAGATATTTTTACAAAGCCGCTGGACGAGTCCAAGTTCTCGTTCTTCAAAACTGAGCTTGGACTGCTCAACAAAGAAGACAAGTGATGGACTCTCAAATTAAGAAGATATCAGTAATGTTGGCTGCTCAGAGGTATAGTTTTTTAGTGGAAATAGACATCTACCAGGGCAATTCCTTCAAGTATTAGAGACTCGAGCATCGCTACACTTACACGAGTAAACGGCTAATACTCGAGTAAAAAGATTCATATACTCGAGTAATCCAAAAGATACTTGTGTATGAATTTCTTATACTCGAGTATGAAAATTCGTTAAGAACTTAATACTCGTGTATGCTGATTACATACTCGAGTATGTATGATTGATTACTCGTGTATGATGTGCCTACTCGAGTATACTAAACCTAATACACATGTATGCTGTCATCTACTACTCGAGTATTCGGAAGTATTTTGGATTTTCAAAATCTCTACTCGCACCCAGCAAATTGCCGCCTTGTTCAGGTATGTCATTATACTTAATTCTCTTTAAACCTAATTAGGATTATTTATATATATATTCAAAACGAAAAAGTCCTTTCCACTTCTCATTCACTCGAGTAGCCGCCGACTTCTCGTATTCCCGACTACTGTTCTTCGTCTTCCTTCACCGCAAGATTTCCGAATCGCTAATGGCTCCTCCCTCCTCCAAGTTTGGAATCGGCTCTGAATTAGTGACAGATGGCATTGAAGATATCTCGGATGATTTCAAGAACCTACTGATTCTCCTGGACACGGTCGGATTGACCTTCGTTCTTCAAGAACCCTGCCGCCTCTTGCTTCCTGATGTTGAAGAGTTCTACAAAAATTTGAAGGTTAGACACAATGGTACAGTTCTGAAATCAAAGGTCAGGGGAGTTGAAATTCGGTTAGATAAAACCTCTGTCGCCACTCTGCTTCGGATGCCAGTGGTCGACGAAGAAGATGACTTAGACAAGGCAGATGCCGACCGCACCTCCTTATTCTGTGGTCGAGATCCAGAAGGTGGAGGTGAAACCCTGAATCGTTCTTTGTTCAATTCAGAAGGAAAGTTTCTCGTTGACATCATTGCCAAAATCCTCTGGTGCAAGACTTACTCCATTAGAGATGTATCCCAAAATCTATTTGACGTTATGCAAGCTATTGTCTGCAGGAAGAAATTCCAGTTTGGAATGATGATACTGGATAAGATCAGAGAAAGCGTCAAACATCCCAGTTTTGCCAGGATTATCTCCCTCCTCCTCCATGAGATCAATCCTACAGTGTTTGACTTCTCTAAAGGGACTCCTCTTCACCACATGAAGAAAGTCTCAATATCTTCCATTCAGAGGTATGACCTCAAGATCATGAACCCTGCCCAAGCCTCCAAGGCTGAGGCCATCTCAGCACAACACCAAGACAGCAGTTTACCTGAAGTCAGGATCCCATCTCCTCCTCTACATCAAACTATTGCTACCTCTGGTGCTTTAGTTGAGGGGGAGCCTGCCTCTTCTCTTTCTCAGCTTCAAGTTACTTCTGAATCAGTGATTCCAGCACAAGAAGAAGTCAGAGTTGCTACTCCTCCAGTTTCCCCTACTCCAGCTCATCTTCAATCAGAAATTCCTGAATCTGAGATTCCAGATACAGCTCACCTACTGTCTACAGCTGAAGATATAGACAGATTCATTGATGAGCTAAGCTCAGATGCTCCTCCTTTTCAAAATGATTCAGCTGCCAAGTCTCCTGCCCAGTCTCCTGCTCAGTCTCCAGCTCTCTCCCCTTTGGGTGCCACAGATCTTCATGATGATATCATTCTGTCCGATGACGAGGAGGATTCCCCTGACCCTGTTGACCCTCCTCTGAGGACACTTGATTTCTCTCTCCCCTCCTTCACTGATCCCTGTGACTCCATTGAGTTAGTCCAAACCAAGAGAGCTGTAAGCTCAGTGGTTGTGGAAGAGATCGCCCCTTGGACTGCTACTGCTCTACCAGTCCCTGGATTAACCTCAGCTCCCTCTTCCTCCTCCTCTTCAGATCTAGTCAGCAAGATTGAGCTCATGCTCAAAGAACAGAGAGATTACTTTGATACCTCTCTGCAGTCAGTCAACTCCAAGGTCTCTGCTCTTGAAAAGGAGATGGGCAGAGGCTTTGCTGAAATTCAAGCAAACACTGACACTCTCAAGCAGCTGTTCAAGATTGGAGGCAAGGCCATAGATCACACCATCACAAGCATAGGTGAGCTAAGAAACCAAGCAGAGACAGTAGCTCACAATCAGCTCAAGCTAGATGAGAGAGCTGAAACCAATGTTGTGAAAGTATGTGATGAAGTGAGCACCTTCAGGGATGAAGCTATTGCCAAGCTATCCATAGATATCAGCAAGGGGGAGAAGATTGTAAAAGAACAAGTTGAAAAACTTTCTGTACAAGCTGAAGCCCAGGTCAAACAACAGTCTACCCAATCTCAAGAGGCTATAAGTGATCTAGTAAAAGGATTGAAAGAATCCATTCTTTCCCAGCTCCAGTCAGTCAAATTCTATACCTATGACACTGCTGTCTGGCTGCATAATCAAAACTTTCCTGAGTTTCAACTGGACCCTACCATTATTCCTCAGCATCTAAATCCTCTTGCAGAACAGCCTCCAGCAGATGTCTCAGCTCAAGCAACCCTTCAAGGAGGTGTGCCAGTTTTCTCACCTAGAGCTGAGGGTGATGTGACTGAGCCTCCCCTATCCTATACTGAAGCATGGCAAGATGATTTCCCTTCCAGTTCTCAAGGCCCTTCCAAGAAGAAAAGAAAATATGGTGACAGCGCTTCTGCCAGCCGTTCTGCACCAAGGAAAGAGCCAGCTTCTGAAGGTAGACCACCTGTTGTTCATGCTGAAGTGTGGAGTCCTACCTCTAAGTCCCTAATTCTTGATACTCTGAGGTTAGTGACTGATCTTGGGGAGAACAGAGATAATTACTACAGTTATTCAGAGTGGAAAGCCTACGAAGCATCTCAGATAAAGATCAGGCTGCATGACAGAAATTGGGGGCATAACAACCCAGCTGCTCCTCCTAGGCCCAGGACTTACTTTCCAAAACCTTTCAGCTACCTAGAAAGGCAAGACTTGAAAAGAGAAAGGATGCACAAGGATGCCCCATCTTGAGTTGAACTAAGAATGTGGAATTGGACTTTTGTTTCTGTGCTTAAAACATTTCTATATATATATATTTAATTCTGGTTATGGCTATTTCATTAACTAACCTGCTTTAACTTATGTTTTGTTTTTCAAGTATATGTGCATTGTTCTTTTTACTCTGTATAATTCACCTTAGTATAGAGGATGCTGACATCTACAAATAGGGGGAGATTGTTGGGATTTGTCTCCACAATACCTCAGATTTGTAGGAGGTCAGACCTTGAACTAAGATGAATTAAGGTGTATTTGATGCTGTGTTTAGGTTGTATGTGTGCAGGTTCTAATTGCCAAGTGTATACCAATGTCAGTCTATAATGGGTCACCAAACACAGGACCATACAATATAATCCCTCATTGTGTGATCCAAAGTGTTGGCCCATATATAGCCTCTCAATTGGGATACACTTCCTATATACACTTGGATTGATGGACAGAAGCATTGGACCTAATTTCCTCAAAAAAAAATTCTAAGTCCAAAATACTCGAGTAACCCCTTTGTTATACTCGAGTATCAGACTTAATACTCGTGTATATATTTCCATACTCGAGTAGTTAATTAGACTTACTCGAGTAATCAGTTAGACTTACTCGAGTAGGCTCTGAATACTCGTGTATATACTTCTATACTCGAGTAGTTAGTCAGTCACTCGGGTAAGGTGTTTTCATACTCGAGTAAGTAAGTTAATCACTCGAGTAAATCATATATCATACTCGAGTAGATCCTTTTCTTCTCTTTTCTGCAAGTTCAAGTATTGATACTCGAGTAATTGATTTTGATACTCGAGTAAATTATTCTATACTCGAGTAGTTGATTTTAATACTCGAGTAGGTGAATGTTTCCTGGATTCATATACTGATACTCGAGTATATCTTTGCTGATACTCGAGTATATCTTTTCTGATACTCGAGTATATCTCTTCTTATACTCGAGTAGTTCATTTCTCTATCAAGTAAATTTCTATTCTCATACTCGAGTATATGTCTCTTTGTCACTCGAGTATCTAAACTCCCATACTCGAGTATATCTTCTCTTACTCGAGTATAGCTGTTCCCTATTCCAGAATTCTTCTAAGTTCGAATTCGCTAAGTATTTTTGAATCCGTCATTTCTGATTGGTCCACGTGTCATCCTTAATTAAGATTATGACCGTTGGAGTCCACCTATAAATAGGTCATTTCAGAATTGACTAATTAACAAGATTACAGAGATATTCTTTTGAAGAAAAAGGAAATTCCGTGAACCCTAATTCTCACGCCGCCGCCGCCGCCATCGTTGTTCACGGAAGAAATTCTGGATCGTCGATCTCCGTCTTCAAGGACTATTTCTCCAGCGATCCAGACAAGAGTGAATCACTCGATCTCGCCGAGCCTCAAGGATTTCAGATCTATCTTCTCGATCGAGGTGGTTCTAGTTTTCAGATTTGTGGATCTTTCTCTCAAGTCATCTTCAACCTTTTCTGATCAAGTCAAAGCTCCTAAAGAAGAAGACTGTCAAAGATCCAGATCTGAAATTTGTTGTGTTGATTTTTATTCTCAAACCTAAATTTCATTGTAGGAGTTTTTCTCCGAGATTTGTAGGAAGATCTTTCTTCCGAGTTTTGTAGATCCAGTTGGATCGAGATTTGTAGGAACGTGGTTCCGAGGTGTAGAATTGTTTTCAATCCGAGATAGTGGAGTAGCCGAGTCTAGTGATTTGCTAGATCGGTGAGGAAAGTGGACGTACCCAAGGTTGGGGAACCACTATAAATCTCTTGTCTTCTATGATTGCTTGATGTGCGCTGCGTTAAATTTTAATTCCGCTTTTGACACGCATTTCACCTATTCACCCCCCTCTAGGTGATTTAGCCTAACAACTTAGACCTCGCAGCCGTGATACTCCTGAGTCGCTGAGCCGGTTGCAGTTGGAGGGGGGCAAACAGTTGGCACTTGTGGCATTTCTTGACAAATTCTAAGGCATCGTGCCTCAGGGTAGGCCAGAAGTACCCCTGCCTGATGATTCTTCCCTCCAGGGTCCGACCTCCTGAATGGCTCCCGCACTCCCCGGAGTGAACTTCTTCCAAAATCCTCGGCATCTCCCCCTTCGCTACGCAACGGGCGAGTAATCCTGAAAGGGTCTTGCGGTAAAGTTGCCCGTCGCGCAAAAGGTAATATGCCGACTTATACTTGAGCTTCTTCCTATCCATCCCTTCTGGGTATTCTCCAGTGGACAGGTAGGTAGTGAATGGGTCCATCCATGTGGACCGCCGATCTATCTCCATCAACTCTCCTTCTTCCAGGGATGGGTGGAAGAGGTCCGTGATAGTGCCCCCCACCCGAGGGCCGCGCTTGGCGAGGTGGTCGACTTGTTCATTTTCCTCCCGTGGCACATGCTGAATGGAGAAGGTTTGGAACCCGCCGATGATTCCCTTAACCTTTGCCAGATATCGTTGTAGGGTGGGCTCCCTTGCCTCGAACTCCCCGTTGATCTGGGAGGCCACTACCATGGAGTCAGTGAGGACCTTCACATCATGCACCCCCAATTCCTTGGCCAGGCGTAGTCCCGCGATTACCGCCTCGTACTCGGCCTGGTTGTTGGTTATGGAGAAATGTATCACCACCGTTTGCTCGATCCGGGTCCCTTGGGGGCTCTCCAAGACGACCCCAACCCCCAGGGAGTGTTTCCCTGAAGCCCCATCCACCATCACCTTCCAAGGGATGGGACGAGTGAGTTTGTCCTCTGCCACCTCAACCACATAGTCAGCCAGGAAGTCAGTCATTGCTTGTGCCTTGATTGCGAGCCGGGGGACAAAGGAGATGTCAAACTCGCTCAACTCCACCGACCACTTGGCGAGTCTTCCCGAATGCTCCACTCCCTCGAAGATACTGCGGAGGGGGTGGTCAGTTACCACCTGGATGGAGTGTGCCTGGAAGTAGGGCCTGAGTCTCCGGGCCGAGATGATTAGGGCGAAGGCCAACTTCTCAAAGATGGGATAGCGGAGTTCTGCCTTCCTCAGAACCCTACTCACATAATAGATGGGCAGCTGCTTTCTCCCCTCTTCCCGAACTAAAACAGAACTTACGGCCTCCGCCCCGACCCCTAAGTACAAAAACAAGTCCTCCCCCTCCTTTGGCCCTTGGAGCAAGGGGGCCTGAGTCAACTGCCTCTTCAAGGCCTGGAATGCCTCCTCGCATTCCGGGGTCCATTCAAACTTCCGACCTCCCCTTAAGGTCCTGAAGAAGGGGGAACACCTCTCCCCGGCCCGGGAGAGGAACCTGCTTAGTCCCGCTAGCTTCCCTGTCAGCCGTTGTACCTCCTTCGCATCCCGAGGTGCCCCCAACTCCATAATTGCCCGAACTTTGTCAGGGTTGGGTTCGACCCCGGCTGGGGTGAGGAGATGACCCAAAAATTTGCCTTTGCTTGCCCCGAAGATGCACTTTAGAGGATTCAACCTCATCTTGTATCTGCGCAAAGTGTCGAAGGTCTCCTCCAGATCCTGGAGGTGAGAATCGACCTCTCTGCTTTTTACCATCAGGTCGTCCACGTACACTTCCAAGTTCCTTCCCTTCTGTCCCTGGAATGCACGGTCCATCATCTTCTGGTATGTAGCCCCTGCATTTTTAACCCAAAAGGCATCATCTTGTAGCAGTAGCACCCATCCCCTGTAATGAACGAGACGTCTTTTATGTCAGGAGGGTGCATCCTGATTTGATGATAACCTGAAAAAGCATCCAAAAAACTCATTACAGAAAAACCAACGGCTGAATCTACCAGCGCGTCGATTCTAGGCAAGGGGTAACAATCCTTAGGGCATGATTTATTAAGCAGTGAAAAATCTACACACATCCTCCACCGGCCGTCCCCTTTTTTCACCATTACAACATTTGAGACCTAGCCGGGGTATTGAATTTCGGAAACAAAGCCGGCCTTAAGGAGCTTGGAGACTTCCTCCCTGATGGGTTCGGCCAGTTTGTCCGTGACGGACCTTCTCTTCTGCTGGATGGGGCGAGCCTCCGGGTGTAGATTGAGGCGGTGGCAGACGACGTCGGCATCAATCCCAGGCATCTCCGCTGCGCTCCAGGCGAAGACATCCACATTCTTTTGGATGCACTCCAGCATCCTGCCTTGATCTTCCGGGGTCAGCCCCCCGCTGATGCGGACCTTCTCCACCCTGCCACCCTGGGTGAGGACTTCCATCTCCACGACCTCCTCGGCGGCCTCCAACCGGGACTGCTCCTCCCACTCTGCGGCGTCCTCCCCTCTTGGCGTAAGGACCTCCCCTTCCCCTGGGATCATCGCCCCAACTGACCCTTCTGGGAGCATCCCCTCGCGTGCTTCTCCTTCCATTCCTCCTTCCTCCCCGCCTTCTTCTCCGGCCTCCTGCCCTTCCATCTCCTCCATCCTTCTCCCCATCCCATCGGCCTCCTCCTGCCAAGAAATTGAATTCACCGCGGTCACGTAGCATTCCCGAGCTGCTTTGGGGTCACCGCGAACCCGGACCTGGATCCCGTCCACATTAAACTTAAGGCATTGATGGAAGGAGGAGGGGACGCATCGGAAGGCGCTGATGAGGGGTCTCCCAAAAATGGCGTTGTAGCTGCTGGGGGCCTCTACTATGACGAATCGACAGTTCCAGGACTGTCCCCCCAAGCTGACATGGAGTCCCACTCCCCCCTCTACTTCTTTCCTCTCCCCTGAAAAGCCGAAGAGGGGCCCATCGGAGGCCAGCACCCTCTTGGCCTCTACCTGCATGGCATCGAAAGGCTTCTTGAAGATGATATTGACTGAGCTCCCATTGTCAATGAGGATCCGGGAGACTGTGAAATTTTCGATGGCTGTCTGGATGACCAGCGCATCGCAGAAGGGGTCATCGTGACCCGGCATATCCTCCCTTGAGATGGTGATCCTCTCTTCCGGGGGTGGAGTCTGAGATGTGGAGTCGATGCTCCTTCGGTACATGGTGTGGAGGCTTGCTTTCCGGGAAGCCTCGACTCCCACCCCCCCCCCCCCCCATGGATCACTCTGATCCACCCTCGGGTCCCCACATCGGCCCAGTCTTCGCAACGATCCCCCTCCACCTGAGGCCGGACTTCCTCAATCCGCACCTCCTGATGATTCCGCAGCTGTCGCTGCTGCTCCCTGTTCTCCCGCACCTCGAGGAACTCCGGACACGTGACCGTCGTGTGCCCCTCTTCTTGATGGTAGTCGCAATATGGCAGGTCTATCCTGACCTCCCTCCTCCTCCTCGGTTGCCCTCTCCTTCGCCCCCCAGGGTGATAGCCATGGCCTCCTCCTGGTCGGGAAGAGGCGGTCTCTGGCCCTGCCTCCCCCCTGGGGGTAAAACTGGCCACGCCCACCTTGGCGGTTGTCTCCCCCCTGATAGCCCCTCCGTGGCCCTTGATCCTGCCACTCCGGCCTCCAACCCAATCGGTTGTTCGGCTCCTGACGCCCCCACCTATGCTGCTGCGGCTGCTGTTCTCTCTGTCTGGGCTCGACCCTTCTCTCCTCCTGGGCCCGACCTCCCCTTGGCTTCTCCTCCTCCACGGCCCACCTAGCCAACCTCCGAGCGAACTCTGGATGTGCCGCCTCCATGTCGGCCTCCCTTGCCGCCCTCTCCAAGAGTGCTTCGAAAGACACCGGAGGCGTCCTCTTCAACTCCATGGCGAAGAACCCGGGCTGGAGACCCAGGGTGAAGGCCACCATCATGGTGTGCCCTGGCATCTCTTGTACCTGGGACAGTACTTCCTGGAACCTGTCCAGGTAACTTCCCAGGGTCTCCCCTACTTTCTGCTTGACACGGAACAGGGACTCGACCTCCCTCTTCCTCTTCTTCGAGGTGGTGAATCTCAACATGAATCCTCTGCGCAAATCCTCGAAGCAGTAGATGGAACCGGCCGGGAGCTGATGAAACCACTCCCTCGCTTTTTCCCTGAGGGTGATGGCGAAGAGCCTACACTTGAAACCATCCGACATCTGTCGGATTGACACCACGTCTTCGAACCACTGGACGTGTTGGGTCGGATCTCCCTTTCCTGAGTAGTAGGACATCTCCGGCTCTCGGAATCCTTCTGGAACCGGGGCTGACGAGACGAACTCGCTGAAGGGACTTCCTCCTTCAGCTGGGCGAGTTGGGAACTCCCTCCCCGCCGTCTCGCCGAACAGGTACTCGCCCGCCGAGCCCGGAAAGAGGACTCGCCCTCTCGGCTCGCGCTCCCCCTCGCTCGCGACCTCCTTCCCCACGCGCCTGAGGGGGGCATCGTTGCCTAACGCTGGATCCGCGACCACGGGAACCGCAGGCGTCGTACTCTCGGCTCGCATGCCGAGTGCGACCCTAACTAGCCCGAGCACTTCCTCCCTGAGCTCCGCGGATATCCCCGCCATCGCGGGAGGGGGAGGGAGTGGCGAGTCCCCCCTTCCTGAACCTTGCCCCTCGTCTCTTGCCATTAGTCCTGTGGAAGATTTTCTGTGCTGACCACGATCCACGCTCACCGCACCAAAGTGTTGAAACCGAAAAATCGGTCCCTGTGGAGTCCGACCCTTGCGGAAGGGGTGATCGCACACTTACTTCTCTACTCACAAGCCCAAGGGTCAAGGGAGAGGGTGTCACAACCCGCATTTTTCCCAACAATTTAATTATATCAGAGCAAGGGGAAAATACGCGTCGTGATGCCACGCCGTACAGGGGATAACTGCAGACGTTCAGGCAAAACTCCAAACTCTACAATTCTAATAGAAAACATAGATGTTTATGAATAAAATCCAGTTTAAGTTATGATGGTAGCCGTATCCCTCGGCTTAGTGAATCATCTAGTTCACGATTTAAAAATATAAATTCTACGCTTGCGGAAAATACTTATTTAAATTGACTCTCATATCCTACATAAGTATAAATGTCCCCGAGGAACAACTCATACAATGCAAACTCTAGATTTATAATACGGGTAGGAAAGTCTTTACGCTAAATAGAAAATAGTGGCTTAGTTTTGAAGGAGATGATAAGTATGCTTTACTAATAGTAGGGTTTTATAGGTCAAAATACCTAACATGCAGTCCTAGCAAGGAATCATCCCAGAGAGCAAGTAATGTAAACCAAACATAAGAAAACCACATCAGCTAGCAAGTGTCAAAAGAAATCAACAATCCTGTGGGCGTCAACAATCTGACACGAACCCACAGTATGAATAGGTCTGAAACTAGGCAAAGAAAACAAAACAACGAACTACCTCGCTGCGGCGAGGGAAAAAAAAACCACAGCCCACCTGCTGCTGCAAGGGCTCCCAAAACCGGCTCCGCTACTTGCTAATGCTCCGATCCTGAGGCATTCCAAAGACAGAACACCTCAGCAAGAGGGTACAAATGGTGGCAAAAAAAATAAGTCAAAATAATTAAAGGTCAAAAGGGGTACCAACCCAAGACCAAAACCATTGAAGTAAGGTTCATAAATAAAACTCGAGAAATAAATCAGAAGAAAAGAACTCTCGTGAATCATCACGTATAACAAATCATGCAGGATACCCGAAGCAAGGGGATAGCATGATTGAATCATAAGAAAGAATATACCAAAACTTTATTAGTAACCTGTAGTCAACTCTACTCATAAACACGGGCAGGGTGGTCACTTCTCTAGATACACCCCTCACAGATGTTAAAATCCGTCTAACCGCGGGGGAGACTTGCACACTCCACCAATCACCGCAGATGCCCAAAACCCAGTAGAGTCCCATGGGGTACTAATGAAGGAAACAATCTTGCGGTCGGTGGATTTGCCCACTAACTCCCGCAAATTTTAGAAACCCAAAGAAACCACAACACAAATATATCCCGAGGTTTGGCTCATCAGATTCTACTTGACACTTCTAGTTTCAAGACATGGTTGATCAACCCCTATGAACGATCTACAAACCTAGACAAACTCGAATACGCTCAAAACGATAGGTATGATATTTAGAGCCACCATTAAGACACTTCAAGAACAAATAAATATATATAGACAAGATCACGTTCACCATGACAAAATCTTACAACATCGAGTGATCCTCCAAAAAAGGTTAATCGTAACAATAACTTGGAAGAAAAAGTGCAGAAAAATTTTAAAGAACAAAAAGACTAAACCGTTACCATCAAATCGGACAAGGAGAAATGAGGGGAGACCACCACTTGCCTTGATTTTACCGGAAAAGTTCTCCAAATCAGTCCACGTCACAGATCGGGGCAAAGGAGGACGGAGGAAGTTGAAATCTAGACAAAAATGGTCGAAAAGGGGGTTAGGGCTGAAAAACCCTAACGAGAAAACTCAAAGAAAGGGAAAAAATTTACCACGATGGCGTAGCTCTCGATGAGAGCTTTCCAGATCTACGCTCGGTTGAGGATTTCGAGCACCGGAGCTCCGTCGGCGGCCACCGGAAGGTTCACGGAGTATTTTCTCTCTCACGCTCACGCCGCTCTGGTTCGGGAGGAAAAGAATCGGAGAAGATGAAGTTCTGATCAAACCTAAGTCCATATATATATATAAATTATGTAAAAGTACTTATAAATTTTTTTGTCTAAATACAAAAAAAACGTGTAATTTATGAGTGGCTACGGGAAAACCGATAATAGAGGTCTAAGATGACATCAACTCGAAAAGTGTCCAACATGAAAGTTGTAGATCTCGTCGAAACGAACAAATTTCATGCTGACCGTTTTTTCGCACGACACCGTTTTGACCCTCAAAACGGTGCCCGAACTCTAACTGTACAGAACCACTCGAGTGGAATGAAGGATACTCGAGTATGAGAGCAAAATACTCGAGAGGAACGAAGGATACTCGAGTATGAGAGCAAAATACTCGAGAGGAACGAAGGATACTCGAGTATGAGAGCAAAATACTCGAGAGGAACGTAACATACTCGAGATAGAACAATAATACTCGAGTAGATCAAGTCTACCCGAGCTGGACATGAGCAGCTTCGGGAAAATCAAAAATAGGGGTCCAAGATGGCTTCTAATCGAAAAGTGGTCAACATGAGAGTTGTAGATCTCGTCGAGACGAACAAATTTGATGTTGACCATTTTTCTATACGATGCATATTTGACCCTCAAAAATTCGCCCGAACGTAAACTGTACATGACTACTCGAGAGGAATGAAGGATACTCGTGTATAAGAGCAAAATACTCGAGTGAAATGAAGGATACTCGTGTATAAGAGCAAAATACTCGAGTGGAATGAAGGATACTCGTGTATAAGAGCAAATACTCAAGTGAAATGAAGGATACTCGTGTATAAGAGCAAATACTCGAGTGGAATCAAAAAAAAGGCTTATTTACGAGCAGTTTTGGGAAAATCAAAAATAGAAGCCTAAGATGGCTTCAAATCAAAAAGTGGTCAACATAAAAGTTGTAGCTATCGTCAAGACGAACAAACTTGATGTTTACTATATTTTGATACGACACCGTTTTGACCCCCAAAACGGCGTCCGATCGAAATCTGAAACGGGCTACTCGAGATAACAAAGCGCAAATTCTTGAAATGAAATTTTTTTGAACAAAGGGACACGAGTTCAGAACAGAGGCCCATACACGCACCGAATTAAGCGAAACTCACACCATAGGCGAAAGCTGGCGCTACGATTCTAACGGCGAAGCCAAAACCTAAATCCGACGAGCCATTCCTGAGATAAAAATTTCCAAATACAATGACATAAATACTCAAAACTTCAATCGCGCGCCGAGACTCCAAAAATGCTCGGATTGCGACGAAACTTGACGAGCAAGTTTAAAATTACTCAACCTAAACCTCATAGAAATATTTTCTGATTTCGACAAAAATCCAAGAAATTGGCCGACTCGACCGAACGGACGCGAAAATGCCTTATCGGCGATGCGCCGTCAACCCGACGTTAAAAGTAACGCCATGACATCAAAAATATGACGATACCAAAACCAAACAAAATCATCGAAAAATCAGGGGCGTTACAGAGGGACCGGGAACAGACCCAAGGCTTCAGCACGGAGGTCCCACCACACACCCGGAAGATCTTAGAGCGCTTCCCCTCCTTAGCCAAGTGCTGAAGCTAAGGTACCTCAGAAAGCGCTAGAAGACCGGGCACCAGCAAGCGTCTTCTGAGGTACCCCTTGGGTCCTATTTATAGGAAAAGATGGTCTGCAAATATCCAACCGTCACTATTTTCGAGGACCATAGGTAATCCAAAGGGGGTAACATGGTAAAAACACCCCACAACTGAAGGGCGGGCCGGCCCTGAGAAGAGCCCATTGGGCGGGGGCGGCGAGTATGGGCGCGAGAAGGCTTCTCCCCACGCCGAGGTGAAAAGCGGCGAGTGAGCTTGCCTCTCTCAATGCCACAATCCGGCTCGCCTCGCCTCAGGCCTGGAAAGTTGGGCCTGAAGCCCCTGCTCGCAGATGACGGTCGCGTTGGCACTCGCCAACCCCTCGGCTCTAGACGAGCACGTACTCGGCTGGCCCCACGATGAATGGCCTCCTCTCGTCGGGCTCAGCTCCACGATCTTTGAGCCCGGCCCGACGATTGCCGAGCCCCTACTCGGCATGTTGGGCTCGGCATGCCCTGCTGAACTCGCCTGGGGCTCGGGGGCGGTCTGGGCCGGCCGGATCGGCTCCTGTTAGCCCACTCGCTAGATACGGGGTTGTACATCGGGATCTTGTAGGGAGTCTTATATATCTGATTATTACTAGGTCGGATATTGCTTATGTGGTGGACTTCATTAGTCGATATATGTCGTAGCCTCGGAAAGCTCATCTGGTGACGGCTAAAGGTATCCTGAAGTACGTCAAATCTACCTTGGAGTTGGGTATCTTGTATAAGAGGGACACATACCTCTGTCTGCTTGGCTACACTAATGCTGATTATGGGGGAGATACAGATGATCAGAAGTCGATATCTAGTTATGTATTCTTCAAGGGATCAGCGGCTGTTTCGTAGTGCAGTAAGAAGCAATATTTAGTGTTCTTCTCCACTATATAAGTAGAATACAAGGCTTTGGCTTTGGCTGCTCAAGAAGTCATCTGGCTTAGGAGGTTAATGGATGACATCCATGAGAAGATGTGGAGTCCTACTCTGATTCGCGACGACAATGAGAGTGCTCTCAAACTGGTTAATAATCCAGTTTGTCACACGCGAACAAGGCACATTGAGATCGAGCATCACTTCATTTGGGAGAAGGTGCTGGAGAGGTCTTTGATGGTTGACTATGTACAAAGTCAGGACAACGTGACAAATATCTTTACAAAGCCATTGTCGAAGGGGCCATTTATTCGGTTGCGAGGGTTGCTAGGCCTGGTTTCCACTTCTCACTTCAAGGGAGAGTGTTGAAATTATTGAAGTGGGAAGTGTTGGTGTTCGAGCGGACTGATCTGTCAGTTCGTACAGACTACAGAGACCACGTGGACTAGGCGGATAGCCTAGACGGACAATCGGTTTCAGTTGTGTTTCTTCTCTCTGGCGGTCTGGACCAGCAAGCACCCTGGTGGAGTAACCAGACGGATAGGGATGTCTATCCGCGGGTAATGGCAGACTCTTTAGGAGTTCCCTGAGTTCGGCGGTGGTGGTATGGATGTTAGATAGCACTGACTTGTAGACTCTATAGGTTTTCTGGCTTGCAAGAAGGCAGACGGATATCGCGGACTAGATGGTTATCCTCTCAGGTCGCAGGTGTCTTCTCGAGCGAGATAGTTCAGAGATCACTGGTGTGGACTAGGTCATTTTGACAAGTCCAGGCTGCAGGTGTTGCGGAATCAGTTTGGAGTTCACCGAGTCCGGCAGGAATGGTGTTGCGGACTCAGTTTAGAGCTCGTCGGTGTCTTGCATGTATCTGTGCTTGCGGTCTGGATGATTGACCGTGGAGATCAACACAGTTGAATGGAATGGTTGCCTGAAGTTCGCGTGGTCTGATTTCAGCAGTCCGCAGGGTGGCAGACTGGAGATGTTCAGTGGGCGTGATCTTGGAATCAGGTGACGCGGTTACTTGGAGACCGCGGAGCTTGTGGTGGACTTGGTTGTGAGGCTAAGTACAGCTGGTTGCCTAGCTTGCCAAGTTCGCCTATTGCAGACTGCTTCTGGTATTCACAGAGCTCGGCAGATCAACTAGGCACGGAGTCCAATCGTGGGTTGCAGGTTTGCGCGAACTGGAAGTAGTGTCCGCTGGGTTGGCAGACAGGTGTTGGTATCCGCACTGTGCGGATACAAGATGTTAGTCGACAGGTTGATGGGTGGTTATCTTATTGCTATGGGTGGTGACGATACTCCTCCTCACACCTATAAATAGGTGACCTCAACTTGTAATTATAAAGAAGTGAACAGTAAGAGCTGCTCGCATTTGGTTTTGCGGTTATGGTTTTCTAACCACTGCGACTAAGGAAGTTGAATATGTGTAGGCTGTGCGGATATCATCAGAGGCTAGGCGACTAGTGGAAGCTTGGTGTGGAACAATTCACGGATATAGTCAGCGGTTAGCAGCAGGTCGCGATCTCAGCGACTTGATCCCTTCCTTGGAGTTGCGGATAACAGAGCAGTTCTCCCGGTCATTTAGCGGGCTTTGTTCGTGTTCCTTTAGCATTGCAATAAAAACAATCTGCACGGTTAGCCGTAGATAGGCAGCTTCAGTGGTCTCGACGGACAAGGCTGGAGGTTAGGCGGCTTGTGCGGATACAAAATTCTGTACGCGCGGTTTACTTTTGTTGCAATTTTTTGTACCTGTGATACATTATAAAATCATGTATTGCAATGTATATCTCGACCTGTAAAAGAAGTTAATTTCAATTGGAAACTTTTGTGTTACTATTGCTGCTGAATTTTACTTGTCTTCGATTACGGTTGAGTATTCATGTGACCTCGGTTTCAGCTTCCCACAAATTTTTACATGTGATGATTCTTCGATCCGATCATCGGATCACTCAGGATGGTTGATCTGTGCAAAAGTGAAGCACGGTCAAAACTCTATATATGTAAACTTTTGATTAATGACTCTAATTATGCGTAATTCGAAGGAGAATCCAATTCGTTATTTTTAAATTATTATTTCATTGAGTAGTTGAAGTGAAATTAACTTTTAAACTTTTATAACAGAAAATAATGTATAAATTATTACTGCTTCCCACAAAATAAGCATGGATTCTGGGCACAAACTATTATTTATTTCACACTGATTGATTAATCAACAACAACATTAAGAAGACCATGAAAAAGGGAATTGCAAATAAAAAAGAAAAGAACAAAAAGCACACTCTAAACATGCATACTTAAAAGGACTTGGCTCACAAACTCAATGCTTCTTCGGGCTCGACCCCCATCGCTGCTTCAAAGGAGAAATCATGTAGTGACTAGTGGCGCAGGTCTTACAAACCATATGGTGAATATATCTGATGATGATAGTGTCTCGGGCTTGGGGGCTTTAGGGAATATTGCAGATCCTCTACAAGAATAACTTCATTTAGTAACAAAAATTAGGATCATTATATATTTTCATCCTATTTTGCATCAAATTTAACTAGGAAAATAAATTTTTCATTTACCTACGAAATATTGCTTGTTAATATTAGCTTGGATAAAATTAGCTACTATTTTTTTTATTTCTTCATTGCCTCCTAATTAAATTGGAAAATAATTTTGATATTTAGCAAGAAAATTAGTCCCTTGCTAATTATAGTTTTTCTTGTAGAATTGGCCCACAAGTGAAGAAATTTTCCCTCACCACAATGGTTACACTCGCAGGTGCTGCCCCTAAGGCACCTAGAGTAATGCAAGAAGCGTCCAGACGGCCATTTTCGGTCATAACATACAGAGTAGCAGCCCTGCACAGTGCACGGAAGACCATATTGAGGAAAAAATCTTATATAATGGCTAGCACAGACCCTCTTCATATCTGCTTAAGAAAACAAACCATTAATACTGATCAGTATCTGTGCATGCATGCAGTTATATATATATATTATATATAGGAGCTTCTGAACACTGAATTGAACAGGGCGGAGGGGATATATCATATATGGAGAAGAGAGAGAGAGAGAGAGTCATCACCTACGCTTGGGAGGAGGAGTAGAAGGATCACTAGTCCTGCAGGAACGATGATTGATCTGCAGAAGAACCTCATTTATTTTTTCCTTTAATTTGTTGTGGTAGACAATTAGAGATATACATTAATTCATGATGTACATGTATTTATATAGTAGAATGAAAATAAGACTGTTAAATGTATGTATTAATTTTTTATTATCCAGAAAGCTGAACAAATAAAAATAGAGCGGTCGGGTAGATGATTAATCCAACAAATTAAATGTAAAATATTGTTAAATGGTTTGCCGGTGTTTCAAAATCAAAAGTCAAACCGGCCTTGCTTTGAAGACCAAGCTGCCGATCACTTCCATATCTGCACAAAACATTAAGTGTTGTGCCTGCGTGGTCTGAAGCCAGAGTTTGCTGGTATTGCAGACTTGGTCATGGTGTTGTGACAAGTCGGGTTTGGTTGCCTTGTCGCAGAGTCCGCATGGTTGCCTACTTGCGCGGTCTGCTTCCGGAGTTTGCGAAGACCGCTGTTCTGCCCGGTCTGGTTGCGGAGACCGACAATTCGCGTGGCTGGTTGGTGTCTCAGGACGTGTGGCTGGATTACTAAGTCCACGCGGACTGAGGTGGCTGTCCGCTCGGTTATGTGAACTGGTGGATCTTACCGCTTGTGCGGTTAGGTTGTTGTCGCACGGAGTCTGACTCTTGTATCCGCACCCTTGTGCGGATATGTTGTGCTAGCTACAGGATGATGGGCGGTTATCCTATCATTTTGGGCAGTGTCCGCGCTCCCCCTGTCGCCTATAAATATGGGTCCCCGCCTGGTCATATAATTACGAGAACATTGAGAATTCCACTCGTGAGTTGTTTTTTTCTAACCAGGCGGCTAAGTGAAATTGACTTGTGTTGTGCAGGTTGTGCGACTAACACCGGACGACTAGGCAACTAGTGAGAAGCAAAATATGGAACAATACGCGGTTTACAGTTTGCGGCATACATCAATCGCGGTTTGCGCGGCTAGAAGTCTTCATCCTTGGGGTCGTGGATAGTTCAAATAAACAGTTCGCTCGGTCATAGCGGGTAGGTTGTTTCTTCGTTCAGTTATCAGACCGCGCGGTTTTCTTTTTGCTTGTAGTCGTTGTTTCTATCGGGTATATTGTGAATCATGTCTCGCAATTTATATCTTGCCTTGTAAAGAAGATTATTGTTTGTATATTGTGAAACATGTCTCGCAATGTATATCTTGTAAAGAAGATTGCTGATTTTTATTTGACTTGGTTCGGGTTGAGTGTTTCAGCTGCAACCTTTCTCGGCTTCCTTACAAATTTTCACATGGTATCAGAGGTAGCGGGTATATTCTACCCCTGATACCGGCCAAGTCAGATCACCATTGTCATGCATCTACGGTGATCTGATAGGACCCACCGTCACCCCCAGTTTCGGAGGTAGCAGGTATATGTTGGTTCTCGTTATAAGGTATACTTGGGTATACTTTATGAAGAAGAAGTCAGAGGTGTTTAAGAAGTTTATGGAGTTCAAGGAGCTCGTGGTGGGTCGGCTTGGTCTGTAGATCAAGAAGTTGAGAACTTATAATAAAGGAGAGTTCAACTCAGATGAGTTCTCCAACTTCTGCAGAAAATCATGAAATCCGGAGAAAGCTTACTTGTGCGTATACTCCATAACAAAACGTAGTTGTAGATCGGAATGTACAACCCCATATTCGCTGAGTAGGCCCCTACGGCAGGCTCAAGGCAGTTCAAAGCATTGTAGGACATTCAGGTCCAAGAGTATTAGAAGTGGCGAGAGGGGTAGCTAGGCTTACCCGCACTCGTCCAGCGCCTCAAGGGGCATTCGCCCAAGCCCAGGAGAGGAGCAGTCAGGCCTTCATGTGAGTGCGGTATTCATCACACACTCGCCCAAGGCTCGCACCTTATTGTGCATGAGAGCAGGTACTCGCCTAGGGGGTGAATGCATGGCTCTCCCAACATTCGCCCCTTTAGGCGAGTGGTGCCTTCATAGACCACTCGCCTAGTGGGGTCCAGAAGTAAGGTTACTTGGATGTCTCTAGAGGTCTGCAAATAGCCTTTCAGAACATCGGAGTTACGCTATTAGCAGACCCAATTGAGTTGCGTATAGTAATTCTAAACAACGGAGTTACGTTGTTCGCAGACTGAGGTTGGAAATCTATAAATAGAATCAAGGGGGTACCTCAAAAGGCAAGCTTTCTCATTCTCTAGTTTTGTAGTGCTTTCTGAGGTGCCCTTTGGTCAGCATTGGCTAAGCAAGGGAAGCGCTCTTAGAACTTCTGGGTGCGAGGTGGGAACTCCTTGCTGAGATCTCGGTTCTATTCCTAGATTTCTAAGCCTTTGTCCTAGTGAGCTAGTCTGAGGGAAGTAAGTGTGAGGTCATACCCTTTAGGGACCCCTGAACTCCATAGAGACCGATTTTTGTTTTCAACACAGAAGATCTATCATTTGACGGAGACCTACAAATATTCATGTCAAAGACATTCCCAGGACCTTCTGGGCGGAAGGAATATATAAAGGAGAGAGGGAGAGAGAGAGAGAGTGATCACCTACCCTTGGGAGGAGTAGAAGGAACAGCCCTGGAACGATGATTGATTTGCAGGACAACCTCATCTAAATTTGCCTTAATTAGTTGTGATATACATTAATCATGAGGTACATGTATATATAAATAGTTTAACGAAAATAAGACTATGAATAGCTGGGCACTTACAAGGTAACGTGTGTGTGAGTGTATATATATATATATATATATATATATATATATATATATATATATATATATATATATATACAAATGACAAACACGGGCCTTAGACCCTGGAGGCATTCGGCGGGGGTGCGACAATCGGCAGGGTGCGACATTCGGCGGGGTGCGATATTTGTGCGGTAGTGCAACATTTTTCGTGGGGACGACATTTGTCGTGGGCGGAGACATTTGTCGTGGGCGGAGACATTTGTCGTGGGCGGGTAACATTAAGCGCGGGCGGCGACATTTAGCGAGGGCGGCGACATTTATCGTGGGCGGTGACATTTGTTGTTGGCGACGACATTTGTCGTGGATAGTACCCGCCCCTATGGCCTCGCGCGATAGTACCCGATCGGCGACGGCAGGCTTCGCCCACTCCCAGCGGGCTTCGCCCGTCCGCAGCTGGCTCCGCCCGACCCGCAACATATACATATGAGTACTCAAAATGACCGTAAAAAAATATAAATTAAGAATACAATTTTTATTATGTAAAACAAATTATATTTTAACGTTAAAACATTAATCTTTCTCTTGAAATTCTTAGCTAGAGACAATAGGTTTAGGGTATCTAGTGTTTTTATTTTTTGTATTTTTATATTGTAAAGTTGTGTAATTACCTAAAAGGACATTGTCTTTATAATATACTAATATAAAGTTTGGTATAATTGTGTAATTATGAATACAATTATAAGGGCAATATTGGGAAATCAGGCAATGTTTCACCAAAGAGTAGTTTTTGTATAATAGTATATATATATATATATATATATACCAAGCACACCAAGCACACCGCTATTTGATTTGGATTTGATATGCTGATATGGCCATATATATACAAGAACAACTATATATATATATATATATATCAGGAAACTGTAAATCCGCGCCCCCCAAGTAATTAAAGTTGACAAAAAACCGCGCTCCTCAGAAAAACGGAAACTCAAGCACCCTGTTTTTAAACAGCATTTTTAGAAAAAGTGGTCTTTATGAAAGTTGTATTTATCTCCCGCCCCTCGTCCGCAGAAACAAGTCTACAACTTTTGCGGATGTTGACCACTTTTTCTAAAAATGCTGTTTAGAGGGTCTATTTTCATTAAAGGCGCGAAGGGGGGTCCGCACAAAAAATAAAAATCGTAATAATTACCGGGCGGAACCCAGCTCTTCGCGCCTTCCCGTTGAAAATAGACCCCCTAAACAGCATTTTTAGAAAAAGTGGTCAACATGAAAGTTGTAGATCTCGACGAGATCTACAACTTTCATGTTGACCACTTTTTCTAAAAATGCTGCTTAGAGGGTGCTTTTTCCGTTTTTCCGGGGAGCGTGTTTTTTAGCGAAAAACGCGCTGCGCGTTCAGAACTTTCCATAGCCCCCGCCGCGAAGAACTATATCCGGCATATCTCCTACCATCTTTATAAGCAAATATACTATTCTCAAACGGTTGCCCGCCGTCTTACCATAGATTTCCCCTCCACCCTTGGATCAAACTCAGGTTTTATTCTCATCCATTAGATGAGGAGGGAGAAAGGCATCTTTCTCCGCCGAAGAGTTTGAGAGAGAGGGATGAGGGCATATTCTTCTAGGCCTCCTAAAGCTAGAGAGAGGAAAGGAGGGAGAGAGAGAAAGAGAGAAGTCCGTCGGCGGTGAGTTCCCTCCGTCGGATTAGGTGGTTCCCTCCGTCGGAGAGAGGTTCCCTCCGGGAAGGCGGTGGATAGAGAGAGAGGAGAGGGGGATACTGTGCTGCTAAGAGATTCTAATCTAGGTGAGGAAGAGAGAGATATATTGTTTTTGTTTTACTAGGCGGGGAGAGGAGGGGGAAGAGAGAGAAGTATTCCCACAGGCGGGCAAAACCGCTGAGACCTTACTCAGGGGATTAGGTGGTGAGAGAGAGCGGGGGAAACGGTGTATAGAGAGAGAGGAGAGGGGGAGAGTGTGCGGCTAAGAGAGGGTTTTTTATCTCCACTTTTAGAGGAAGAGAGAGAATTATTTGTTTTGTTTTTTCTTTCAGTAGGCGGGGAGAGAGGAGGGGGAAGAGAGAGAAAACGACGGTGAGAGAGAGATAAATAATGTATTAAATTATTAAATAATAGAAAATTCTTACAGAGCGTCGAACGGAATTGACACGTTCGACGTCAATCCCGTTTGACGATCGTGTTCTTAATGGTGTTTTTAATGATTTTTAAATCATGAATTACATTATGAAAAAATAAAAAAACAGTACTGAGAGCGTCGAACGGGATTGAGCCGGTCGATGTCAATCCCGTTCGACGCTCGCAGTAAAATTTTTTCATTATTTTTAAATAATTAGGTAAATTATAGGTAAATTATTAAAAAAACAGTACTGAGAGCGTCGAACGGGATTGACTCGGTCGACGTCAATCCCGTTCGACGCTCGCAGTAAATTTTTATTATTATTTTTAAATAATTAGGTAAATTATAAGTAAATTATGAAATAGTAAAACAATATTATGTTTTATTGCATAGGGCACTATTTAGATTATTAAATTACTCTGCTTCAATTAAAAACAATCTAAAAATATTTCATATTCCCGTACCAACGATCATGGGAATTTTTAATGTTTTTTTGATTATTTTTAACTAATTATTTAAATTATTAAGTAAGAAAAAATTATTACTAATATCGTCTAACAGGATTGACCCGTTCGACGTCAATCCCGTTTGACGATCCTTTTTTTAATGTTTTTTTTAACAATAGCATAATTAAAATGGTATGAAGCCATCCATAATAAAAAAGGCATAGCTGAGATCGTCAAACGGGATTGACCCGTTCGACGAATCAATCCCGTTAATGACGATCCTGTTTTTACTGTGCATTGTTTTCCATTAGCCGTTCGATTCAGTAAAATAAATAATTAATTACATTATTTTAACGTATCAGATTTTTTTAGAAAATATTACTGACATCGTCGAACGGGATTGACCCGTTCGACGTCAATCCCGTTCGACGATCGTGGTTTTTAATTTTTTTTTATATTTGTTTAAATAATTGATGCGTCCATTAAACGATTATTGAATAAAAACAAATTGATATTTTTTATATAATTAATTAAAAAAACAATTAAAACCCCGTTCGACAGGCTAAAAAAAAGTTCATACCCCCCCGAAAATTCTAAAAGATTTTAAAATTGTTTATACGGGCGGCGGCGGCCGAAGCCCGCCGATGCGGACGAAGCCCGCATTGTGACGCATCGAGAACGGGCTCCAAAAAAAAATTCTGAAAGATTTTGCCCGAACAAAGTGGGCCACGAACAAAGTGGCGGGTGCGGCGCCGAGATGGTGAATACGTCGCCTCAAGACCAATATCCTGCAGCATCCACAAGCACGGGCGAAGTTGCCCCCACGACCCATGCGTTGCAGGCGGGCGAAGCCCGCTTGCTGATGCAGGGCGAAGCCCGCCGCCCAAGAGCATCGAGCACGGACGGAGCCCGTGCGAAGATGCTCGTATATATATATATATATATATATATATATATATATATATATATATATATATATATATAGTTAAATGAAAATAGGAACGTGAATAGCTTGGGGCTTTGATAAAGGAAAAATTTTTAGGTCAGGAGTCCTGATCATGAGCATACTCAGGACAATCAATGAGGAGCCTGAAATAATGAGGGGCCTGCGCAAAAGTGTATGACACAAGCCACAGTTGGGTGGGCCCCACCTCCTTTGCAGGCTCCTCATTGGTGGAGGACCATGATCATGATCAGGACTCCTGACCTAAAAATTACTCCTGATCAAGAGACCATGAATGTTTTTTTATTTTAATATTTTTCCATTGACTTTAGCATAAAATTCAATAATTTATACACGAGAGAGGTTTTTTTTTATTTTAATATCTTTACATTGACTTTAACATAAAATTCAATAATTTATAAAGGAGAGAGATGCATTGATGTGTGTGTGTATACACAAACACACGAGTGACAGGCACGGGCCTCCGGCCCGATAGCCACATGCCACAATACCCGGTCCCGCCCCTAGCGGGCTAGGCCCGCCACCAGCGGGCTAGGCCCGCCCCCAGCGGGCTAGGCCCGCCCCCTATGGCCAAGGGCGACAGTACCCAGCCGGTGACGGCAGGCATCGCCCGCCCCTGTCTCTATGCTCACGAGCGGCCTTCGACCGCATCCAGGCGGGCTTCACTCGCCTCTGCACGTGCTTAATACGTCTGCGGGTCGCGCCCGGATAAACGCGCGACCACAACATATACATATGAGTACTCAAAATGACCATATAAAAAAATAAATCAATATTACAATATTTATTTTGTAAAAAATATATTATTATACGCAAAATAATTATTTTATCTCCCTCTCTCTCTTCCTATCCCTCCATCTCTTCCTCTCTCTCTCTCTCTTCTTCTCGCCGCACATTGTCCCCCTCTCCTCTCTTTCTCTCTTTATATATATAATATATATATATATATAATAATAATTACCCATAGCCTGCCGCCTCTCTCCCTCTCTCTCTCCCCTTCTCCCCCGCCCTCTCTCCCTCTCTCTCTCCCCTTCTCCCCCTCTCTTTCTCTCTCTAGCCGTAGGGGATCTAGTATTATTTGGTTTGTGCAGTTGATAAGATTGGACAGATATTATTTTTCATGTCAGAAATTAACGAATGAGATTGCTTAGATTGCTTTTAAATTCATGATTTTAAAAACCATTTAATATTTCTTTATAAGTGTTAGATATATATATATTACTTTATCATATATATGATAAAGTCATATGTCACATTTGTTGGATTATTGATCTGTCTATTTGTACAACAATTCACATTCTTTATTTTCTTTCAACTATATATATATATATAGTCATGGGCAAAAAGCCCGGGTCCGGAAAGCCCGCCCGGGCCTGGCCCGACAAAAGCCCGGCTAGGGCCGAGCCGAGCTTGGGGCCCTTATCGGCCCCCCATTTTTGCCGGTTGCCCAGCCCGGTGCCCGGCCCGGCCCGGGCCGTGGCCGGGGAAAGCCCGGGCGCCGGGCTAGCCTGAGCCCGGCACCGGGCTAAGCCAGAACTTGGCGGGATTTTAATCCCGCCAGGATCCCGCCTAATCATGCGGGATTTAATCCCGTCTGATCACGCGGGATTAATCCCACCTGATCGCCTGTTCAGGCGGGTTTTAATCCCGCCTGTGGCGGGATTAATCCCGCTAATCATAGGCGGGATTATTCTCCCGCCTATGATTAGGCGGGCACCTAATTAGGCGGGATAAAATCCCGCCAATTTAGGCAGGATAAAATCCCGCCAATTTAGGCGGGATTTTATCCCCTAAAAAACAGCCTTTTGAATTCGGGTCGGCCCGGGCCAAATTGAGCCCGAGCCGAGCCTAGTTTGACAAAAGCCCGCCCGATCGGGCCGGGCCAAGCCCGGTTGAGCCTGATCAGGCCGGGCCAAGCCCGGTCCTGATCAGTGGTCCGATCGGGCTTTTTGAACACAACTATATATATACTATATTAAAAGGGGAAAACACCCTTTGGACTTTAGTTAAACAATATTTTACGATTTTACCTTATTTATTAATAAAAATTCAGCTTTTAAAATTTGTGTTTTTTTAAATATGCTCCCAGATATACAAAACCATTTACCTACAATAAAAATGTGTCTTTTCCGCCGCTCACAAATTCCCGTGCACACCGCAAAAATGTGCGACGAGTTGAGCATAACACTCAGGGGTTTGCGTGCTGCGGAAGTGTCATCGCGCCATAATGTTGAGGTCGTGATAATATCACGCAGATTACGGGGGCTCCCATGCACTATTGTAAATGAGGTACTCTCTCGATTGGTCATAGGGGCGGAGCCACGTGCCTATCACTCGTGTGTGTGTGTGTGTGTGTGTGTGTGTGTGTGTGTGTGTGTGTGTGTGTGTGTGTGTGTGTGTGTATAATAAATATATAATACAGGCGCTTACCTTGTACGGGCATGCAGGCTGAGAAACTGTTCCAGGAGGAAGGCGAAACGCGGCGTGCTTCTCGACGACGGCGGGAGAAATAATCAGCGCCTCCTTCTCGACGGACCTTCTCGACGGCGGTGGAAGTGAGTTCTTCTCGACGGCAAAAGGCGGAACTGTAACACCTCCCCTGTAATAACCGTATAATATGGGTCTGGCCGAGTGATGATTACTGAGTATAACTTGATGCAGATTTATTCTACACTCTAATATAAACTATATAGATGGGCATAAGCTAGATTGATTTAACTTTCAGGCAAGTGCACCTATCAATCATAGTATAGGAGAAATCTACATCTCGTGTCGTATTTCACAGGGTCATCTCAAATACTCGTACTCACCCTCACTCTATTATCATGCCTATAATTTAAAATTGATTTTTAACCTAGATTAACCTAACTATGACTAATTGGATAAAGAGACATTTGAGGATTAACGATGATAAAAAGCTGAAAGTCTAAGAGCTTTCACTTGAAAATAATTTCTCATCAATTCAATTCTATGTAATCACGTAATAACAAGGTTATCAAATTCGTAGTATTGTAAGAGTTAAACATCTATCAAATTCTCTCTCGAGCAATTCAAAATCTAAACCTAAGTTGAGTAAATTTTCTCTCGAACAATTTACAACACTCAAATTCGCATTAAAATAAATTACTCTATCTACTACATAAATTCATGAAATCCTATCTCTAAAATAACATGAATCCATTTATCCGTATTACAATTATCCAAACAACATATCTCTCGATCATGCAATTTGAAATACAAAGAGACATAACACCTAAATATGAACATATAAACATCATCACAACCTTCCAATTTCTCAATCTAAAACGTTGGGATTCAAGTAAAACAAATAATAAATTCACAACTATGATAAATCCTTTTGGTTTAAAGCCTACATACGAATAAAATACAACAAATTTGATGAAAACAATAACATACATGATTACCGACTTGTTCAAATAAAAGTTTCATGTAAAATAAAAAATAAATAAAGTTAGATCGCCAAAAGAAAGGAAAGATTAAGAGATACATGAAAGATTAAAAGCATATGAAAATCTCCTTCAATTCCTCCTTCTCTTGGGTTCTCCACTTTCGTCCTCCAGAAGTGCTCCAAATGAAATGATCCAAAAGTTTCTATTCTAATTTTTACACAGGTTTTTATAGTCTCCTTGCAAACAGGGTCGAACACGGGTTCCAACACGACCGTGTCACAGGCCGTGTTGACGGTTCAAAGGCGGTTCCACACGAATAGGCGTGTTTAGTTGTGGGTCGTATCATCTGACACGGGTACTGACACGGCCGTGTTATTCATCATATTCTTCACACACGGGTTTGTTGGCAGCAGGCGTTGAATTCATCCCGAAAAGAACACGGGTAGACACACGGGCGTGTTTCCACCCGTATGGTTCTCTTGTCTTTTTCTCCAATTCTTCTGTTCCATCCCGAATAGGATACGGGTAGGGACACGGGCGTGTGATTACCTGTGTTCGCCCAATTCTTATCCTGTCATCAGCCATGTTGAATCCGTGAACTCCTCTGTTTGCTCCAAGACTTTTAGTTCCACTTATTTGCAATACCTGCATTAAGAAAATGAAGGAATAAATGAATAGCTTAAAACAAGAAATAATAGAAACTCCTAACTGTGTTCTTCTATTCATGATAAAGCAAATTATTAACTATTCTCGCGAAATTACTACATATAGAGGTAGAAAATAGTGGACATGATTTCAATTATAATAGTAAAAAGCCTATCATAATTGTACTCATCACTGGGGCCCCACAACTTACAGACACCACAGCTTAAGCATTAAAAGATGATATAATTCTACCCAACTCAAAATTATGAATAAAATAGCGGAAACATACAACCAAAAACAAGAAGTTATCCACCAAACTAAGAGTATGAAAATGGCCTTAAGGCCTTACGCAATACAAGTCCAAGACTGAATAACAATCCTATCAACGTGTAAAAGCACTCCTAGGCTACCTCAGCACGCAAGCCGAATTACATCTCAAGGATCATAACATAGCATCAAAACATAAGCAAATAAAGGTTCACTTCGTAAGGCTTAGGCCTTATTGGCCGGCGAGCTTGCTCCTGCTTGCGATTCTTGCCCTGTAAAAATTTGTGGTAATGTGGGTCAGCAAAGGCTGACCTCAAGTGTGTAACCAACACATCTCCTCCCAGCCGTCCCTAGCGGACCCCGGGGTACACCACCACCCTATAGGTCAGCACTTCGTATGCAATATACATAAACATGTAAAGCTATAAAACAGGTTTGGATGTCTCATACAACAAACATGTTCTTTATGTTCAAACATATAATCACAAGGGGCCTACAATGCAACATGTATGCAAACTCGGGTTTCACCCAAGGCACCCTATATCGCATGGTTCTAACACAACATCATAGCACATCATCTGGGTACTTCCAATTTCCCAATCGGCGTTCAAGCCGTACACATAAGGGTACTTTAATTTCCCCTAACGACATACAAGCCACCACACGGAACTCTTCCAAGGCCCCACCTTCTTGTGGGTCTCAAACCCGGGTTTGCCTGCAAGCTCTGACTTCTCATGTCAGTAGAAATCTGTTTGTTCTGTTTAGATATATACCTATCATGGCTACTTGAGCCTTTCTTTCGCTGATCACCGTCATGTCGTGATCTTCTGTATGAGGCATCCTTTCCTCTCCACTGCTTCTTCTTGTTCAAGAATTTCTTGAACTGATGTGAGAGCAATGAGAACTCTCCTTCAGATAGTTCTGAGCCTGAGGTGCTTGGCTCAGAGCTTTCCTCTTCACTTACTTCTTGAGCAGGTGTTGGTGAGGCAGCTTTGCCCTTCCTTGAACCGTCAGCCTTTAATGCAACCGACTTCTCTTTTGAGGAGAAGCGACTTTTCTCTTCTTCAGCTTTTCTGGAATTGATCAGCAGTTCATAGGACATCAGCTTGTCAAATAGATTCTGTGGGTCTGTCTCAGCTAGTCTGCAAAACTCCCGGATGACTCAGACTTTGTTATCCCATTCCTTTGTGGGAGACCTCAGAAACTTATCATTCAGCTCCCCATTAGTGAAGACTCGGCCATACACTCTTAGGCCATTTACTATCTTGAAGAAATTCTCAAAAGTATCTGCAATGGTCTCCTTTGACCCTTGCCCGAAGGCTTCATATTTCTGGTTTAGTAGGGATCTTTTATCATCCCTCACTTCTTCAGTACCTTCCATTAAAGTTACTAGAGACTGTCACATCTCCTTAGCCGATTGGCAGTGAATCAGATTCTGCAGCATCGAGTCATCGACTGCACTTGCTATAATATTTTTAGCTTTCTTGTCCAAAGAGACAAGTGCAATCTTGTACTTATCTAGGTCCATCAATTTCTTAGGAACCTTCTTGGTTGGATTTATAGTGGAGGTAGTCATGGGGACGTGAGGACCTTATTCAACAATCATAAGGATCCGGGGGTCCACAGCTTCCATGAAAAATTTGATTCTCTCTTTCCACATGGGAAAGTTATTCTTTGTGCACAAAGGAAGCTTGGCAAAATATTTAGCCTTGTCCATTGCTTGAATATCCAAGTGATAACTTACGAGAGGAAATTGATCAAGGTGCTAACCTTTTAACGATCAACCTCCCTCTGATACCAATTGAAAGTGTAAAGTTGTCAATCTAAATCACCTAGAGGGGGGTGAATAGGTGAATCGTGCGTCTATTTGCGGAATAAAAAAAATTTAACGAACTAGCACAAGTAATCAAGAAATCACAGAAATACAAGAATATTTATAGTGGTTCCCCAATCTTGGGTACGTCCACTTTACCTCACCGATCTAGCAAATCACTATACTCGGCTACTCCACTATCTCGGATTGAAAATAATCCTATGCCTTCGGAACCAAGTTCCTACAAACTCAATCCAAATGGATCTACACTCGGAAGATGAAAACTTCCTACAACTCGGAGAACAACGCTCCTACACTCGGAGAATAATCTCCTACAAGATTTACAAAGAGGTTTGAAAAATACAAACAAAAATTTCTCTCAGATCTGGAAATATTGAACTCTAGGTCTTCTTCTGAACTTGGCGGCTTTTTCAGAATTTGTAGAAGAAGAACCTCTGTAGATCTGACCTAAGAAGACTTAGGACCTACTCGATCAAGGAGAGGATGAAGATTCCTTGAACAGCAGGTCTTTCTTGATCGAAAGAAGAAAGATCGATCTCACGTTGAGCGGCGGCGGCTTCAGAATATTGTTCTTCTTGGAGAGAGAAGGCCGATCCAGAAATTTAGAATGTACGGAATACCGCTCCTTGTAAGTGTTATGGTTTTGTCTTATTGAAAAGACTTTATATAGGATTACCCTTAACGGCTAGAAAAGACATTAATGATGACACGTGGACCAATCACGTCAAGTCATTTGAAAATTTCGGCCGATCTGGACTTAGAATGATTTTCTGAAAAATTTGACTTTCAGTTCTCGAGAAGTAACTTTAGTTCTCGAGAACTAGAAACTGAGTTCTCGAGGGCTATCAGGACTTCTCGAGAACTATACTACTTAGAAGATGTCTGGACTTCTCGAGAACAAAAGGCTGAGTTCTCGAGAACTAACTGACTTCTCGAGAACTAACACTTAAGGGAGATTTATGAGGCAACTTTGACTACTCGAGAAATGGGGCTGGCAGTTCTCGAGAACTTAAACCAAGCTTCTCGAGAACAAGTTGGACTTCTCGAGAACTATAATTGAGACTTCTCTAGAACTGGCCAAGACTTCTCGAGAACGTCTAACTTCACTTCTCGAGAACTCAAAAGGTACTTCTCGAGAAGTTGACTTAGAGAATTTTCCAAACTTTAGAGAAGTTTTCTTCTAGTCCTGCCTTCATCCCATGCTCCTAATGTTTGAACATAAAGTGTATCCCAATTGAGAGGCTACACATGAGTCAACACCTTGGGTCACACAGTGAGGGATTACACTGTGTGGTCCTGTATTCCTGACCCACTGTAGACTGACATTGGTCTACACTTAGCACTAAGAATCTGCAAACACTCAACTAGAACAAAGATGTTAAATACAACTTAATTCATCTTAGTTCAAGGGTGACTTCATGCAAATCTGGGTTATTGTGGATGCAATACCCAACAATATGTATAGAAATAAAGGGGGAAACTGCCAAGTTGGATGCTCCTGCTGAGGGGGTGTATGTTCAATCATTACAGGATAAGCTTTACTCCTTCTTGGACAATCTGAAGAGCAGGATTGATCTTATTCCAGATGATCTTGAGATGATGGACTTCTGCCCTCAGACTAAGGGGGAGCAAGTTCTAGTGTAACCCCCCAAAACTCGAATATGAATGGGTAGTGTTTTTAAGGACTTTTGGAGCCCTTGAAGTTTCACGGCCTGTGACACGGGCATGTCCAGGGTTGACACGGGCGTGTCCGAAGCCGTGTCCTTCTCTGTGTTTGACGGGCTATGTCACATGAGCAATATGTCTTGGGACATGGGCGTTTCCGAAGCCGTGTCCTGTTCGGGCTTGACGGTTTCAACGTCGATTGAGGCACACAGCCTGTGATATGGGCATGTCTAGGGTTGACACGGGTGTGTCCAGGTTAACACGGGCGTGTTAGAGGCTGTGTTCTTTTCTAAGATCGACGATTTCTCTTATGATTGTGAGACACGGCCTGTGACACGGGAAGGTCACAAGCTGTGTGTGGACCCAGGAAGACGATTTTAAAAGCGAATCAGGGCCTTTCGTTTTATTTAAGAGTGATCTGATGGCCCAGAATCCTTCCTGCCGGGAAATGAGGGTTTAAGCCTCATTCCATTTTGCCACTTCTATTTCTAAGAGTTATAGAGAGGGGAGAGCAAAGGGAGAAGAAGAAGGAGGAATCCCGCCATTGTTGGAGATTCGGAGCTCCAAATCACGAGCCGAGGCCAGATCCGCGGAGGAGAGTCCGTTGTGGTGCTTTTCATCCGGCTAGTTTTCCATGGAGCCGAAGCAAACCTTTAGGGTAGCGATTCTCTACTTGGACATGTGAAGTCCTCTTCCTTTTTGCATAGGAAACTCACCCCCGCGAGTGTGCGGTGAGCTTGAGGTATTCCTTCTGGTAGATATGGTATATCCCCGTAGTTTTGTATTTAGACCCGGAATCGTAGTGCGGGATAGGCATGTTGTGTGAAGCCCATCCGGACGAGTTGGTCTGGATTGGTGATGTTTATATGCTTTGTATGCCGGAGAAAACTCCGTGGTGATCGCGTAGATTTCAGAGTCGCGGGGTGTGCGGGTGATCGTAGTGAGAGTACTGGTGGAAGTCACCAGGAAAACACCAGAAAAAGGGGGAATAAACGATAGTCTGTCCCCTACCATGCGGCGGTAGAGTTACCGTCGGCGATAGCTTCCAGCAAGCTATGCGTTTGTGAGGCATGTCTCCGGGAGACCTGGGGGCCTTTGTTTGGAAAGTTGAGAGCCTTTAGGGCCCAGCTTTATTAGGCCAAAGTGCCGAACAGGAAAGGCGAAGCCAATCCGCGCCTGCCGTTCGGCCATGAGTACTACGACATTCGGAGATGATATGGAGACTAGAGCAATGGTAAATGGTGGAGCTTTACCTGCATTATGTAGACTATGACATGAGAGCAACAAGCAATTAGGCTTTCGCTGGTGGCATAATGAGAGTCTCAGGCCCGGGCCGTAAAGACTGAAATGCTCAAAATGATCATCATGTCAAGGACCTCTGAATGGTGGTGGTACCCGGGAAGTCCGGTACACCGATAATGTGCCCTGAGTGCACGGAGTGTTTGGCCAGCAGTGCCAATGTCTGTGGCGAATAGTGCTTAGTTTGCACGATGTATTGCCTATATACGATAATGCTAATGCCTACAGGGAAGGAGCACCGCCACCCCGAGTGAGGGGTGAGGTCGTTATAATTTGGTCAGCTAATGCTGACCATTGCTTTGTTTACCTCCACACGGTGGATTGTTCTGATGCAGGAACAGGTGAGCCTAGTGACAAGTAGCGGGTTGGAGCCCTTGATGTTGTGCAAGCCCTTGAAGGCCGAAGCGAAGTGTTTTATTTTAATACTGTCATGTATATCCAGCCTGCGAGCCGAAGTATGTAAAACACTTTTATTGAGCAAACTATTGTAAGGCCATAAGGCCAATGAATTGGTGTATGTTATTTCATTCTTAATGTGGCTATAGTGGACATTCATGTAGCTCACATGAGTTCTTATAACTGTTTTAAAAAGCTTTTGCTAGAATGCTTTGAGTTAGGACACGTGTTCCTTTGATGGTAATTTGGTATTAATACGTAACTCTACTGACTATCCGTGGTATATGGCGTGGGGCCCCGACCGGACCTTCTGTTATATTCCGTGTGACGGATGGGGGTGTTATAATTTGGTATCAGAGGTGTTACAATTATGTGTGCCCTTATGTTGTGACCACAGTGTTGGTCTTGCTTATTTGAATTCGAGGGCAAATTCTTTTTAAGGGGTGGTGAGCACATGTATGTGCGTCATCGTTATAACATAAAAAGAACCCATGAATGTCCACTTAGGAATGAAAATACACATGTTTGAGGAACCTATGCGTTCCTATAATTGCATTTTGCAATTTTGTTTGGTCACTTAATGGTGTGGTGTATGACTATAGGTGACCAGGAGGGCGCAGGGAAGCCAGAACACCCGCTTTCTGAGGCAAATAGTGCACCTAATGACGTGCATGCAACCCCTCATTTGGCATAAACAATAAGACTTATGGCAGAGGCAGTGTTTGCAATGCTAAACGCCCAGCCAGGAAGGCAAGTGTAGCATCCTGCCCCTGCAGGGGAGCAGTTACCGCTTCGAGTAGCAGTGCCTTTAGTACCAAGAAGAGCAACAGAGAAGCAGCTCAAGCATGTAATAATCTTTAATCCTCCGGTGTTTTTGGGAATTGGAACCCCATCCCAGGCCGAAGATTGGCTCTCTCGGGTGAAGAGAGTCTTGACGGCCACTGAAACGGAGGAATGCCAGAAGACCACCATAGCCACCTTCCTGTTGGATGGAGAGGCGAGGTTGTGGTAGGAAGAGTTGGAGCTGCATCACTTGGTAGGAAGACAACTTACTGATGTCTCGATGGAGGAATTCTCGAGGTTATTCTTGGCAAGATACCTTCCCTCAGCACAGAGGATCGAGATGGAGAATCAGTTCCAGAGACTGACACATAGAGATAAGAGCGTGGATGAGTATCTCCATGAGTTTACGCGGTAGGGTCGTTATGCTGGCTCTACGTTTGTCGATGAGGAGCGTAAGACCAACCGATTCTACGAGGGTCTGCGTGATGACCTGAGGCTACTACTTTCTAGGCATATGACACAAGGCTTCCTAATCCTGGTCAATACAGCCCGATCGATGGAGAAAGATCTGAAGAGAGTCCAAGAGAAGAAGGACTCTAGTGCAAATAAGACGGAGTTCAAGGTGCCGACCTCCTCAAAGTTCTGCAAGTGGAATAAGAAAGCTAGGACTTCGGGCCCAGCCCCTTCTTCTGGTGCTTTTGGGGAAAAGACAGGCTGAACCCAGGGCGCATGTTATAATTGTGGGAAGCCGGGACACTTTTCCCGAGATTGTTGGAGCGGACGTCCAAAGTCTGAGAAGAGGCCTGGAGCAACTTACGAGGAGAAGGGAAAGGCGGTGGAGTCAACTGTATCGCACTATGCTCCAACCCAACCTAGAGTGTACAACCTTGGCCAGCAGGAGGCCATAAATCAGGATGATGTGGTAACATGTATGGTTTAATTAATAGCAGTTTAGCTTTAAATACTTGTTGTCTTACGCGTGTTAGCTTATGACTGGTTGCGCTAGGCTTTGTATAAATCCAAGATTGTCCGGCGAGAGCACTGTTTGATACGGGAGCTACGCATTCCTTTTTGTCCGAAGAATTTGTATCACGCATCGGATAACTTCTTTGATGGCAAGGAACAAGTTGGATGTGCTCCTGCCTAACGATTGCTCTATGCGCGCGGATAGAGTTTGTTGCGTGAAGATAGGGATTGGGAGTCACGAATATGATTTATAAGCGTCGCTACTGCCGATAGTGGAGTTTGACGTGATCTTTGGTATGGACTAGCTCTCGGAGCAGCGTGTGTACATTGATTGCAATTGTAAGGTGGTTAGATTGGGACTAGATACAGATCGTGAGATGACATTCTCAGGCATGAAGGGGTCGAGCAAGATGTTAATTTCTGCTCTCCAAGTGATTAAGGCAGTTCGGAGTGGTGCAGAGCTGTTTTTCACTTTAGTGGAGGCTTTGAAGCACAATCCTGGTCTAGACAGCATCCCAGTTGTATCTGAGTTTCCTGACGTATTCCCTGAAAATCTCCCTAGAGCTCCACCTCAGCGAGAGATCGACTTCACCATTGAGCTAGTGTCAGGTGCCAAACCTGTGTCACGCTCTCCATATCGGTTAGCGCCTAAGGAGATGGCAGAACTGAAAGTACAACTTCAAGAACTGTTAGAACAAGGTTATGTGCGTCCAAGTTCATCGCCTTAGAGCACGCCGGTCCTCTTTGTTAAGAAGAAGGACGGGAGCTTATGACTCTATATTGATTACCGGGAGTTGAATAAGCTAACGGAGAAGAATAAGTATCTGATCCCAAGGATTGATGATCTGTTCGATCAGCTAGTCGGGTCAACTGTGTACTCGAAGTTGAATCTGAAATCCGGATACTATCAGTTGCGGATAAGGGAAAGTGACATTCCCAAGATGGCTTTCAGCACACGTTATAGGCATTATGAGTTCACCGTCATGCCGTTTGGGCTGACGAATGCACCATCCGTGTTTATGGATTTGATGAACAGAATATTCAGAGAATACTTGGACCAATTCGTGATAGTCTTTATCGACGATATACTGGTGTACTCGCAGTTTGATGATGATCCTTTCAAGCATCTACATATGATGTTGGAGACGTTGAGGAGGAACCAACTGTATGCCAAGTTCTCCAAATGCGAGTTTTGGTTGTCCTTGGTAGCGTTCCTTGGTCATATAGTTAGTGGAGAAGGAATTACGTTAGATCCGACAAAGATAGTTTCTATACGGGAGTGGCATGTATTGTCTACGGTGGCGGAAGTCCGAAGTTTTCTGGGGCTTGCCGGCTATTACAAGAGCGTCATGGAGAACTTCTCACGGATAGCATTGCCCCTAACCACTCTGACAAGGAAGGATCAAAATTTTGTATGGTCGCCTGAGTGTGCAAAACCTTTCGAAGAACTAAAGTGTCGTTTAACCACGGCACCTGTGTTATGTTCGCCTTGTGGTTCTGAAGGCTTTGAGGTTTATAGTGATGCCTCTGGGAGTGGTTTAGGTTGTGTCCTGCTTCAGCACGGGTCGGTGATAGCCTATGGATCACGTCAGTTGAAGGTGCATGAGAGGAACTACCCGGTCCATGACTTGGAGTTGGCGGTCGTGGTATTCGCTCTCAAACTGTGGAGGCATTACCTTTATGGAGTAAAGGTCGACATTTATTCAGATCACAAGAGTCTGAAATATCTGATTGATCAGAAGGACCTTAACATGCGACAGCGTAGGTGGATGGAGTTCCTTGGGGACTACACCTACAAGATTCATTATATTCCCGGGAAGGGGAATGTTGTGGCAGATGCTCTGAGAAGTAGAACTCCTGCACAGGCTAACTGATTGCAAATGCATGACGTGCGTCTCATCCGCGATTTGGAGGCTTTGGAGATCTCATGTGCTGACAAGGGACCTAGTGCTAATGCACGTTTGTGTTGGACAGAGGTTCAATACGACCTCGTGGACAGGATCCGACAGGCCTTGGAGTTGGACGTAAGCTTGAAACGTTGCTTGGAAGAGTTTGTGGCTGCATCTAATGATCATTTCTTTGTTGACAATGGCCTTGTATGGAAAGGTGGCCGGTTGTGCGCCCCTAATGTTGGGAAGTTACGAGAAGAATTGATGTACGAGGCACATTTTACCAAGTACTCAATTGACCCTAGGAGCACAAAGATGTTCAAAGACTTGAAGAGGCTGTTCTGGTGGCCAGGTATGAAGAAAGACATAGCGCTATACGTGGCGAAGTGTATGACTTTTACCTTGGTGAAGGCCGAATGCCAGAAGCTAGGTGGATTTCTAAATTCCTTGTCTATACCAGAGTGCAAGTTTGACGACATCTCTATGGATTTTGTGCACGGTTTGCCGAGATTGCATAAGGGGAACGACGCCATTTGGGTGGTCGTGGATCAGTTAACGAAGGTGTTGCATTCATACCCAATAGAAAGGATGATTCTGTGGAGAAGCTGGCAAAGCTTTATGTGGATAATATAGTCTGTTTGCATGGTGTACCCAAGAGCATCGTTAGTGACCATGATGGTCGGTTCATGTCTAAAGATTGGAGGCACATTAATCAGTTGTTATGCACCAAGTTGAACTTCAGCACTGCTTTTCACCCACAAACAGATGGGCAAACCAAAAGGGTGAATGGGACGATGGAAGACATGCTTTGTATGTGTGCATTGGATTTTGGGAAAAGGTGGGAGGACCATCTTTACATGATTGAGTTTGCATACAATAACAGCTACCAAGCCAGCATTCAGATGGAGCCTTTTGAGGCTCTATACGAAGGAGGTGTCGTACACCTTTGGCTTGGGTAGAAATGGGTGAATCGAAGCTATATAAGCGAAGAGAGGTTGACGATACTACGTCAACGATACAGTTGATTTGGGAACGGCTACTGATTGCTCAAGATAGACATGCCAAGTACTACAATGCCAAGCATTAGAACGTGTAGTTTGCGGTGGAAGACTGGGTATACCTCAAGATAAAGACGTTTAAAGGTGTATCAAGGATTCGACGCTTAAAGAAGCTTAGTCCGAGGTATGTTGGGCCTTTTGAGATCTTGGAGCGGGTTGGTGAAGCCGCCTATCGGTTGGCTCTTTTGGTAGAGCTGAGTGGTTTACATGATGTATTTCACATCTCAGTCCTACGCAAAGCCGTGAAAGAACCATCGTAAGTGGTTGTTGTGGATCAAGTGTCGGTTGATAGTGGGCTAACAACGAAAGTTAGACCCATTCGGATCGAGGATACAAAGGTCAAACAATTGCGGAACAAAGCTATCAAGATGGTCAAAGTCTGATGGGACAATTGCAGTCGTGAGGAGCTTTCGTGGGAGCGAGAGCAGACCATGCTTGAGGAGTATCCCGAGCTTTTCTACTCAGGTACCATTTAATTTTGTGTACCTTTCCATTCTGTAATTTCAGGACGAAATGCTTTTAAGGGGGGAGAACTGTAACGCCCCAAAACTCGAATATGAATGGGTAGTGTTTTTAAGGACTTTTGTAGCCCTTGAAGTTTCACCACCTGTGACACGGGTGTATCCAGGGTTTACACGGGCGTGTCCGAAGCCGTGTCCTGCTCTGTGTTTGCTGGGCTGTGTTGCTTGAGTAACACGGCCTGGGACACGGGCGTGTACGAAGCCGTGTCTTGTTTGCGCTTGACGGTTTCAGCATCGATTGAGGCACACGGCCTGTGACACGGGCGTGTCCAGGGTTGACATGAGCTGTCCAGGGTTGATACTGGCGTGTCAGAGGCTGTGTCTTGTTCTGAGATCGACGATTTATCTTACGATTGTGAGACACGGCCTATGACACGGGTGTGTCACAAGCCATGTGCGGACCCAGGAAGACGATTTTAAAAGCAAATCAGGGCCTTTCGTTTTATTTAAGATTGATCTGATGGCCCAGAATCCTTTCTGTTGGTATATAGTCGGGAAATGAGGGTTTAGGCCTCATTCCATTTGGCCATTTTTCTTTCTAAGAGTTAGAGAGAGGGGAGAGCAAAGGGAGAAGAAGAAGGAGGAATCCCGCCATTGTTGGAGCTTCGGAGCTCCAAATCACGAGCCGAGGCCAAATCTGCGGAGGCGAGTCCGTTGTGGTGCTTTTAATTCGGCAAGTTTTCCATGGTGCCGAAGAGAACCTCTAGGGTAACGATTCTCTACTTGGACATGTGAAGTCCTCTTCCTTTTTGCATAGAAAACTCTCTCCCGCGAGTGTGTGGTGAGCATGAGGTATTCCTTCGGGTAGACACGGTATATCCCCGTAGTTTTGCATTTAGACCCGGAATCGTAGTACGGGATAGGCATGTTATGTGAAGCCCATCCGGACAGGTTTGTCTGGATTGGTGATGTTTATATGTTTTGTATGCCGGAGAAGACTCCGTGTTGATCACATAGATTTCGGAGTCGCGGGGTGTGCGGGTGACCGCAGTGAGAGTACTGGTGGAAGTCACCAGGAAAACACCCGAACAAGGGGGAAGAAACGATAGTCTGTCCCCTACCGCACGGTGGTAGAGTTACCATCGGCGATAGCTTCCAGCAAGCTATGCGTTTGTGAGGCCTGTCTCCAGGAGACTTGGGGGCCTTTGTCTGGAAAGTTGAGAGCCTTTAGGGCCCAGTTTTATCAAGCCAAAGTGCTGAACAGGAAAGGCAAAGACGACCCGCGCCTTCCGTTCGGCCATGAGTACTACGATATTCGGAGATGGTATGGAGACTTGAGCAACGGGAAATGGTGGAGCTATACCTGTGTTATGTAGACTATGACATGAGAGAAACAATCAATTGGGCTTTCGTCGATGACATAATGAGAGTCTCAGGCCCGGGGCCATAAAGACTGAAATGCTCAAAATGACCGTCATGTCAAGGACCTCTGAATGGTGGTGGTGCCCGGGAAGTCCGGTACACCGATAATGTGCCCTGAGTGCTCGGGGCGTTTGGCCAGCAGTGCCAACGTCTGTGGCGAAATAGTGCTTAGTTTGCACGACGTATTGCCTATATACGATAATGCTAATGCCTGCAGGGAAGGAGCACCGCCACCCCGAGTGAGGGGTGGGGTCGTTATAATTTGGTCAGCTAATGCTGACCGTTGCTTTGTTTTACCACCACGTGGTGGATTGTTCTGATCCAGGAACAGGTGAGCCTAGTGGCAAGTAGCGGGCTTGAGCCCTTGATGCTGTTGAGGCCCTTGAAGGCCAAAGCGAAGTGTTTTATTATAATACTATCATGTATGGCCAGCCTGCGAGCCGAAGTATATAAAACACTTTTATTGAGCAAACTATTGTAAGGCCATAAGGCTAAAGATTTGGTGTATGTTATTTCATTCCTAATATGGCTGTAGTGGACATTCATGTAGCTTGCATGGGTTCTTATACCTATTTTAAAAAGCTTCCGCTAGAATGCTCTGAGTTAGGAAGCGTGTTCCTTTGGTGGTAATTTAGTATTAATACGTAACTCCACTGACTGTCTGTGGTATATGGCATGGGGCCCCGGCTGGACCTTCTGTTATATTCCATGTGACAGATAGGGGTGTTACATCTAGTTACAGCAGAAAAGGATGTGTTGACTCCAATTGCGAAGACCGCTGTTCTGCCCAGTCTGGTTGCGGAGACCGATAATTCGCGTGGCTGGTTGTTGTCTCAGGACGTGTGGCTGGATTGCTAAGTCCACGCGGACTGAGGTGGTTGTCCGTTCGGTTATGCGAACTAGTGGATCTTACCGCTTGTGTGGTTAGGTTGTTGTCGCACGCAGTCTGACTCAGGTATCCGCACCCTTGTGCGGATATGTTGTGTTAGCTACAGGATGACGGGCGGTTATCCTATCATTTTGGGCAGTGTCCGCGCTCCCCCTGTCGCCTATAAATATGGGTCCCCGCCTGGTCATATAATTACGAGAACATTGAGAATTTCACTCGCGTTTTGAACTTGCGCGCAGTTAGTTTTTTCTAACCAGGCGGCTAAGTGAAATTGACTTGTGTTGTGCAGGCTGTGCGACTAACACCGGATGATTAGGCAACTAGTGAGAAGCTCAGTGTGGAACAATACATTGTTTACAGTTTGCAGCATACAGCAATCGCGATTTACGCCGCTAGAATTCTTCATCCTTGGGGCCTTGGATAGTTGAAATAAGTAATTCGCTCGGTCACAACGAGACGGTTGTTACTTCATTCAGTTATCAGATCGGGCGGTTTTCTTTTTACCTGTAGTTGTTGTTTCTATCGGGTATATTGTGAATCATGTCTCACAATTTATATCTTTCCTTGTAAAGAAGATTGTTGTTTCTATATTGTGAATCATGTCTCACAATGTATATCTTGTAAAGAAGATTGTTGATTTCTATTTAACTTGGTTCTAGTTGAGTGTTCCTACAACCTTTCTCAGCTTCCTTACAAATTTTCACATGGTATCAGAGGTAGTAGGTATATTCTATCTCTGATACTAAGTCAGATCACTGTTGTTTTCATCCTCGGTGATCTTATAGGACTCACCGTCACCCCCAGTCCCAGAGGCAGCATGTATATACTGGTTCTTGTTATAAGGTATACTTGAGTATACTTAATGAAGGAGAAGTCAGAGGTGTTCAGGAAGTTTATGGAGTTCAAGGAGCTCATATAGGGTCGGCTTGGTATGTAGAACAAGAAGTTGAGAACTGATAATAAAGGAGAGTTTAACTCAGATGAGTTCTCCAACATCTGCAGAAAATCATGAAATCCGGAGAAAGCTTATTTGTGTGTATACTCCACAACAAAACGTAGTTGTAGAGCGGAATATACAACCCCATATTCACTGAGTAGGCCCCTCCGGCAGGCTCAAGGCAGTTCAGAGCATTGTAGGACATTTAGGTCCAAGAGTATTAGAAGTGGCGAGAGGGGTAGCTAGGCTTACCCGCACTCGCCCAGCGCCTCAAGGGGCATTCGCCCAAGCCTAGGAGATGAGCAGGCAGGCCTTCATGCGAGTGCGGTCTTCATCACACACTCGCCCAAGGCTCGTGCCTTATTAAGCATGAGAGCAGGTAAAAGTCTTTGATTACAAGGGTAGCTAATCACCTAGAGGGGGCGAATAGGTTATTGCAGTCTTTTATAGCTCTTTAAAATCTTCTATGACTTATGTCCTACTGTGTATAGATAATTCAGCTTTCAAGAACATAATACTCAGCACAACAAAACACAAGACACATCACACCAGATTTTATAGTGGTTCCCCAGTGTATGAGTACATCCTTTATCCCTCTTCGTCTTTCTAACAGTATGTTAGACAAGGCTCTTCTCCAAAACCTATGGCTCCTCAGAGATTATAACACGATCCCACCGGATCAGTCAAGTCTCCACTGAGACTTACAACACAGGCTCATAACCCTCCACACAGTAATCTCCTGACTACCAAACACAGGCACAACTACCCTTAACACAGGCTGGGAGAAACATCCCCACACAGATCCACACAAGGATCTAATCACAGGCCCATGGCCCTAACACAGATCTCACAGCCTTTATAATTTAGGCTTTACAATAAGATCACACAGATCTCTCACATAGCCTAATCAATCTAGGTCTCAATACAGATCTATCACAGATCCACAAATTTTGAAAGTGTAATGTTGATTCGACTCAAGAGAAATTGCTTCTTGAGTCGATTTCTTCCTGGGCTAAGAAAATCTCATCCCTATCTGCTTCCCAGCAACAAGAAAATTGATCTTCAATAGTCTGCGGCTTGTTCTAGAAACTCCTTAGAATCTTGATTTTGTTCTTGCTGATGAAAGAGGGGAAGATGATCTTTAAACAGCTAACCTGTAAGGCAGATTGTAATTCCTCTACCTTATTCTTCTGTCCAGTCAGAATCTAGCAAAAATATCTTATTCTTCTTCTTCGATTCAGAAAATGATCTTCAGATTTGGCTCAGATTGAATCGTGAAGCAATTTAGGCTAGGACTTGCCTAGACTGATTCGTCTTCCATAGAGATATCCTCTATACTTACTGTAGCAGATGTTGATTGCACCAACAAACTCAGAAACCCTTCAAATTTATCAATTTGAAGTTCTTGGCTCTGTAACAATGGCAGATGAAGACGATGAACTCCCACTTCTCGTTTTCAGAATGAATTAATTTTAATTGGAAGTTAATTTGATCTCGATCTCAGATGCTATTTATAATCCCGTCGATTTGCGAGATGATTAACACGTGTCCCAATTTTAACGGCGTTTAAACCTCAGCTTAATCAAATTGAGATTCACTGTAGACTGACGACGACGTTAATATCGAATTGCAGCATTTAAATAACGAATCTGAAATTCATTGACTTGTTGACTTTTTTGACGTCATCATCATTCTGGACTTAGACAAAATCAAGCATCATTCCAAAAATCTTCAGTTCGACGAACTCAAATCTCAGTTTGACGAACCCAGAGCTCAGCTCGACGAAATCAAGCATCATTCAAGAAATCCTCAGTTCGATGAACAAGTGGAAGCTGAGTTCGACGAACCCAGAGCTCACCTCGACGAAATCAAACATCATTCTTGAAATCCTCAGTTCGACGAACAAGTGAAAGCTGAGTTCGACGAACTCTGAACTCAGTTCGACGAACTCCGGGCTCAGCTCGACGAAAAGTGGATAAGAAATACTTAACGATTCTGGACTTAGAATTTTCTTTAGCTCTGCTAGGCATTGAGTGGCGTTGATTGAATAGGCCATACTCAACGAATTTGGACTTGGAAATATTTTAGCTCTATTGGGAGCGTTGAGTATATATGCCTCACTCAACGCTTTTTGCCATAGCCATATTCTTCTGCCCTTTCTGCTTAAAAACATTGAGAGCGTTGAGTGTATAAGCTTCACTCAACGCTTTTATACTTAGCCTGATTTTCTGCAATCTTGCCTTCTTGTTGAAGTTTGGCGTTCAGTGCATTGAGTGAACTGGCTTCACTTAACGAATTCTTAACTTAGCCGAATTCTTGTTTCTTCATAGGAAGACTAGACTCAAAGCCTTTTGAGTTGGCGTTGAGTAAATGAGCTTCACTCAACGCTTCTGTACTTAGTCGAATTTTTTGTCTCCTTATACTTTGGTATTGATAGAATATCCTTGACTCAACGATTCTGGCCATATGGCGTTGAGTGAGTTGAGCTCACTCAACGTCTGTGGACTTAGCCATATTTCTGCCTTTTCAATACTGTAAGCTTTGACTGTCAGCCTTCTCTTAGTGTTATTAGTTGTATGACGTTGAGTGAGCTTGCCACACTCAATTCTTCTGGACTTAGGCATTTTTCTGAATTTCTAGCCTATCACTTTGAGTCCACCTATCATTGTCTCTTGAACTATATGTCCAATCATTGTGACAAATACCAACTTGTATGCATGAACTTAAATATATATCAAATTAAACTATGTGTATACCACTGACCTTTTTGACTTCTTTCAAATCTAGGACATTGGGATCAATGAACCTAACAATCTCCCTTTATTTGAAGAAGTCAAAACACCACTTGAGAATTCTTTGTCAATGATATACACTAACATAAGCAGCAAAAATATTAATATTGTATTAATCTAAGAGTGGCAAGAGTTATCACATTTTCCCTTATTACCACATTTTCCTTTGTGCTCCCCCTACTTTGCTGCATCCTGGTGCTACAAGCTGCTTCACCTGTGAAGCCTTTCCTATAGCTGCTTCTTTCCTATAGCTGCTTCTTTGTTGTTATTATTCCCCCTTGCTACTGTTCTTTCTGTACTACTTCTCCCCCTTTTTGACTTTTGTGAAATAGCTTAGGAGCAGCATGTTATTTACTCCCCTTATTTGAGATCAGAGAAACACCTAGAGCTGAACTTGCTCCCCCTTAGTAAGAACAACTACTAGCAATCCTATTGATAGTTTCTTTTATCCACACCAACCTGCAAGATTAAATTTTCCTGCTACAAACAATCATATAGAGCAACTGAAGTTATACCAAATTCAACATACCCAATTCAAATTTGAAGGTGTTGAACTTTGCTTCATCTAGTGGCTTGGTGAAAATATCAGCCAATTGCTTGTCTGTTGGGACAAACTCAAGACTAATATCCTCACATTCCACATGCGCTCTTATAAAATGATATCTAATCTTTATGTGCTTAGTCCTGCTATGTGATACAAGATTCCTAGCTATAGAGATTGCACTTGTAGAATCACAAAATAAAGGACTTTTACTTATCTGGAGGTTATAATCCTGGAGTTGATGATGAATCTACAACAACTGTGCACAGCAGCTTCCTATAGCTATGTATTCTAATTTTGTAGTAGAAATAGAGACACTAGTTTGCTTCTTGCTGCTCCAGGATACTAGCCTTCTACCCAGAAACTGACAGGAACCTGATGTACTTTTCATGTCCTCTCTACAGCCTGCAAAGTTTGTATCTGAATAGCCAATTAACTCAAAATCCCTATTCCTAGGGTACCATAAGCCAAGATCTGGTGTGCCCTTAAGATACCTCAAGATTCTCTTTGTAGCAGAGTAATGAGATTCTTTAGGGCAGGCCTGATACCTATCACAGACACATGTAGCATATATGATGTCAGGCCTACTAGCAGTGAGGTATAAAAGAGAATCAATTATCCCTCTATACAAAGTTTGATCAATATGTTTCCCTTCCTCATCTTTGTCTAAAGACATTTGATCCCATGAGATTTTTCATGGTGGAAGCATTCTCCATCCCAAATTTCTTAGTTAACTCTCTGGTAAACTTAGACTGTGATATGGATATTCCATTGTCAGTCAGTCTTACTTGGAGACCCAAGAAGAACTTAAGTTCACCCATGCGACTCATCTCAAACTTTCCTTGCATAAGTTTGGCAAACTTCCTGCAAAGGTTATCATCAGTAGACCCAAAGATAATGTCATCAACATATATCTGGACTAGGATGATCTTGCCCTTAGATTCTCTAAGGAATAGGGTCTTGTCTATCTTCCCCCTTGAGAATTTATTTTCAATGAGGAAGCTAGACAATATTTCATACCAAGCTCTAGGGGCTTGCTTTAGCCCATATAGAGCTTTCCTTAGTCTATAAACAAAATCAGTATGATAAGGAACAACAAAACCTGAAGGTTGTTCCATATAGAATTCTTCTTTCAAATCTCCATCCAGAAATGTTGATTTCACATCCATTTGATAGATTTTGAACCCTTGGAATGCAGCATATGAAAGGCATAAACTGATAGCTTTTAGTCTTGCTACAGGGGCAAAGGTTTGATCGAAGTCAATACCTTCCTCTTGTCTGAACCCCTGAGCCACCAGTCTAGCTTTATTCTTAACTATAATGCCATTTTCATCAAGTTTATTCCTATAGATCCACTTGGTTCCAATGACATTATGTCCTTGAGGTATGGAAACTAGCTTCCAGACCTTACATCTTTTAAACTAGTTCATTTCATATTGTATAGCTCCAATCCAAAACTGTTCTTGGTTAGCCTCTTCAAATTTCTTAGGTTCTACCCGTGACAGGAAGCAAGAGTATATTGTTGTGTTGAGACATCTGCTCCTTATCACTACTCCTTGTCTTGCATCACCAATAATCTTATGGTCTGGATGATCCCTTAGATGTCTTACTATTGGAGACAGTATTGCTTCAACATCATGTTCTTCATGATGTTGATCTTCATCCACTTCTTGTAAGCCTTGCGCTTCCTCTAGAATGCACACACCCTCTACTTGGTCTTGTATTGTTGGAGCAGCTTTCTTGAGAGTGAGCTTTTTCAACACTAGTTCAGTACTTGTAGAACTAGAAGAAGAGCTTGACAGCTCATTGTTAATCATATTTGTTTCATCAAACACTACATTAACTGACTTCTCTACAACTTGACTTGTCAAGTTGTAGATCTTATAAGCCTTACTATGATTATTATACCCAACAAATATCCCCTCATAGGATTTGGCAGCAAACAAGTTTTATTGGATTTCCTATTGTTGAGCATAAAGCACTTGCTCCCAAAAATTCTAAGATATGCAAGGTTTGGTTTCCTACCCTTCATAATCTCATAGGGAGTCTTATTGTGGCTCTTGGTGATAGAAGCCCTGTTAAGGACACGACAAGCTGTATTTACAACCTCAGCCTAGAAATATTCTGGGAGAAAAGTGTCATTTAGTAGAGTTCTACCAGCCTCTATGAGAGTTCTATTCTTCCTCTCAGCTATCCCATTTTGCTGGAGTGTTCTTGGAGAGGAAAAATCTTGCTGAATCCCATGAAATTCACAAATTCTTGTCATGCATTCAGACTAAAACTCAGTCCCATGGTCCCTTCTGATTTTGACCACAGTACTGTTCAACTCATTCTGTATTTGCATGATAAATATCTTGAAGACATCTGGGGTTTCAGACTTTTTCTTCAAAAAAATACCAAAATAAATCTGGAAAAATCATCAACCACCACAAAGGTGTAGGCCTTCCTACTTAGACTATGAACTGGCATTTGACTAAACAAGTCCATATGCAAGAAGTATAAACACCTCACAGAATCTTTAGTCTCAATGCTTTTGAAGAAAGCTTTTGTCTGCTTATCCTATTGGCATGCAGAGCAAACACCTTCCTTAGAGCATTTCATGTTAGGACCATTCCTAACTAACTCTTTACTATAGAGCTTTCCTATAGTCTTATAATTCAAATGAGCTAGCCTCTTGTGTCATTTGACACAATGTGAGGCTTTCTCATTTGTAACTAGACAAATGGGAGAGTCTGATGATAAACAAAGAAAATTAATACAAAACATTCTCACTCCAAGTACCATTAAAAGTGACCTCTTGGTCACATGATCTTCTTATATGACACTTATCCATGTGAAAAGAAATGACATAGCAAAGATCACATAATTGGCTTATGCTTATAAGGTTGTGTTGCAGCCACATTCATGAAATCCAATTTGTTCCCAGCCTATCTCAAAACCTTATAAGTGTCGGGCAGTTACTTAGAAAGGGGTATAAACTTGTGTTTGACAAGGATGAATGCAATATTCAAGATACCAAGACAAATCAAACTGTTATAGTTGTTAAAATGTCCCCCAACAAGATATTTCCTCTCAAACTTCAACTGAGCACAAGTGAAGCAGCTCTGGGCAGTACTACTAAAGGTTTAGATTCGACCTTGTTGCATAACAGGTGTGGACACCTAAATCATGGAGCTTTAAAAAAATTGCAAGGTCTGGTGAAGGGAATTCAAGGAGACCTAAACAGTAGTGAGTTTTGTGACACATGTGCTCAAACTAAATTCATAAACTCCCATTTCCAAACAAAAGTCACGGGAGAGCAAATGCTCCTTTGGAGCTCATTCACAAAGATATTTGGGGACCGACAACCTCTCCAACCTGGGGTGGAAACAGGTACTATCTCCTGATGGTGGATGATTGCACTTGAATGATGTGGTTATTTTTCTTAAAGTTAAAGTCAGAGGCCTTCTCTGTATTTCAAAAATTCAAAAATATGGTAGAGAATGAGACAGGCAGTAAAATAAAAGCTCTCAGATCAGATAGGGGAGGAGAGTTCACTAGCAAGGAATTCTCATCTTACTGTGAATCTCAAGGGATGCAACGACAGCTCGACCCCTCAAGAATGGGGTTGCTGAGCGTCGAAATCGAACCATAGTTGAGATGGGAAGAAGCATGTTAGTTCACAAAAGACTACCAAAGAAATTTTGGGGAGAGGCCACGAGCACTACTATGTACATCCTTAACAGGGCGCCCACCAAAGCGCTTGCAAACACTACTCCGTTTGAAGAATGGTATCATTATCAACCAAACATCAAACATTTGAAAGTTTTTGGCAGCATATCCTATGCTATTCCTACAAATGAGGCTTGTGACAAACTTACAACAAAAGAAGAAAAGCACATATTTATGGGATACAGTCAAGAGTCCAAAGGATATCGACTGTTTAATCCACAAAATCAAAAACTTATGATAAGCAGGAATGTTATTTTTGATGAAGAAGGAAGATGGGGAGAATGGGATAAAAATGAGGATCAGAGTAATGTTTTTTTGATAACCTTGGAGGATGTTGGGGCTTATCATGACTACCCACATCCGACCAGTCCAACTGCCTTGGAGGATGCTGGGGTTTATCATGATAGTCCACAGCCGACCAGTACAATGGTTGCAGATGATTCATTAGACAAATCCAGGTTAGACTCATCACCTCCTCATAAATTTCATTATGTATAATACATCTAAGAATCTTGTAATGTAGCTCTGCTGTGTCGTGAGCCCACTAAGTATAGTGATGTTGCCATTGATCCTAAATGGACAGAAGCCATGAATGAGGAGCTTGCCATGATAAATAAAAATAACACATGGGATTCGGTTGCCAGACCACCAAACAAGTCTATTGTTGGGATAAAATGGATATACAAACTAAAACTGAATGAACAAGGCGTAGTGGACAAACACAAAGCACGTCTTGTGGCCAAGGGATTCACTCAACAACCTGGAAGAGACTTCATAGAAACGTTTGCCATGGTCGCTAGAATGGAGACAATTAGAATGATTCTTGCTCTTGATGTGCAACGAAAGTTACAAATTCATCAATTAGATGTTAAATCTGCCTTTCTCAACGGTGACATACAAGAAGAAGTATATGTACACCAGCCAGAAGGATGTCATTAAAGGAAGTGAAGGTAAAGTCTACAGGTTGAGAAAAGCTCTGTATGGGCTGCGACAAGCACCTCGAGCGTGGAACGACCGGATAGATACGTATCTAAAGAAGAATGAGTTTATTAGAAGTCCACATGAGGCATCTCTATATGTCAAACATGACTCTCCAAATAGCTTTATACTTGTGTGCATGTACGTCGATGATCTCTTAGTAACTGGATCCACACTGCAGTCAATTAACGAGTTTAAAGCACTCATGAAAAGTGAGTTTGAAATGAGTGATCTTGGGACGATGAAATATTTCCTGGGCTTACAGATTGTTCAACTCCTGCACTGCATTTTTCTCCATCAGGAAAGGTACATTACAGAGTTGTTGCGCAAACAAAATATGGCTGATTGTAAGCCTACCTCCACTCCTTTGGCCACTGGAGAGCAATACCAGAAACATGATGGATAAGAAAAAAAATGCAAAAATGTATCGCAGTATAGTCGGAGCTCTCATTTACTTAACCAACAGTCGGCCCGATATAGAATATGCAGTGGGGATTGTTTCCAGATTCTCTTGTGAACCAAGCACTGTGCATATGAGAGTCGTGAAGAGGATCTTACGATATCTGCAAGGTACAAAGAATTTTGGGATTGTCTTCAGAAGAACAAGGAATGGGAAGGAAAAGCTTACAGGTTACTCAGACGGCGACTGGGAAGGAAGTGCTGAAGACCGCAAAAGTACCAGTGGATTTCTATTTCAATTAGGGAAAATGACCGTCTCTTGGAGCTCCAGAAAACAAAAGAGCAATGCTCTTTCATCTGCTGAAGCAGAGTACATGTCCATGGGAGAGGCAGCGAAGGAAGGTGTCTGGTTAAATCGTTTACTAACCACTTTGAACCAGGGAGAAATTCACACGGTAATTATCCAGGTCGACAACACTTCTGCAATTTCTATAAGCAAAAACCCTGTTCTCCACAGTCGCACCAAGCATATTCAGATTAAACACCATTTCATCTGAGAACTGATAGAAGAAGGAGAAGTTGATGTTAATCACTGTAGTACTGAAGAACAACTTGCTGATGGGTTAACGAAAGCGCTATCTGCTGAAAAATTCCTGACATTTCGCAAGACCATTGATGTGATCTGCCGATCGGAGATGGAGGCGGAGGTGAATAGAGAAGATAAAAGAGACCTAGATTAAGGAGGCGTGTTAGATTAGTATAATCTACACCCCTTTTATTTCCTTCTCTCTCTTCTATCTGTATTTTAATTATTTTGTGCTTGTTCTGTGTGTCGTGTGGTAACTTGTGTGATGGACTTTTTTAAGTAAGCAGAGAGCTGGTCTTACCTGCGGGTTGATCGTTCACCTCCTCTGTTTTTCCTGCATCTTTTTCCTCCTGTTTCCCTGCAGTTCAAGATTATTCAAAAGCTAACAAAGCCATCTCGCCGGAAGCTCTCGCCGGGAAGGTTCTCGCCGGAAGTTTTTTGTTGGGTGTGGTTCTCATCCGATGCGGAGAAAATCACGGAACTTATGTGTATCGAGTTCTTAATACGTGCTCGTGATTCTCACCCGATGCGGAGAACTTTTTAATATATATATATATATGTATATATATATATATATATATATATATATATATATTATATATATATATATATATATATATATATATATATAGATATGCTTATATTATATATATATATATATATATATATATATATATATATATATATATATATATATATATATATATATATATATATAATAGAAAGCATGATCGGCATGCTTTCTATTTAGATAGAGAGAGATAGATAGCAGAGACGACTTATATATACAGAGACAGAGAAGGAAAAAAAGGAAGAAGGAGGCGCCGAGAGAATAGCAGCTTGAGAGAGCGGAGAGGTTGTAGCTCCGCCATCGCTGTTGCCGCCGCCGCCGCGTTATTAAAACGACATCGTCGCGTTGTTGAAACGCCGCCATAGCCGCCTTTGTTTGGAGGTCGCCGCCACCGCCGTTGTTTCAGGAGTTTGGGCGTCGTACTACGACGTTGACGTGATCACGCTGCACGAATCAAGGAGGTTCACTGGAGAGGATTTCTTAAATCCGTCATTTGTTCCTATTGGCTATTTTGTATTCTATTATATACCATTTGTGTAGCGACGTGGTGAAGATCCTTTGTGGATCGAGGAGGGAAAGCCTATAAATTTTTTTGCGTGTTTTTATACACGTTATAGTGGAGGCTTTCCGGGTTGGACTCCAATCGTCCCGTGGTTTTCACCCACCTGGGTTTCCACGTTAAAAATTCTTGCGTGCTGTCTTTATTTCATTTTTATTTGTACCCGCTAAAACGGTCGTGCAGGTGCTCGCGCTAAATTAATTTGCAGGTGCTCAGGTCGGGTTTGCGTGCTCTCAAACCCAACAAGTGGTATCAGAGGGAGGTTCATTATCAGAGCAATTATCGGGCTGACCTGTCTGAGATTTGAGACGAGCCGATTTAATATTTCAGGTTAGTGATTAGGTGCGGTAGGTGACGACCATTGGTACGCTCCCTGTCCTCTTTGATTACTTTCCGTGAATAGTCGGCTCAAAGAACTGAGGTCAGTCCGATCAGTGACAGAGCACGATGTAGTCTACTTCAGGTTCAGGGTCCGAGCAAATGGTGAAACTGAACGGCGCGAACTACCACCAGTGGCACTTACTGATGGAGGATCTTATCTATGTAAAGGGCTGACATTCTTCTATCTTTGAGGAGATGCCTAAAGATTCGGATCCGGCAAAATGGAAGGTGGAGCATCGGAAGCTGTATGGGTTTATCAGACGGTTCATGGAGCCGAACGTCTACAACCATGTGGCTAGCATCAATGATGCAAAGGATCTATGGAAGACTCTCGAGACCTTGTATGCCAAGAGCACGGGCATCAACAAGTTATATTTGCTGAAGAAGTTTGGAGAGTTCAGATATCGGGAGGGCTCACCTATATTGGATCATGTCAACGAGTTCCAGAGGATTATTGATCATCTGATTATCATGAAGGTGACCTTTGAAGATAAGGCGAATGCATTGTGGCTACTCATATCACTTTCAGACTCTTGGGAGATGGTCAGAGTTTCTCTCATCAATTCCTTCCCCCAGGAGATTGTTTCTTCATGGAGATCGCCAAGAGTGGGATCTTGAATGAGGAGGTGAGACGAAAGTCTCAGGGGACTTCAGGCTCTTCTTCACGAGCTAGCTAACGTTCTCTTTACTGAGTCCAGGGGAGAGGAAGGAGTAAGAGCCGAGGAAGGAAGGTGGACAGGAGTAAGAGTAGGGACAAGTCGAAGCCACGTTATCAGAACGTGGAATGCCACTACTGTCATAAGAAGGGCCACATCAAGAAATTCTGCTACTCGTTGAAGAATGACCAGAGGAAGAAGGGAGTTGCCACTGAGGGCAAAGATGAGGGTCATACGGCAGCCACTGTTTTGACTGAGGAGGATGACGTCATTATTGTTGGCGACGACGTCACGGCTGCACTCTCGTGTGACGATCGATGCTGGATCGTTGACTCTGGAGCCTCTGCGCATGTCTCCCACAATAAGGAGCTATTTGCCACTTACACCACTCATGATTGTGGGGTGTTAAGGATGGGCAATGGGATACGTCCAAGGTACTTGGGCGTAGAGACATGCACTTTAAGACGAGCACTGGAGCCCTACTAGTTCTGAGGGATGTGCGACATGTGTCAGACATCCGCTTCAATCTGATATCTGTTGGCAGACTTGGAGATGAAGGACACCTGAGTGTCTTTGGAGGAGATTTCTGGAAGCTGATCCGGGGATCACTTGTGATGGCCAGGGGATAGAGATTCTGGCTTGTACTATGGAGGGGAGGCCTGAATCTGCTCAGGCCAACTCGTCGTCAGGGATGAGGCATCCACTTCCTTATGGAACAAGAGGCTGACACACATTAGCCAGAAGGGATTGGGATGCCTGGCGAAAAAGAAGCTGATCAGTGACATTTTTGACGTTCACTTGGAGAGGTGTGACCACTGCATGGCTGGGAAGCAGAACAGAGTTTCATTCCACAGCCACACGTCCACCAGGAGAATGGAGCCTTTGGAGCTAGTTCATTCTGATGTTTGCGGACCTCTGAAGGTCCAGACTAGAGGAGGAGCTTTATACTTCGTTACTTTCATCGACGATTATTCGAGGAAGCTTTGGGTCTATGCTCTCAAGACCAAAGATCAAGTTCTTGATACTTTCAGGAAATTCCACGCTGAGGTGGAGAGACGGTCTGGGAAGAAGCTGAGATGCATCAGGTCCAACAATGGGGGAGAGTACATTGGTCCGTTTGACGAGTACTGCAGGGACCATGGCATCAGACATGAGAAGACCCCGCCGAAGACGCCGCAGCTGAATGGCGTAGCTGAGAGGATAAATCGGACACTGTTAGAGAGGATTCGGTGCATGCTATCTGAGTCAAAGCTGCCAGGGATGTTCTGGGCGAGGCTCTTCTTACTGCAGCGCATGTCATCAACCTCTCTCCGAGTTCAACATTACGGAGGATGTCCCAGATAGGGTTTGGTATAGGAAAGACCCCTCTTACAGTCAATTGTGGGTATTTGGCTGCAAAAGCCTTTGTGCACGTCCCAGGGGACGAAAAATCGAAGTTGGATTCAAAGACCCGACATCGCATTTTCTTAGGGTACGGCTACAGTGGAGAGTTTGGGTGCAGGTTCATGATCCATTGAGAAGAAGCTTGTACATAGCCGTGATGCTGGTTTTCACAGCGGGATCAAATTGGTGGTGATCCTAAGGAGACTGGTGAGATTAAGGTTGACTCTCCACTGCTGCAAAGTTGCCTACAATTGGAGATGATGACACTGAGGAGGTTGTTGAGACCTGAGCCAGCACAGGTACTAATACCCTTCGCGGATCATGATACTACCACTGATGGTGAACCAGGAGTCGCTGAGGATCTTTACTTATGATGTGCCTGCACCGGCCCCTGAGCCTGCCCTACGGAGATCAGATCGGGTCAGGCACCCGTCCGCTAGATATTCTGGATCAGAGTGCATACTGCTGACAGATGCGGGGGATCCTGAGAGCTATGATGAGGCTGTGGAGAGTATTGAGAAGCGTTAGTGGATGGCTGCTATGTAGGAGGAGATGCAGTCGCTGTAGAAGAACCAACATATGACTTGGTGAGATTGCCTAAGGGCAAGAAGGCCTTGAAGAATCAGTGGATTTTCAGGGTAAAACAGGGAGACTCCTCCACACCTCCCAGATACATGGCCAGGCTGGTGGTGAAGGGTTTTGGACAACGACAAGGTGTTGACTTCAATGAGATCTTTCTCACCTGTGGTGAAGATATCATCCATTCGTGTTATACATAGCCTCGCTGCGAGACACGACTTGGACATAGAGCAAATGGATGTCAAGACCGCTTTTCTGCATGGCGATCTTGAGGAGGAGCTATACATTGAGCAGCCTGAGGGTTTTAGTGTCAGAGGAAGGAAGGTCTAGTGTGCCGCTTGTAGAAGAGTTTATATGGCTTGAAGCAGGACCCGCGGCAATGGTATAAGAAGTTTGATTCTTTCATGGGGGAGATCGACTTTAGGATGATCACCCTTGACCACTGCGTGTTCATCAAGCAGTATGCTCCAAAGGATTTTATCATTCTGCTATTGTACGTGGACGACATGTTGATCGTTGGGAGGAACACTGCTCGCATTGCTGAGTTGAAGCGGCAGTTGAGTTCTACTTTTGAGATGAAGGATCTGGGTGCTGCGAAGACTATTTTGGGGATGCACATTCACAGGGACAGGGGCGCCAGATTGCTTTGGTTATCACGGGAGTAGTACATCCGCAAAGTGTTGCAGAGATTTGATATGGATCAAGCGAAGAAGGTGAGTGTGCCTCTTGCAGCTCACTTCAGGCTTACCGCTAATCAGTGCCCCAGCACACCCGAGGAGATCAAGCGATGCAGAAGGTCCGTTTGCATCTGCAGTTGGGAGCCATATGTATGCGCTGGTGTGTACACGGCCAGATATTGCGCATGTCGTTGGGACAGTCAATAGATTTCTCTCAATCCTGAGAGAGAACATTGGAGCGCAGTGAAGTGGATACTGAGATGCCTACAGGGGACTTCAGATTTGATGTTGAGATTTGGGGACAGTGAGCCTGAGCTGTTGGGCTATACTGATGCTGACATGCTGGAGATGTGGCCAGGAGATCGACGTCAGGATCTGTTTCATGATTTGGAGGGGGAGCTGTCTGGGTAATGGATTCAGATTGCAGGTGTGTTGCACTGTCCACCACGAGCTGAGTTTAGATTGTGGTTACTGAGGCTGGAAAGGAGTTGCTTTGAATGAAGCAGTTCATGGTCACTCAGGATCGTCCCTCATGTCGACAGCATAGGATCACCTGAAGAACCAGTTCACTTATTGCGGGCTATTGAGGCTGGGAAGGAGCCGAGTTGCTTTGGGAATGGAAGCATCGCGTGCACAAAGAACTTGGAGCCTCGACAATCCAGAATGCATACAAACGA
>CM077082.1:31509859-31610169 GCA_039513925.1 Platanthera zijinensis
AAAAGTCTTTGAGAGTCTAAATCTAATGAAACAACTTCTATTGTTATAATAATTAAAATATATAATCTTTAGAGTCAGTCTTTTTAGAGATTCCTAAGGAGTTTAAAGATGATTTAGAATCTTCTGTTTATCTTCAGCTTCTCATTGCTCATTTTAAAGTCTTGATAACCAATGATTTTTAGGGAGGTAGTCCTCTACACAACCCTTTGGGATGCAGATCGTACTTGTCCATATTGATCAAGTTCTTTACCTGATATGTGTCAAGCTCCTTATGTCTATAAAGGACATGGTGAGAACTGAGAGGTATCCTTCCTTCTGCTTTAGCTTTCTTAATCTGTATAGATCAACAAGCTCATTAAACCTTGCCATTCTGAAATTTGGATCTATCTCTGGATCATATACTGGTGAAGGAGCCATTCTTGCTTGATTGTTGCTGCTTACTGCTTTGACTTGATTGTTTTTTTGCTGCTATGAGAATCTGACCTTGAAGGTCTATCCTGTCTGTCCTGAGAAGTTCTTGAATAATGAAGAGAAGTAGACCTTTGAGAAGAACAAATATTACCAGATGACCTTGCTGCTGGAGGAGGAGGAGGAAGAGGTCCTCTCCTAGAGCTTGTAGTTGAAGAATATCTCCTCATATTCTTCCTATTTTTCTTTTCATTTTTGGAGTACCTCATCCAGTTTGGAAGCTCTGGAGTTAGAGGAATCCCTTGTAGAATGTAGTATGGAATATCTGTAGTTAAGGAAGGTTTAGGAGAAACCTTAACTGAAGCATTTTTCTTTAATTTTCTTTTCTTAGAGCTTGAGTATTCTGACTCATCAAACTTCGAGTCATCATCAAAGTCTTACTTTGGCCGATCATATAATTCATCTATCTATTTAATCAAAGCAGAATAATCCTTAACTTGAACTTCTGGTTGTTTATATACAATATCTGTATCAGCTTGTGTATGTACACTATCATCTTCTTTTTTTTCATGTCCTCAGAAAGAATATTATCAAAATTGGGCATTGGAGTTTCATCTCATGCAAAAGTAGGAGGGGAAGAAACTTGCTCGATAACATAAGTTACTACAGCTGGAGTGGTAGAATCAAGACTGGTAGGAAGATCTTGCAAAAATTGTTCAAAGATAGAAGTATTAACAGGAACAATATAACAGACTATAGCTCTAGAAGACTCTATTTCAAAAACTGGGGCTGGTAAACTAGCAGTATAACAGTGCAGTAAATCACAATCTGATAATAAAGAATATATATCAACTGTGGGATTAATAATGAAATCACCAACAGTTATAACTTCTAGAATTGTAGCTTCTGTTGCTTCTTCGTCTTAAATATCTGTAAGCATTTCAATATCCTGTGATTGAACAAAAACTGGTGCTACTGCTACTGTAACTTTTGGGATTGGAACTGCAGTATTGTTTAGAGCTTCTTCATTAATCATCTACCCCTTCCTAGATCCAGCAAGACCTGAATCTAGGCCCCCAGAAGAAGGGACAATATTGGAGGAGGCAAGCTTAGAAGAAAGATCAGAGATGGAAGAACCTAGAGGAGCCAAGGCTTCATCTATTAGTTTCTTGAGGGTTGGATTGATGAAGTCAAGAAGGTTAGAAGCAATGGAAGAAAAATAAACATACACAAACTTAGGTGGAGCCTGAGTAGATGCAGAGGATGGATAGGAAGTCTGTGGTACAAATTGAAGATTGATGACTGGAGGAGTGTCATCAGTGATAATTTCCTAGAAAGGAGACTGAGGAGGAGATGAAGATATATGCTTTGGGGATATGTACTGTAAAGCTATTTGCTCAAGAGCAAAATAAGGTGGAGAAGAGTGAGGAGGGAAGAGAAGAGAGAAATGTGGAGGAGATGAAAGTAGATGAGATGAAGGCGGTGAATGAATAGGTGAATGATGACTTGGTGAAGCCAATGGAGTTGGATTTGGGTGAAGTTGGATTTGTTGTTGAGTAGGTGAATCTGAATGGAATGAAGTGTATGGAACTTTATAGATAAAGAAGGTTGTTGAGAAGGGGAGATGGCTGCCTAAGTGAATGATGAGAAGATGGTAGAGGAGAAGAAATAGGAGGAGCTGGAGCCTCTTCTGGGGTTATGAGAGTGGCTGAAACAGCCCTTGTGCTTTAAGAAGTATTCCTAGAAGAGGTAGCCCTAGATGGCTTAGGGATTACCCTCTCCCATCTTCCAAAAAGGGTAGAGGTTAGCCTTTTTGAAGCATTAATATAAATGGTCTAGGAGAACAAAAGTTCAGGACACTTAGCCTGTAAGAAAATCCCCAGGATTCTGCCATAACCTCCAGATTTACTCGACGCCCTCAGCCCCAGCGTCGAGTGGGGAGAGCTCACTCAACGCCTTCAGCCCCGACGTCGAGTGGGGCGAGCTCACTCAATGCCTTCAGCCTAGGCATCGAGTGAGGCGAGCTCACTCAACGCCTTCAGCCTACTCGGCTTCCTCCGGCTCGCACTAGCCCTAGAGAGCTCAACAACAACCCAAGCTCGCCCAGGCGGGGTAGGATGCTTCCAGAAGGAGGTCTTGAACTCGCCGAGCCTCTTTTGATGAGCTCTGTCCCTCTCGTCGAACTCTGGGTCTTTTGACGAGCTCTAGCGGTTTAATGAACTAGCGGCAGGCGAGCAAGGCCAGTCGGGCCCGTGCTTGCCAAGGACTAGGAGGAGATGGCAGGTGCCAGCTCCATCGAGCACTCGTCGCCCCTACTGAGTAGAGATTGTTGAGGGCTACTCGCCCTGTACTCTGTGAGATGTTTTTACCATTTTGCCCCAGCTGGCCTGCCCGTAGCCAGTTAATACAGCGGAATCTCGTTGTTGGCTGACTCGGGTGGGCTGCATATAGCTGTTCAAAACATCAGAGGTTGGCTATTTGCAGGCCGTTTTCAGAAATCTATAAATAAGACCCAAGGGGTACCTCAGAGGGCATGCTTACTTGTCTCCCAGCCTTCTAGCGCCTTCTGAGGTACCTTAGCCCAGCATTTGGCTAAGGAGGGGAAGCGCTCAGTGATCTTCTGGGTGTGTGGTGGGACCTCCGCGTCGGGCCCTTGGTCCACTCCTTTGCTCTTTTTTCCTTGTTGTTTTTCTTGCAAGAGCGACAATGATTCTGGTCATATGACATTGAGTGAGTTGAGCTCACTCAACGCTTATGGACTTAGTCACATTTCTGTCTTTTCAATACTGTAAGCTTTGGCTGCCAGCCATCTCTCAATGCTATTAGTTGTATGGCGTTGAGTAAGCTTGTCGCACTCAATGCTTCTAGACTTAGACATTTTTCTGAATTTCTAGCCTATCACTTTGAGTCCACCTATCATTGTCTCTTGAACTATATGTCCAACCATTGTGACAAAGACCAACCTGTATACATGAATTTAAACATATATCAAATATAATTATGTGTATACCATTGACCTTTTTGACTTCTTTCAAATCTAAGATATTGGGATCAATGGACCCAACAATAGGTTCTCACCTAGGAGGTGAATGTATGACTCTCCCAACATTCGCCCCTTTAGGCGAGTGGTGCCTTCATGGACCACTCGCCCAGTGGAGTCCAGAAGTAAGGTTACTTGAATGCCTCTAGAGGTCTGCAAATAGCCTTTCAGAACATCGCACTTTTGTTATTGACAGGATCAATTGGGTTGCATATAGTAATTCTAAACAATAAAGTTACGTTGTTGGCAGACTGAGGTTAGAAATCTATAAATAGAACCAAGGGGGTACCTCAAAAGGCAAGCTTTCTCATTCTCTAGTTTTGTAGTGCTTTCTGAGATGCCCTTAGCTCAACATTGGATAAGGAAGGGAAGCACCCTTGAACTTCCGGGTGTGAGGTGGGAACTCCTCGCTGAGATCTCGGTTCTGTTCCTAGGTTTCTAGTCCTTTGGCCTGGTGAGCTAGTCCAAGGGAAGTAAGTGTGAGGTCATATCCTTTAGGGACACCCAAACTCCAAAGAGACCGATTTTCGGTTTCAACACGGAAGATCTATCATTTGATGGAGACCTACAAGTATTCATGTCAAAGGCATTCCCAGGACCTTTTGGGCGGAAGGAATATATAAAATGTTGAAACCAAAAACTTGGTCTCTGTGGAGTTCGACCCTTGGGGAAGGGGTGACCTCACACCTACTACACTCGGGGGAACGTCACGGACCAAAGACTTGGAAAACTAGGAACAGACCCTCGGCTCTAGCGCGGAGGTCCCACCACACACCCGGAAGGTCACAAGAACACTTCCCCTCCCTTACCAATGAGAGCTGGGTACCTTGGAGAGTTCTCTCTACTCTACCAAGAAGAAAGCCAGGGAGGAGGAAGACAAAAGCCAATGCCTCTCCAAAGGTACCCAAGGGGGTCTATTTATAGTTTTTCCAAGTCCTGAGTTTGAAAAGTCCAAAATGCCCTTAGGGAAAAAAACATGGCAACATGAGGTCCAAAGGGGGGGGAGCTGGAGGCTGAACCATGCTCCTCCCCCTTACCCCACTTCAGACATCCGAAGTGAACTCGCCCAAAGGCTGGGCGCCCGGGCGAGCTCCAGGCCGCCGGCCGAGCTCGCCCAAGGGCTGGGCGCCCGGGCGAGCTCCAGGCCGCCGGCCGAGCTCGCCCAAGGGCTGGGCGCCCGGGCGAGCTCCAGGCCGCCGGCCGAGCTCGCCCAAAGGCTGGGCGCTCGGGCGAGCTCCAGGCCGCCGACCGAGCTCGTCCAAAGGCTGGGAGCCCGGGCGAGCTCCAGGCCACCGACCGAGCTCGCCCAAAGGCTGGGCGCCCGGGCGAGCTCCAGGCCGCCGGCCGAGCTCGCCCAAAAGCTGGGCGCCCGGGCGAGCTCCAGGCCGCCGGCCGAGCTCTCCCAAAGGATGGGCGCCCGAGCAAGCTCCAGGCCGCCGGCCGAGCTCGCCCAAAGGCTGGGCACCCGGGCGAGCTCCAGGCCGCCGCTTGAGCTCGCCCAAGGGGCTGGGGTGTAGGGGGTGAGGCCTTGGCCTCCGTCCGGAGTACCGCTTTTATCTCGCTCATAGCAAGCCCGGGGGCTGTAGATTTTCCTCCCCCCCTACTAGTATATTTCCAAGGCCAAGCCAAAATTGTCCACTAAGAGTCAAAAATCTCTAAAAAGCTTAAAAACATAAAACTGGCTCAGCGCCTGCCGAATGGACCCTACTCTGCGAATACGGGGTTGTACACAATCCCCTCTCTTTTCGAGGTTGGCACAAGCTCGGAAAGAAACATCCAACCCAACGTATTCGCTGAGTGGCCTTCATGGGGCCGAAAATACTCGGTCACTCCGAGGGGTCAACCTGTCATACCAGCTGATGAGAGCCTGGGTGACGTGACGGCCTCGGGGTGAAAACACTTAGCCTCCCGAGGGGTCAACCTGCCCTACCAGCTAGTGGGAGCCTGGTCAGCGGAATCATCCTGGAGCTAAAAGACTTAGCTTCCACGAGAGATCAACCTGCCCTGACAGCTAGTGAGAGCCTGACAGCGAAATCATCCTGGAGCTAAAATACTTAGCCTCCACGAGAGATCAACCTGCCCTGCAAGCTAGTGAGAGCCTGGTCAGCGGAATCATCCCGGAGCTAAAAGACTTATCCTCCACGAGAGATCAACCTGCCCTGCCAGCTAGTGAGAGCTTGATTAGCAGAATCATCCCGGAGCTAAAAGACTTAGCTTCAACGAGAGATCAACCTGCCCTGCCAGCTAGTGAGAGCCTGGTCAGCGGAATCATCTCGGAGCTAAAAGACTTAGCTTCCATGAGAGATCAACCTGCCCTGCCAGCTAGTGGGAGCCTGGTCAGCGGAATTATCCCGGAGCTAAAAGACTTAGCCTCCACGAGAGATCAACCTGCCCTGCCAGCTAGTGGGAGCCTGGTCAGCAGAATCATTCCGGAGCTAAAAGACTTAGCTTCCACGAGAGATCAACCTGCCCTGCTAGCTAGTGGGAGCCTGGTCAGTGGAATCATCCCAGAGCTAAAAGACTTAGCCTCCACTAGAGATCAACCTGCCCTGCCAGCTAGTGGGAGCCTAGTCAGCGAATTCATCCCGGAGCTAAAAGACTTAGCCTCTACGAGAGATCAACCTGCCCTGCCAGCTAGTGGGAGCCTGGTTAGCGGAATCATCTCGGAGCTAAAAGAACTTGGTCACAAATGTTTTACGACGGTCCTTTTCATTAATCATAGGTGATACAATGCAAACAAAGTTCATTACAAGAGATGATCTACTTTGTGTACCTCCCTCTTTCCTCGTGCATCAAAGGATCCCTCCCTGGGTGCCCACATCAACCCTGTCCTCACACCTTTCCCCTGCTGTCTCGGGTTGGACTTCTTCAATCCGTACCGGATCTTGCGGTTGTGGAGGCTGTGGTGCCGGAGCTCTTGTCCTTCTAAACTCCTGGAACTCGGGGCAAGTAGTTATTGTATGTCCCTCCTCCTGGTTGAACTCACAGTAGGGTAACTCTACTCTGACCCTTCCTCTTCCCGTGCGATTTCTCCTCTCCCTTCGACCGATCGCCATCGCTTGCTGCGGTGGGGGTAGGAGCTGCCTAGGGGCTTGCCTTTGGAAGTTGTATCTTCCTTGGCCTCCCTGAAAGTCCTCCCCACCCTGGATGAGAGCTCTTCCTGGACCCTGGGCAGGTCCTCCCTGCTTCCTCCAACCTAGCTCTGGACCCTCCCGTCCTTGGGACCCCTGAGCTCTCTGCTCCTCTCTCCTTCTTCCTTCCTGATGTCTCGAGCCACCTTGCTCCTTTGACTCTGCCTCCGTCAACTTTGCCAACCTCTTGACAAATGCAGGATTGGCCGTCTCCATGGCTATCTCCTCTGCCGCCCTTTCTATCAGCTTCTCGAAGGAAAGGGGGGCCTTCTGAGTCAAGCTCATCTTGAAGAAGCCCTACTTCAGCCCAACAGTGAAGGCCGTCTGGAGAGCATACCCCGGCATCTTCTAGATATCCAGGATATCCTCTTGGAACCTGTCAACGTAGTGGGTCAGCGACTCCTCGGCCTTCTGCCTTATCAGAAAGATGGACTCGGGACTCTTATTCCTCTTCTTGGAGATGGAGAAGCGGAGCTGGAAGCTTCGACTCAGGTCCTCGAACCAATAGATCGACCTCGGGGGGAGTTGATGAAACCAGTCCCTTGCCTTCTCCTTCAACGTGATCACAAAGAGGCGACACTTGAAGGCATCCGTCATCGGCCTGATGGAGACGGCATCCTCGAACCACTGCAGGTGCTGGACTGGGTCGTCCTTCCAGGTGTAGTAAGCCATATCTGGCTCTCTGAACCCCACGGGAATGGGAGCTGAGATGATCAACTCACTGAAGGGTGACCCCCTAAGGGGTGCTCTCGTGACCTCTACTCGCGCGACCCGCTCGCCTGGAAGGCTAGCACTCGCCAGGCTGGGGAACAACTCCCGGCCGAGGAGGTCTCGCTCGACCCCCTCTCCCATCCTCTCCCTCCCAGGTCGCCTACCTGGGGCACTTCCTTCTCCCCCTACTGGGGTGATCTCGCTTAGATCCCTGGGGGGCAGCTCGCCGAGAGGGGAGCTAACTCCTGGGGGGTTGGAGTGGAGCTGCCACCCCGAGGAACCAAACTTCGCAACATCCCCATGATGCCTTGGATGGATGTCATGAACTCCTCCCTTCCTACGTAGGGTCCGAGGTTGGGGAGCTCGCCGAGGTCATTACTGCCTCCCTAATCTCTAGCCATGACACTCTCCCAAGCTCTTCTATGCTGGTCACTCTCCACGCTCACCACACCAAAATGTTGAAACCAAAAACTTGGTCTCTGTGGAGTTCGACCCTTGGGGAATGGGTGACCTCACACCTACTACACTCAGGGGAACGTCACGGACTAAAGACTTGGGAAACTAGGAACAGACCCTCGGCTCTAGCGCGGAGGTCCCACCACACACTCGGAAGGTCACAAGAACACTTCCCCTCCCTTACCAATGAGAGCTCGGTACCTTGGAGAGTTCTCTCAACTCTACCAAGAAGAAAGCTAGGGAGGAGGAAGCCAAAAGCCAATGCCTCTCCAAAGGTACCCAAGGGGGTCTATTTATAGTTTTTCCAAGTCCTGAGTTTGAAAAGTCCAAAATGCTCTTAGGGAAAAAACATAGCAATAGGAGGTCCAAAGGGGGGAGGTGGAGGCTGAACCATGCTCCTCCTCCTTACCCCACTTCGGACATCCAAAGCGAACTCGCCCAAAGGCTGGGCGCCCGAGTGAGCTCCAGGCCGCCGGCCGAGCTCGCCCAAGGGCTGGGCGCCCGGGCGAGCTCCAGGCCGCCGGCCGAGCTCGCCCAAGGGCTGGGCGCCCGGGAGAGCTCCAGGCCGCCGGCCGAGCTCGCCCAAAGGCTGGGCGCCCGGGCGAGCTCCAGGCCGCCTGCCGAGCTCGCCCAAAGGTTGGGCGCCCGGGCGAGCTCCAGGCCACCGGCCGAGCTTGCCCAAAGGCTGGGTTCCCGGGCGAGCTCCAGGCCGCCGGTCGAGCTCGCCCAAGGGGCTGGGGTGCAGGGGGGTGAGGCCTTGGCCTCCTTCCGGAGTACCGCTTTTACCTCGCTCATAGCAAGCCCGGGGGGGTGTAGATTTTTCCTCCCCCTACTAGTATATTTCCAGGGTCAAGCTAAAATTGGCCACCAAGAGTCCAAAATCTCTAAAAAGCTTAAAAACATAAAACTGGCTCAGCGCCTGCCGAATGGACCCTCCTCTGCGAATACGGGGTTGTACATAAAGGAGAGAGGGATAGAGAGAGAGTGATCACCTACGCTTGGGAGGAGTAGAAGGAACATCCCTGGAATGATGATTGATCTGCAGGACAACCTCATCTAAATTTGCCTTAATTAGTTGCGATATACATTCATCATGAGTACATGTATATATAAATAGTTTAACGAAAATAAGACAATGAATAGTTGGGCACTTACAAGGTAACATATATATATATATATATATATATATATATTATATATATATTAATATATATATATATATATATATATATATATATATAGTTAAATGAAAATAGAAACGTGAATAGCTGGGGCTCTGATCAAGACCCATGAACGTTATTTTTATTTTAATATCTTTCCATTAACTGTAACATAAAATTCAATAATTTATACAGGAGAGAGATGCATTGATGTATATATATATATATATATATATATATATATATATATATATATATATATATATATATATATATATTTATTATATAAATCAATATGCATATTTCAAAATCACCCCAAACTTTTGATTTTCACCGTCGGATCAAGCAACTGGCTTTAATCTTTACCATCCAATCTTTTTATTTGGAATCCTCCTAGCCATGCTACATGCCAAAGCCACTGATATTTAGCATTCCCAAAATCTATTGCTTCACGCCAACGTCGCTGCTGCCCGCCTTCTGTCACCCCTCTACATAAAAGATTGCTTCCACCTCGACAGAGCGTTTCCCCTCCAAAGATCCTCCTCTACTGAGCCTCCTAGCCTCCAATGCCTCCTTAGAGCATCTCCAACGGATCGCCAAAATCAGCATTTCGCCATTTTTAAAGCTAAAAAGACCTCCAACAGATCGACAAATACGACTGTATTTATGCATATTTTCTCTCTCCTCCTCTAAATATAGAGGAGGGGAAGAGGAAATGTCGTGCCCGACATTTATTATTTTATTATTATTTTTTTATTTTTAAATTATTTAATTATTTGTTTTATGAATTCTTCGTATAATCTATAAATCTTCGTAGTCACTATAATAATTTTTCAATTATGACATATAATATATCAATAAAATAATTTTTTCGAGACCTACAAAACGAGACTAATATTGAATACATTCTAATTATTATTTATCATACAATTAAAAGAAAAAGACCTATTTACTGATTGAACTCGTGCAAAAATAAAAATACATTCAAAATTACATAGCTTCATTCCTATATTGTTCCCACAAATTTTCGACTAGTGCATCTCAAAGTGCAAAATGCGCATCTCTGTCCTTGATCTTTTTATGTCGATTTAGGAACTGACAAAATCGTTCGGCTTCACTTGTGTTCAACTCTTCAACATTCTGCGTTAGTGCTGGAGTAGAAATAACGACATATTCATTTTAATCTCGCTCGTCTTCGACGATCATGTTATGCATTATAACACAAGTTGTCATGATATCGTGTAAAACGCGCTTATCCCAAAAATGGGCCGGCCCCTTAAATATCGCAAATCTTGATTGAAGAGCACTAAATGCCCGCTCTACATCTTTTCGGCATGCTTCTTGCATCATTGCGAAGTATTGTTTTTTATCTTGTGAATGAGAAATAGTTTGAACTAGTGTTGACCACTTCGATTATATTCCGCCGGCTAAATAATAACCAACGTCATAATTTTTTCCCAATATTTGATAATGAGTAGGTGGCATAATACCTTGTGCTAAGTTGGAAAACAAAGGAGACGATTGCATGACGTTAATATCATTGTTCGAGCCTAGTAAACCAAAATATGCGTGTCATATCCATAAGTCATAAAATGCTACTGCTTCGAGTATAATTGTTGGCCCACCACGATGTCCTGAATATTGGCTTACCCATGCTATTGGGCAGTTCTTCCATTGCCAATTCATGCAATCTAAAGTTCTTAACATCCCTAGAAATCCTCGTTCTTCACCTTTTTGTAATAATCTAGTAACATCATTGGCATTGAGATATCTCAAATATTCTTCTTTGTATACTTGTACAATCGCCCCACAAAATCTTTTAAAACATTGAATCACGGTTGACTCACCGATTTAAATATATTCATCGCAATTATCAGCTGCTGTTTCATATGCCAACATACGAAATGCTGCTGTTATTTTTTGAAAAATGGACAATCCAAGCTTACCAACCTCATCCTTCTTTTGGATGAAAAAATTATCATGCTCCTGCACCGCGACAACAATACGAAGGAATAAATTCTTTTTCATGCGAAATCTTCTTCGAAAATATGTTTCCCCATATGTGAGATGATCGGAGAAGTAGTCATTCCACAGTCTAGTACCACCTTCAATCCTGCCCCGGTTGATTACCACATGACCGGGTATTGAACCTCGGCGTCTCGGAAGTTCATTTTCATGAAGTTGAGATTTATTGGAGTTATAAGCACACGCTAAAATTTCATCTTCTTGCTCCCATTCAGATGTGTCTTCTTCCTACTTTTGAATTTGCTGATAAAATAATTCATCATCTAAAGACGATGAAGATCGTAAATGAGATGACTCTGCTCCGTAGTTCATTATTTGTATGAGGAAAAGATAGTTAGCCTGAAGATGAGAAGAGAAGTGATGCTTATATAGGATTTTTATAGATCAATCGTTGGATTCTCTTATCACTTCATCATCAGCATTGGATTCTAATCCCCAACATTGGATTCCCATGTCACGTCGTCACCAACATTGGATTATTATCTCCAGCATTGAATACCTATCACATGTCACTTTATGACAAGTAAAGAGTCGACCTGGCTGGACGAAAATCATGTTAGAGCTCTGCTCGATGAAATCGTCGAGCAGAGCTCGGCAAAATCGTCGAGCAGAGCTCGATGAACGTCGAGCAGAGCTCGACGATTTTGTCGAGCTCTCCTCTATGATTTCGTCGAGCTCTCCTCGACGAACGTCGAGCAGAGCTCGACGAACGTCGAGCAGAGCTCGACGAACGTCGAGCAGAGCTCGACGAACGTCGAGCAGAGCTCGACGAACGTCGAGCAGAGCTTATTCAGTTCCAGTTCCCTGTGTTCTCTCTTCCTTATGTTCCAGTTCTGGAGCAGAGAACTCGGCTAGGGCTTATTGAGTTGCTGGAGAAGATCTTTTTGCATCGGATTCCCATGTCACTTCATCACAAATATCAGATTCTCATGTCACTTCATCCCCAACATTGGATTCTTATCTCCAGCATGTTATATAAGTACCTCACCAACATGAAGAACAAGCATTGTGCTAAGTATGACTTCCAGTCGAGAAACAACATTCTCAGTGAAAGAAGATCAAGCATTATGCTATGCATGACTTGAGGTCTCTGAAGACCCAGTTATGGGTAGCAATAAAAAAGAACACAAGATGTGGGAAAGAATTTCTGTTATATTTCACAACAGAAGACCGACTACTTGCTTAGGACAGAGAACCCCAAAATCTCTCTCATGTTGTTGGTCATTGTTAGCAAGCAAGGCTAGCAAATTTAGAGGATGCATTCGACAGATTGAGCGAAGAAATTTGAGCGGTGCATCTGAACTGGATATTGTAAGTATTTTTTTACATTTTAAATATTAGATCAATGAATTTATATGTTATTGTAATAATTTTTTTTTGAGGCTTAATCAAGCAAAAATTTTGTAGGGCGAAGATCCGAACGAGAAAAGAGATTTCTTGTTTGATCATGTTTGGTCAATCTTGAAAAATAATGAAAATTTGATAGATCATTCCGGGGCTACAGCTGGTAAGAACTCTCAGCATGATGACATGTCGCAAGATTTTGTTTCTAACTCTCCCACACAATGGAGCCGTATAGACCTAAACACAGACAGTAATGAAATGAACCCTAATAGTACTAGTGATGAAGAATCTCCAATCTCAATTTCAAATACTCGACCTACTGGGAGAAAGAAAGAAAAAAGAAAGGAGGAGACAAGTTAGTGGTAAGAGTAGTGGTATGGAATCACAAACTAAAGCAAATGAAGAAATCTTATAGATTTTGAAAAAAGGGCAAGAACAAATAGCAAGGGATAGGTCTTCTGTGAATGAACTGTTGAAGTTAAAGGTCGAAAATGAAAAGAAAAAATTAGAGCTTCAGAGTGCTAAACAAGATCATGATATTATGATGATAGACTTGGATAACATAAAAGGAACTCCGGAGCGACAATATTTTCGGCAGAAAAAACAAGAAATTATGAATAAAAACAGAAAACAATCCCTATTTAGAGGATCATCATCATTCGAAGGAACCGAATATGGAGGAAGACAGTATGGAGGATTGGAGGAAGCCAATACAGTTGAGCCCAGCATAGAGGTGACCAATACGAAGGACATCAATTTGGAGTCGGCCAGCATGGAGGAAACCAATATGGAGGAAGCCACTATGTAGGAGACCCACATGGAGGACCTCAATTTGGAGGGCCTCAATTTGGAGGACCTCAATTTGGAGGGCCTCATTTTGGAGGAAGTCAGTACGGCGGAAGCCTATATGGAGGAGACCAATATGGTGGAGCTCGATCCGGAGGACACCAGCACAGAGAAAGCCAGTATGGAGGAAGCGACAATGAAGTTCTCGGGTATGGAGGAGAACAACACGGGGGAAGCGCACACGGAAGTTGTAACGAACCCGATGATGACCTCCCAGAATTTTAGCATTGTTTTCAAATGTAATATTTTTTTTGAACTATATAATGCTTTTTTTATTTTAGGTATGCAATTAAATTTTAAATTAAAAAAGCTTAAAAATTAATATAATATAATATTTTAAAATTGTTTATATTTTAAAATTGTTTAAATAATATTAAAAAATTCATGTTCTCCAAATATGGAGAACATGGTTGGAGTTGATTATTCATGTTCTCCATATTTAGAGAACATCGAGTACACGGGGATATCTAAATATAGAGATCCTCCATTGGAGTTGCTCTTAGCGGCTCCTCCTTCAGTTGTTGTAAGTTCTAATAATAACTCTCTTCCAGTTATTCTCTTTAATTCCTTCTCAGTTCTTCATTTTCACCTTGCATTTCAAACCTCATTTCGTTTTTTTTTGTGATTCGATCATTTCGGTTTTAGATCTTCCAGGTATTTCACTTCTAATTTTACGTAAAAATTTTTGTTCTTCACACAGGTGGTTGAGGAGAATTTCGGATCTCCAAACCGGTGGTGGAGCATTTGTCCCTGATTTTAAATTGTTTTTCTTAGTTGTAATTTTCTGCTTTTCACACCGGCGATAGAGGTGAATATAAAATCTCCACACCGGTAGTGGAGCTTCAATCGTCCACAGCTGGAATGAGAATGATAATATTTTTATACTTTTTATGCCAAATAAACTTTGCCCCTTTGTGGAGATTATATTTTGGTTGTAAATAATTTTTTGGGTTCCCCCTTTTGATGAAAGTGCCCTTGATTACCGCTTTAGATTATAAACTATCTTTAGATTACACCTGTGCAGTTCCTCTAATGTAAATTTTGGACTATTTGCAAATTGCAACCTCCTCCTATAGAGGTCTCTAATATTCTCCGTCAAACATTTCTCTGCTAAATTGTTTTTGTGCAGGTAGATGAAAGTGTGTCTGAATTTGAGATAGAAAATATTTTATGCTATTTTTCTTGATGTGTGCGTGGAAATAGTGTTTATAGGAGATGAGATATTTGTAATCTTATTTTGGTTATATATATTTTTCGTTAAACTCAAGTATAATATTCAGATTACAGATCTATTTAGATATATAGTTGTTTTGGTTGAGGAAAACACAGGCTGCAATCCAATAATTTTTTTTATATGCTTATAATCTATTTGCTGTAATGCCCATATGAGATTAAATTTGTGCATGAGGAGGACCACCATGAGTTAGGAGATTATCATTTCAGGTATCAAATTTCCTTCATAATGTTTGTTTTGTGATAATGTGAGTAAAATAATAATGCTTGAACGTTTGGGTTTCAAAATAATTTGAATGTATATTTTGGGTTTTTAATCTTCTGAAGATTATTTTCTATAGTTTTTTATTGGTAAAAATGATTTTTTTTGGGCAATGTTAATAGCACCCCTCTATTGGCTAATAGCACCCCAAAAAAGCCAAAATAACACATTGAAATGGCTGCTAATAGCGACTTCAGGGGTGCTATTAACATTGCCCTTTTTTTTTCTCCCTTCTAATTAAAAAAGCATTAATAACATCACTTATTTTTCTACTACGCTGATTTGATTTTTCTTACTAATTGCTTCATTAAATGTTCTGTTTTTTATGAACAAAGTGTGCCATCTGGAGTTTATAATTATAAAAAAACACATGTGAAAAACAGCTTGCAAAATAATAATGCTTTCTCGAAATCACTATAGCTTACATTATGTAGTCACATTGCTTATTTTTCATTTCCAAAATATGTAGGGTGTATTTTGGCTTACTTTTTGTATACTTTTTCCCCAGTTTGGAAAAAATATACACGACTATAGTTTCTTGCTCCTGTGGTAGCGGTTATGACAACATCAAAATAGCACGCTCTTTCTTCCTTGCCAAACATCAATGTACAAGGAATCTTTGTTTTGCTTCAATTGGTTGCATAGTTGCTAATATTTATCGAAGAGGCAGGATTGTATTTTTTGGTGTATGTTAGGACTCATAGATATTTGGAATGAATTTATGTTTGAGATTATAAGTAGGGAATTTTAGGATGAACAAAACGTAAAGATTACCATGTCGCCTACGAACAATGTCGACGTCAACGAACAATGTTGTCGCTCATGAACAATGTCGCTTTCCACGAACAATATCGCCGCACACGAACAATGTCACACTCACGACCAATGTCGCCCCTCACACCCAATGTCTCTGCCCACGACCAATATCGCCGCCGCGTCCAATATCGCCGCTCACGACAAATGTTGATGCTCACAACCAGTGTCGTGGGTTTGCAGGCGAATCCCACTTGGATGCGGGCACAGCCCGCAACACCGCATCTAGAAAGAGCACTCTCGACGAATGTCGCCGCCCTCGAACATTATCACCCCAACCGAGCAGTGTCGCTGCCCACGAACAATGTCGACACCCACGAACAATATCACTGCCCACGAACAATATCGTCGTCCACGACCAATATCGCCTCCCACGACAAATGTCGCCCCCACAACCTATATCGCCGCCCACGACACATGTTGTCGCCCACGACCAATGTTGTTGCCAAGCGGGCGAAGCCCGCAATGACGCATCGAGAACGAGCATAGCCCGTTCGAAGATGCTATATATATAGTCCGATGGCCATGCGCCACAGTACCCGGCCCCGCCCCCAGTGGGCTCCACCACTATGGCCAAGCACGACAGTACCCAGCCAGTGATGGCGGGCTTCGGCCGCCCCCGGCTCGATGCTCTCGGGCGGCCTTCGACTACATCCAGGCGGGCTTCACTCGCTTCCACACATGCTCAATGCGTTTGCGCGCCCGAATCAATGCGGACTGCGGCCACAACATATACATATTAGTACTCAAAATGACCGTAAAAAAATATAAATATATATTACAAAATTTATTTTGTAAAAAAATATATTATTGTACGTAATAATTATTTTATCTCCCTCTCTCTCTCTTCCCATCTCTCCATCTCTTCCTCTCTTTCCATATCTCTTCCTCTCTGCCGCACATTCTCCACCTCTCTTCTCTTTCTCTTTCCATATATATAATTATATATATATATATATATATATATATATATATATATATATATATATATATATAATAATAATAGGTGATTGTTATTAGCACTGTACTTTTGGATATTCGCACTATATTTACTCTTATTTTTTCGCGCCTTTTGAAAATACTCTTTGTACATGCATTTTTAGGAAAGGTGTTCAACACGAAAGTTGTAGATCGACGAGATCTACAACTTTCGTGTTGAACACTTTTCCTAAAAATGCATGTATAAAGCGTATTTCTAGAAATCCGCTCAGATTTCGCGCCTTTTAGAAATACGCTCTATACATGCATTTTTAGGAAAAGTGTTCAACACGAAAGTTGTAGATCTCGTCGAGATATACAACTTTCGTGTTGAACACTTTTCCTAAAAATGCATGTACAAGGAGTATTTTCAAAAGGCACGGAAAATTAAGAGTAAATGTAGTGCGAATATCCAAAAGTACAGTGCTAAACCCTATACCAATAGCCCGCCGCCCTCTCTCCCTCTCCCCTTCTCCCCTCTCTTTCTCTCTCTAGCCCTAGGAGATCTAGTATTATTTGTTTTGTACAGTAGATAAAATTGAACGGATATTATTTTTCATGCCAGAAATTAACGGATGAGATTGCTTAGATTGCTTTTAAATTCTTGGTTTTAAAAATCATTTGATATTTTTTATAAGTGTTATATATATATATATATATATATATATATATATATATATATATATATATATATTATATATATATATATATATATATATATATGATAGGCTCCACCTTAACTTATAAGGATGAAAGAGACCCCCATGATCCCCACCAAGGAAGATCATGGGAGGGCCCACCTTGCCCCCATGATCTCTCATGGAGATCATGGGGGGTGGGCCCCATCTCCTCCCCTCTCCCGCGGAGGGAACCGCCGCCGGCGGCTCCCCCCGGCCGGCCACGGCCATGGCCCGCGGCCATGGCCGGCCGCGGCCATGGCCGGCCGCGGCCATGGCCGGCCGCGGCCATGGCCGGCCGCGGCCATGGCCGGCTCGCGGCCATGGCCGGCCGCGGCCATGGCCGGCCGCGGCCATGGCCGGCTCGCGGCCATGGCCGGCCGCGGCCATGGCCGGCCGCGGCCATGGCCGGCTCGCGGCCATGGCCGGCCGCGGCCATGGCCGGCCGCGGCCATGGCCGGCTCGCGGCCATGGCCGGCGCGCGGCCATGGCCGGCCGCGGCCATGGCCGGCCGCGGCCATGGCCGGCCGCGGCCATGGCCGGCTCGCGGCCATGGCCGGCCCCGGCCATGGCCGGCTCGCGGCCATGGCCGGCCCCGGCCATGGCCGGCTCGCGGCCATGGCCGGCCCCGGCCATGGCCGGCTCGCGGCCATGGCCGGCCCCGGCCATGGCCGGCTCGCGGCCATGGCCGGTCCCGGCCATGGCCGGCTCGCGGCCATGGCCGGCCTCGGCCATGGCCGGCCTCGGCCATGGCCGGCCTCGGCCATGGCCGGCCTCGGCCATGGCCGGCCGGCCTCGGCCGGCCTCGGCCATGGCCGGCCGCAGCCAGGGCCGGCCGCCGCCGTACCCGGCCGCCTCCTCGCCGCCAGCGTCGTCCGGGCGGCCCCGCCACGGGAGGACCTCCCCACCGTCCGATCAAAGGGGAGGCTCTACCGGCCGTCCGATCGGGGCAAAACCACCCACTAACCCACTATGTTAGTGGTGGGGCCCGCCATAACTTCCCCCTGGAGCCTATAAAAGGACCCCAGGGGCTTCTCATTTCCTAACCTTTTCCTCCAAAAGCTTCCCCCTTCTTCTTCTTCCTCAGGTGGGAGCTCTCCCGTTTCCTCCGCCGGCGACCACCCCTCGTCGCCGACCACCAGTGGCCGCCTCTCGCCGCCAACCACCGGAAACCACCCGCGACCTCCAGCGGCCGCTAACGGATATCAGCACCCGTCAACAGCTACCAGAACCTGTCACCGGCTATTGGCACCCCATCAGAGCCCAAAGGCAAAGAGCGCGCTCCAAGAGCTGAGAAAGGCGCACAAAGGAAGAAGTGACAACCCTTGGACCCGCGTCGCCCCTGAGCGCACGCGCCCGAAGTATCTCGTGCATTCCACCGTCCAAGTCCCGTTGGCGAGGCAGTCTGTTGCCCACCAACGGGTGCATACACTCTCTCTCTCTCCTCAAGATTGTAACGGGAGCGGCCTGTCGCCCCGATTTCCCCCATCAAACTGTAAAACTCCGACAAATTAGTGGATTTTGATCGGCACCGACCCGGTCACGTGGTTTTTCACCCGGTTGAAGGGTTTTCCACGCTAAAACTTCCTGTGTCCATCCCCCGTATTTCAATTGACTGTGTGCGCGCTCGACCGCTCCGAGAGCTAAGGCGGCCCAAGAATATCCGGCCCGACCGGAGCATCGAGTTAGACCGCAACAGTTTGGCGCCGTCTGTGGGAAGCATTCCCAATATCCTTCGCGGAGCAAGTTCATCACAATGGCAAAGAGGAGCACCCGCACCGCAGAAGGATCCGCACTTGGCGAACACACTGAGCCTGCACGATCTCACTCTCTGGTAGACGTACCACTGACCGCTGAAGCAGCGCTCGCCCCTGTCGTCGCTCTGGAGGGGCGTGTCCGCCAAATGGAGGAGCAGCAGACAGAAATGCTCACACTGCTTCGGAACTTGGGAGCGCCTCCAGCTCCGCCCAGGTCACCTCCGCCAGCTAACCATCCTCCACTATTTAATCCACCAAGGAACCAGGAAGACCCTGTAGAGCAGGAAGGACCCGAAGATCATTCAGATGCCGCCAGTTCGGCTCATCCCCATCTAGGAAGAGCGAGGGCAGATCGCCCCCACGATCCAGTTAACGTTGCTCTCATCCACCCTCTACTAACTCGTCAAGAGATCAGGGAGGCCGTGGCTGAAGAATGCCGCCAAGCCGCAAGAAGAGATTTCCACCCTCAGCGAACGCTTTATCAAGGCTCCCCCTTGACCCAGCAGATCCTCGATCATCCAATTCCACCCGGGTTCAAACTCCCAAGCGTCGAAACATTCGACGGAACTGACGATCCACTCGAGCACGTCAATCATTTCACCACCATCATGAGGATCTTCCATGCCACCGATCAATTGTTATGTCAAGTATTCCCAACCACTCTCAAAGGGCAAGCTCGAACATGGTTCCACTCTTTAAGGCCCAGTACCATTACTAGTTTTGCCGAGCTAACCAGGCAATTCTCCGACCAATTCATCGCCAATCGAAAGATTGTCCGTGATCCATCTCATCTCTCCGGAATCCGCCAGAACGAAGGGGAAACCCTCAAAGAATTCTTTCGACGTTTCACTGCCGAAGCTCGCCAGATCCCGGGCGTAGACCCCGAACTCCTACGGGGAGTATTCCTGGGGGGTCTTCGCCCCAGCGGCTTCTATTCAGCACTCATGAGAGAGACCGTACCCAACTACCCGGATCTGGTGCACAGAATTGAGGCACAGATAGCCGCAGACGAAGCTATTGAAGCTCATAGGCGACAGTTCGATGGAGTGCAGAAAAGGCAAAGAGATAAAGAGCCGACTCCTCAACGGCAGGAAGGAAGATTCCAGGAGGAACGTCGAGCCGGACAGCGCAGGCGAGACTCACAAAGAGATCCCCCTAGGGACTATACCCCTCTCAACACATCTCGCACCAACGTTTTGTACGCCATTCAGAATGAACCAGCATTACAACGGCCGAGGCAACCACCTCCTAATCCTAAGAACGATCAATCAAAGTATTGTGAATATCATCGATCGACCGGGCATACCACTGAAGAATGTGCTCGCTTAAAGGAGGAAATCGAGCGTTTAGTCCGGTTAGGACTGCTCGGTAGATTTCTGCAAGGAAGGGTCCAAGAGCAGCAAGACCCTCCTAGGCGACCCAGGGACCATCAGAATGCCCCGCCAGCGCCCGAGGGAGGAAGGCAAGCAGTAGGAAACATTGAGACTATTGCCGGATCACCTATTCTGACCTCACAGATACTGTCAGTCCACTCTGTAAAGGAAATCCATGAAGATAAAAAAAGAAAGCAGGACACCACCATATCATTCGGGGATGAAGACCTTATCAACGTCTGAATCCCCCATCAAGACCCGCTCGTAATTAGCGCCGGAATCGGAAATCCCTGCTATAACGTCAAGCGAATCCTCGTCGATAATGGCAGTTCAGTCGACGTCCTTTTTTCCACCACTCTGCAAAATATGAATATATCTCGGCAGCAGCTAACTCCAGCCGCAGGACCGATATATGGTTTCGACAACCATCAGGTCCAAGTCATCGGAACCGTCACGCTACCAGTCACGTTGGGGGAATTCCCGAGACAGATTACGCATGAAGCTCAATTCGTGGTAGTAGATTCAAGCTCAGCGTACAACGCTATATTCGGAAGGCCTGTTCAAACTACCTTCAAGGCCATCCCATCTATCCCCCATCTAGCAATGAAGTTCCCTACTCCGGGAGGAATTGGAGTAGTACGCGGAAACCAGGAAGCCGCAAGGAGTTGTTATTCCAAACAAGCACAGCCCACCGAGCCTACCACGCTAAACATCGATGACTTCGACCTCAGAGATGAAGCAGTTCTGCAACGAGGGAAACCCACCGAAGGTCTAATTGAAGTCCCCCTCTCTTCATCAAAGCCGGATCGCACCGTCCAGCTTGGATCCCTCTTGCAGGAACATGAGAGGGAAGAATTAGCAGCCTACCTCCGCAAGAATAAGGATATCTTCGCTTGGTCCCCAGAAGATATGCCTGGGATCGACCCTCAAATCATCCGCCACTCCCTCAGCATCAACCCTGCATGCAAGCCCGTCATTCAAAAGAAGAGAAATTTCGCCCCTGAGAGGCTCCAAGCGATAGAAGAAGAGGTTGAAAAACTCCTACGCGCACAATTCATTCGAGAAGTTGGCTACCCTACTTGGGTAGCTAATGTTGTCCTAGTAAAGAAATCCTCAGGAAAGTGGAGAATGTGTGTAGATTATACAAATCTCAACCAGGCTTGCCCTAAGGACAGCTTTCCGCTTCCCAGGATCGACCAACTAGTTGACTCAACCGCCGGACATCAACTGCTTAGCTTCATGGATGCCTACTCCGGATATAACCAGATTCGAATGAATCCAACCGACGAGGAGCACACGGCTTTCCGTACCGACAAAGGAATTTATTGCTACAGGGTAATGCCATTCGGGCTTAAAAATGCAGGGGCTACTTATCAGCGACTCATGAACAAGATCTTTAAGGAACTCATCGGCAGATCCATGGAAGTGTATGTAGACAATATGCTAGTTAAGAGCATTCGCCGGGAAAGTCATTTAGAAGACCTAGAAAAATGTTTCAAGATCCTCAGACAATATGGAATGAAGCTCAACCCAAGCAAGTGCGCCTTCGGTGTCACTTCTGGAAAATTTTTAGGGTTCATGGTTACCCAGCGAGGAATAGAGGCCAACCCTGAGAAAATCAAGGCTCTCGAAGAAATGTCTCCACCCAGATCACTTAAAGATGTACAACGGTTGAACGGAAGAATCACTGCACTATCCCGATTCCTAGCTCGGACAGGGGACAAGTACCTCCCTTTCTTCAAAATCCTCCGAGGAGCACGAAACTCAGGGTTTCAATGGACCGATGAGTGTCAATCGGCCTTTGAATCCTTAAAGCAATACCTGGCCTCTCCTCCACTTCTATCCAAGCCAGCTCCCGGAGAAATTCTCTTTTTATACCTCGCCATCACACCAGCGGCCCTAAGTTCAGTCCTAGTTAAAGACGAAGGAGGAATCCAGCGCCCCATCTACTACCTGAGCAAAATCCTTTCTGATACCGAAACCCGCTACCCAGCTGCAGACAAAACAGCCTTAGCGCTTGTCTTCTCCGCAAGAAAGCTCCGTCCTTACTTCCAGGCTCACACTATTAAGGTCCTAACTGAGCTACCACTCCGGGCCATTCTTCAAAAACCCGAAGCATCCGGTCGATTGGTTAAGTGGGCTGTCGAGTTGGGTGAATTCGATATCCACTTCCTCCCGCGCCCCGTCATCAAATCTCAGGTGTTGGCCGACTTCATTGTAGAGAACACTCTACCGATGGAAACAGAATTTGCACCCTCGGAAGCCGGACGAGCATGGACGTTATACGTAGACGGGGCCTCGGGGGCTGAAGGTGCTGGAGCAGGCCTGCTCCTCATAAATCCAGAACTCGTTACTCTAGAATATGGACTTCGACTAAAATTCCCTGCTACTAACAATGCAGCAGAGTACGAGGCCCTCATCACAGGACTCAGACTCGCCATCAGCTGCCAGATCCAACAGCTGACCGTTTACTCTGACTCACAACTTGTTGTCTCGCAGGTAGAAGGAGAATTTGAAGCCAAAAGCGAACAGCTATCCCAATACCTGAAACTCGTCAAGTCCCTCATCATCCAAATCCCACAAATCCAAATTGTGCATATCCCTCGAGAACAAAACAACAAGGCAGATGCCCTGTCAAAGCTGGCCACTTCTTCAACACAATACCAATCAAGAAGGCGCCAAGTTGAAGAAATAGTCTTCCCCAGTATTCACGGCCCGTGGGAGGTAGCGGAAGTCAATAAAGCAGAAGAATCATGGATAGCCCCGCTAATCGCCCACCTGAAGGGCCAACTATCACCAGAAGATCAAAAGGAGGCTCGCCGCCTAAGAATAAGGGCGGCAGCATTCACCTTGATAGACGGGGAACTATACAAACGGTCCTTTGCAGGACCCTACCTGAAGTGCCTATCAGGAGAAGATGTCGAGTACACGCTCCGCGAAGTTCACCAAGGAGTATGCGGCGAGCACCTCGGGGGAAAAGCCCTGGCTAGGAAAATCCTACGGCAAGGATTTTACTGGCCAACCATGAAGAAGGAAGCGACAGAATTCGTTCAGAAATGCAAGAGCTGTCAAGTACACGCTAACATTCCCTGGCAGCCCCCGGTTGCCCTCACATCAATACAAGGAGCCTGGCCGTTCGCACAATGGGGGATAGACCTCCTTGGACCTCTGCCACTAGCTTCCGGTCAAAGAAAATTCATCATTATGGCAATCGATTATTTTACCAAGTGGATCGAAGCAGAACCACTGGCCAAAATAACCGAGGAAAACGCCAAACAATTCGTCTGGAAGAACATCGTATGTCGCTTCGGCATACCAGCAGTCATTATTACAGACAACGGCACGCAATTCACGGGAAAGTCCTTTACCAAGTTATGTGAAGATTTAAAGATAACATTGCGACACACAGCAGTATCACATCCCCAGTCCAATGGGCAAATTGAGGTAACCAACCGCACTATCCTAAAGGGGCTAAAAACACGACTAGAAGACGCTGGGGGGCAATGGGTGGACGCTCTTCCTAATGTGTTATGGGCATATCGCACCACAGAGAGAACGCCTACCGGAGAAACTCCGTATAATCTCTGTTATGGAACGGAGGCTATCATACCCGTCGACATTGGCGTCCCTAGTCCTCGGACATCCAACTTCGATCCCCAGATAAACAGCGAGGCGCTCCGAGACAACCTTGACCTGATCTTCGAAGTCCGAGAAGAAGCCGCTCTTCGCGCCGCTGCCTACCAACAACGCACAGCCCGCTACTACAACCGCCGAGTAAAGGCCCGCTCAATCAACATCGGAGATCTAGTCCTTCGCACCTTGGAAGCGGCCGGGAAGGGAACACAAGGCGACAAGCTATCTCCAACATGGGAAGGACCATTCGTTGTCACCGCTATGGTGAAGCCAGGCACATACAAGCTACGAAACGCCGAAGGAAAGATTCTCCCACGCACCTGGAACGCGCAGAATCTACGCCGCTTTTACCAGTGACACGCTATGACTCTTTTATGCCGTCACTTTCAATTCAAGACTATGTGAACTATATAAGTCACAAACCCGATCTCATGCAAATACTTTGAATCACGCTTATTACTTAAAGAATTACCTTTTATTTTCTGCAAACACGGCATGTCCAAGCAAAATTCTAGGCCTGCCCCCCTCACGAAAAAGCCGCGGGCCTGTCTCGCGCGAAAAGCCGTGGGCCTGTTCCACGCAACACCGTGGGGGCCTGCCCCCCTCACGAAGAAGCCGCGGGCCTGTCTCGCGCGAAAAGCCGTGGGCCTGTTCCACGCAACACCGTGGGGGCCTGCCCCCCTCACGAAGAAGCCGCGGGCCTGTCTCGCGCGAAAAGCCGTGGACCTGTTCCACGCAACACCGTGGGGGCCTGCCCCCCTCACGAAGAAGCCGCGGGCCTGTCTCGCGCGAAAAGCCGTGGGCCTGTTCCACGCAACACCGTGGGGGCCTGCCCCCCTCACGAAGAAGCCGCGGGTCTGTCTCGCGCGAAAAGCCGTGGGCCTGTTCCACGCAACACCGTGGGGGCCTGCCCCCCTCACGAAGAAGCCGCGGGCCTGTCTCGCGCGAAAAGCCATGGACCTGTTCCACGCAACACCGTGGGGGCCTGCCCCCCTCACGAAGAAGCCGCGGGCCTGTCTCGCGCGAAAAGCCGTGGGCCTGTTCCACGCAACACCGTGGGGGCCTGCCCCCCTCACGAAGAAGCCGCGGGCCTATCTCGCGCGAAAAGCCGTGGACCTGTTCCACGCAACACCATGGGGGCCTGCCCCCCTCACGAAGAAGCCGCGGGCCTGTCTCGCGCGAAAAGCCATGGACCTGTTCCACGCAACACCGTGGGGGCCTGCCCCCCTCACGAAGAAGCCGCGGGCCTGTCCCGCGCAAAAGGCCGTGGACCTGCTCCACGCAACACCATGAGGACTCGGCCCCCTCACAAAGAAGCCCTCATACAAACTAGGCCGCGAGTCAGGCCCACACGTTAAACCATGGGTCATCCCTATACAAATACACCGGGACAAAGATCAACTCCCACCAACAACTATCTCATGTCAAAATACATCTGTACAAAACACAGAACAATGACATACAAGTAAGGCTATCATAGCAAATAATGAATAGGAGCCCCAACGGCGACAATCTCAAAAGCTATAACAGAAGCAAATGACTACAAGTAAATGACAAAACAGACAAAAGCAGATAGGCACCACAGCTACTCGTCATCAGCATCTGAGCTAGAACGCTCATCATCTGAGACATCCGCAAAACTTCAGAATCTCCACCACCTCGTCACAAGGAGGAAGACGGAAACCAGATCTGAGCGACACTTCGCAGACAGTCAACCAGCCACGGGGAGGATTTTGAACCCGCTCCTCGGGACACGGGATCCTCACCTCCAAGTCTGAAGGGAGCCCGAACTTTGTCCTCCAAATAGCAACGCCGTCTTCAGTCAAAGAGGAGCGTAGACGCATTGGTCCAGTAGAACGCTTCGATACCTGCACACCGCAAAAAATTAGTTAATTCCAAGTGGTGAAATCACGCACACAACCCTCTCCATGACCATGCACGGCCTGCACGCAAACACCGCTTGCACGCACGCGCACGCACCGTCTCACCAAGCCCAGCAAACACGCGGCCAGCACACGCACGGGCAGCACGCGCGCACGCCCACGGCCAGTGCGCATGGCATGCGCGCGCGGGGCCTACACGCGCGGCCAGCACGCGCGCAACCTGCGCGCGCGGCCTGCGCGCAAAGCCTGCGCGCGCGGCCTGCGCGCGCGCGACCGGCGCCCGCGCGGCCTGCGCGCGCGCGACCGGCGCCCGCGCGGCCTGCGCGCAGAACCAGCGCGCGCGGCCTGCGCGCAAGGCCAGCGCGCGCGGCCTGCGCGCAAGGCCAGCGCGCGCGGCCTGCGCGCAAGGCCTGCGCGCACGCCCTGCGCGCGCGGCCAGCGCGCGCGCCCTGCGCGCGCGGCCTGCGCGCGCGGCCTGCGCGCGCGGCCTGCGCGCGCGGCCTGCGCGCGCGGCCTGCGCGCGCGGCCTGCGCGCGCGGGCTGCGCGCGCGCCGCCTGCGCGCGCGCCCCGCGCGCGCCGCCTGCGCACGCGCGGTTTGCGTGCGCGGCGTGACGGCGCGCGCTCGGTCCCTCTCCCGCGACGGTGGCACGCCACCGATTCCTACGCCTTGCCGGCCCCAGCGCAAGCTCGCCCGACGTCCGCTGTCCAAACCAACGCGAACCAACATACCTTGGAGCCAATCACCACCGCCACCAGAGTTAAAAAAAAAAAATCTCTCCCCGTGCTCGCTTCCCTCCCAACTGAAAGAGATTTGGGGGGCAATTGATAGGCTCCACCTTAACTTATAAGGATGAAAGAGACCCCCCATGATCCCCACCAAGGGAGATCATGGGAGGGCCCACCTTGCCCCCATGATCTCTCATGGAGATCATGGGGGGTGGGCCCCATCTCCTCCCCTCTCCCGCGGAGGGAACCGCCGCCGGCGGCTCCCCCCGGCCGGCCACGGCCATGGCCCGCGGCCATGGCCGGCCGCGGCCATGGCCGGCCGCGGCCATGGCCGGCCGCGGCCATGGCCGGCCGCGGCCATGGCCGGCCGCGGCCATGGCCGGCTCGCGGCCATGGCCGGCCGCGGCCATGGCCGGCCGCGGCCATGGCCGGCTCGCGGCCATGGCCGGCCGCGGCCATGGCCGGCCGCGGCCATGGCCGGCCGCGGCCATGGCCGGCTCGCGGCCATGGCTGGCTCGCGGCCATGGCCGGCCGCGGCCATGGCCGGCCGCGGCCATGGCCGGCTCGCGGCCATGGCCGGCGCGCGGCCATGGCCGGCCGCGGCCATGGCCGGCCGCGGCCATGGCCGGCTCGCGGCCATGGCCGGCCCCGGCCATGGCCGGCTCGCGGCCATGGCCGGCCCCGGCCATGGCCGGCTCGCGGCCATGGCCGGCCCCGGCCATGGCCGGCTCGCGACCATGGCCGGTCCCGGCCATGGCAGGCTCGCGGCCATGGCCGGCCTCGGCCATGGCCGGCCTCGGCCATGGCCGGCCGGCCTCGGCCATGGCCGGCCGCAGCCAGGGCCGGCCGCCGCCGTACCCGGCCGCCTCCTCGCCGCCAGCGTCGTCCGGGCGGCCCCGCCACGGGAGGACCTCCCCACCGTCCGATCAAAGGGGAGGCTCTACCGGCCGTCCGATCGGGGCAAAACCACCCACTAACCCACTATGTTAGTGGTGGGGCCCGCCATAACTTCCCCCTGGAGCCTATAAAAGGACCCCAGGGGCTTCTCATTTCCTAACCTTTTCCTCCAAAAGCTTCCCCCTTCTTCTTCTTCCTCAGGTGGGAGCTCTCCCGTTTCCTCCGCCGGCGACCACCCCTCGTCGCCGACCACCAGTGGCCGCCTCTCGCCGCCAACCACCGGAAACCACCCGCGACCTCCAGCGGCCGCTAACGGATATCAGCACCCGTCAACAGCTACCAGAACCTGTCACCGGCTATTGGCACCCCATCAGAGCCCAAAGGCAAAGAGCGCGCTCCAAGAGCTGAGAAAGGCGCACAAAGGAAGAAGTGACAACCCTTGGACCCGCGTCGCCCCTGAGCGCACGCGCCCGAAGTATCTCGTGCATTCCACCGTCCAAGTCCCGTTGGCGAGGCAGTCTGTTGCCCACCAACGGGTGCATACACTCTCTCTCTCTCCTCAAGATTGTAACGGGAGCGGCCTGTCGCCCCGATTTCCCCCATCAAACTGTAAAACTCCGACAAATTAGTGGATTTTGATCGGCACCGACCCGGTCACGTGGTTTTTCACCCGGTTGAAGGGTTTTCCACGCTAAAACTTCCTGTGTCCATCCCCCGTATTTCAATTGACTGTGTGCGCGCTCGACCGCTCCGAGAGCTAAGGCGGCCCAAGAATATCCGGCCCGACCGGAGCATCGAGTTAGACCGCAACAATATATATATATATATATATATATATATATATATATATATATATATATGGGGCGCTGGAAAAACGCGTCCCGCGTTTTTGACTAAGGCTTCATTTGGTTTAGCGGTGGCGGTTGTAAAAGGAGTTGTTGCAAAAGCAGATTTGTAAATGGAGCTGTTGGAAACTGGATGATGCAAATGGAGTTCTGTTTGGCATTCTGCGTTTGCAGAGCTGTTCAAAACTGAAAAATGTTTGGCAATACTGTGTTTGGAAATGGACTTCCGTGGTTGAAATTTTTTTCTTATAAACATTAAAAAAAATTAAACATGATCAAAGAAATTCTTTTTTATTAACCTTCTGCGTTGACCGTTACCGTAAAGTCCACTTCAAACATATATAGATATTCCATATTACATGTAAACTTTTAAAAAAAATGAAAAAAGCGGTCAAGCTCGGTGCAATTGATCGGCAATTGAGTCACGCAATGTCACCATCTCATCCACCCCCACCCGAATCCCTATAACATGGTCTCCACCTGAGTTTTCATTACTCTGTCCTGTTCTTCTTTGAATGCCCGCCGGATATATGAAATGTTCGTCTTCATCACAAGCCCGAAAATGAGTGTCTGAGCGTGATGGGTGTCTGCGAATATAATTATGCAAACTCATCGTTGCAATAACAATGTCTCTTTGCTTTGTCAAGCTGTATGGCGACATATCCCTTAGTATCTTCCACTTCTTCTTCCAAACTCCGAATGAACGCTCTATGACACTGCGCAAGGATGAGTGAGCTTGGTTGAAGATCTCTCGGCGCCCTTGTATCGGCCTGCTGCCCCTCCTAAAATCTGGTAAATGATACCGTGTACCTGAATATGGTTTTAAAAAACCACGTTGTAGTGGATACCCGGCATCTACTACGTAATATTTGCCTGCAAAATTAGATATTGCACAATATGTGTGAATAATTGTAACCAGAAACATAGTAATCTTAAAAATTTCTTGTACCAAAGCCTCACAAGATATAAAAGGCTTACCATGGGGCGGATATGGAAAATTATAACTGGGGTCCATAAGTGCACGCTGAAATATACGGCTATCATGAGTTGAACCCTCCCAGCCTGCTAATACGAACGTGAAACACATGTTGAAATCACAGACCGCCATGACATTCTGCGTAGTTGTGCCATGCCGACCAATATAAGCAACTTGTTGTTCAGCAGGCACTCGAGCATCAACGTGTGTTCCATCAATTGCTCCTATACAGTCTTTAAAGAATGGCATGTATCGAGCATCATTTAAGATTTGTGGGGGTATATCAATGAAAAGTTGATCTAATGGCTTAATGACATCAGCAGATAGTCTCTTCATGGCTTTGATACCCCTTGCGAAAAATCTACTGATAGTTTCTGTGGAGTGCTGAAATCGCTCACTAGCAAGCTGCATTGATACATTATGCCCTAATATGTGCACGGTAATTGCTAGTACTTCACGCGGTAAAGTTCTTCTAGATCCTTGTAACCCATATTGTTGTGTGAGGGTTATTAGCAGATCATTAAAAATTACCTTTGACATTCTAAATGCGCTGAAAAACCTACTAGGGTGCCCACAGAGAAGTTCAGCAATCCATCGAGCTCCTGTTTGGCTTGATGTCATGCAAGCTGTAGTAGAAGAACCAATTGGTTCGGTTAATTGATAATTCATTGCAAGTAATGCGTGATGTCCACTGATAGCTCTATTACGATAAAACGAGCCAACCAACTGTTATTGAGTCTCCCCATCAGAACTGTCAATATTATCCGAGGAGGACATTATTATCTGCAAGTAAATGTGCATTAAGATATTTATACTTACGCAAAATGAAATGTGCATTAAGATATTCAATGTGACAAAATCATAATAAAACAACTTTGAATGCAAAACGAAATAGTAATAAATTTCCACACTCATCAACAACATAAGTCTCACGACATGATAATAAATGTCCCAAAAAACAGAAACATCACTAAAAACAAGTACTACAACAAGATATAGAACATGTCCACCAATTAAGCCGACTTTTGGTCAAAACAAGACTGCAACCACTTCAGACGTCGATCCTGTCGAATGCTCATAAAAGTTTCGCGATTATGTTTCTCTCTCAAAAACATGATGCAGTAGTGGTAGAAGTCGTAGTTCAAATCATCCATAACCTCTGGAATAGTTTCGAGCTCTGCAATAGCCTCAGGAATGGTGTACAATGATGACGATATCTGGATGCGCGGCGGCTCCATCATACAACGCCCAATAATGCGTGAAGTTTCAGCAATCTCGTCCATAGTCGAACTCCTCGCTTTCTTGCTGCTCATCTTGCTTTTTCCCTTCTCTGTCCGTTCCCCCCCCCCCCCCCCCGCAAGTTCAGAAATTGGGGACTCGTTAATGTTTTGCGTGCCATCTCCAGTAGACAGGTCATGTTCATCAATAGATTCTGGTTCGAAATTTCTAGAATTGGGTGCCCAAGCAAGATTTCCAGCTACAACAACCTGACCAAACATCATATGATATTTTTCTTCTAACTCTGGAGTTATTCCCGAAAACTGAAACTTTTTAGCATTTGGAACTACCTGACATGAAAAATAAATAGGTGTTAAGAAAACATTAATAGTAACAATAATGTGTATTTAGAAATTAATCTTTGAAAATGCATACTTTTAGGCATTCTTTCCACCAATCCTCCGAAGCAGCAATGGTTTGCGAATTGGATCCCAGCCCAAACCTGTCTCACGGCCCTTAAGATCTCGCCATAACTTTCAATCTTTTTTTATCTGATCCCATTTATTCTTCATTTGATTTCGATCATATGATTTACCCGTCTGAGCAAAGAAATTAGTGGTTAGGTTCGACCACCCATCCCTACTGAAGTGTGTAGTTGGGCGATTACCTAACTCTATCTCCCTCAAGCACAAGTCGCAAAAAATCATAACATCGTTTGCCTCCCAGTTTGCACTCACACCACCTTCCTTATGTTTGCCCATAATCCTACAAATGTCAGAACAAAGTTATATAAAAACACACACATAGCAACACACACACACACACACACATAGCAGTACGCACACACACATAGCAGCACACACACTGCACATAGCAGCAGACACACAAATAGCATCACACACATATAGCTCCAGCACACACACACAACTTCACACACACACACTCACAGCTGCATACATGTTGAGAAAGTACTTGGTATCCCTTAATATGACTGCGTACATGTTTCTACTCCACTTGTTGCACATTTCAAGTTTATTTCAAACACATAGCAACACACAAACACACACATTGCAGCACACAAACACACATAGAGCAACACACATACACCTAGCAGCACACACACACACATAGCAGCACAAACACACACATAGCAGCACACACACACGCATAGCAGCACACACACACACACTGCAACACACACAACTTCACACACACACACACACAGCATCACACACATAAAGCTCCAGCACACACACACACACAACTTCACAGCAGCACACACTCACAGCTGCAGCACACACACACACGCATTGGCGCACACACTCACAAGTTGCAGCACACACACACACACTGCAACACACACATAAAGCTGCAGCACACACACACACATTGCAGCACACAAACACACACACACACACATAGCAGCACACACACACACAGCAACACACACATAAAGTTGTAGCACACACACACACATAGCAGCACACAAACACACACATAGCAGCACACACACACACACACACTGCAACACACACAACTTCACACACACACACACAGCATCACACACATAAAGCTCCAGCACACACACACACAACTTCACAGCAGCACACACTCACAGCTGCAGCACACACACACACACACATTGGCGCACACACTCACAAGTTGCAGCACACACACACACTGCAACACACACATAAAGCTGCAGCACACACACACACATTGCAGCACACAAACACACACACACACATAGCAGCACACACACACACAGCAACACACACATAAAGTTGTAGCACACACACACATAGCAGCACACAAACACACACATAGCAGCAGCACACACACACACACACACACTGCAACACACACAACTTCACACACACACACACACAGCATCACACACATAAAGCCCAATAAACACACACACACAACTTCGCACACACACACTCACAGCTGCATACATGTTGAGAAAGTACTTAGTATCCCTTAATATGACTGCGTACATGTTTCTACTCCACTTGTTGCACATTTCAAGTTTATTTCAAACACATAGCAACACACAAACACACACATAGCAGCACACAAACACACACATAGCAGCACACATACACCTAGCAGCACACACACACATAGCAGCACACACACACATAGCAGCACACACACGCGCATAGCAGCACACACACACACACATAGCAGCACACACACACAAATCTGCGCACACAGACACACAGCAACACACACTAACAAGCTGCAGCACACACACACACATAGCAGCACACACACACACACTCACAGCTGCACACAAGTCATCTCTGTGTTTCATAAGAACATAATAACCAAGCAAGCTTGGAGAGAACATCATTAGGCCTGGATCAACTCATTTACAGCTTTGCCATATGGCCTGGGAAGTAGGATAAAGGTTTTATCATTGAAATTCCTACTTTTTATGCATTAAAATTACTAGTTGGATAGTATCAAAAATCAGTTCAGGTTGCGTTAGACACATATGTATATTTGAAGATGGAAATATGCATTTCAAAGGATTCTTCATCACTCTCTTGTATTTGTGTTGCATTGAAGTGAAATCAAACTCAACTGTAAACCAAGAATTGAAGTGACTTTAATTGTATTGATCATTTTCATAGTAATAAATGTTTTTTTGGCTAATAGGGAAGGGTGGTTCCTGCAAGAGGCTTCCCTTTTCTTCTTCCAAACTAGCCCAAAGGAATAAATTGAGTTGCCTACATCGTATTATTTCCTTTGTCCTTCTCTTTAAACTCCCAATCATATGTAGATGGATAAAAGTCGAGACCTCTCAGGCAAGCACACGCACAACAATACACACACAGCAGCAGCACACACACATCAGCATACACACGGAAATGGGAACGTGATCCCTAAGCCGGAGATAAATCGAGAAATTTCAAGAGGGATAAGAGTGATGCCGGAGAAGCATACCTGCGCCGAAGATGTTCGCCAATGATGTGATCCCTGAGCCGGAGGGAAATCGCGACGGAGAAGCTTTCCGACTGTGGTGTGCCGGAGGCGGGAAGTTGTCGGATGCGATGCGCACTTCTTCGTGTCGCCGGAGCCGAGCGCACAGTGGCCGATCGATGAGAAGATGATCCGCAAGGCGATGTCGGAGGAAAATCTCCCGCAACCTAAAAACGCGATGAAATGGAGGTGCAGCACACAGTTTCCGCCCACAGTATTTTCAAGCCGCGGGTTGTCAGCTGCGGGTGGAATGGATTGCGGCTAAACAAACGAAAAAAATGCAACTTGAGCGTTTTTAAAAAACGGAAACGGACAAAAACGCAATTCCAAATGGGGCCTAATATACGCGTGACCCAGAAAAACGAAAAAAAGGCCCTCTAAACAGCATTTTTAGAAAAAGTGGTCAACATGAAAGTTGTAGATCTCGTCGAGATATACAACTTTCATGTTGACCACGTTTTCTAAAAATGCTGTTTAGGGGGTCTATTTTCAAAAGGCGCGAAGGGGGGTCTGCGCAAAAAATATAAATCGTAATATTTACCGGGCGGAACCCCCCGCGCGTCTTTTGAAAATAGACCCCCTAAACAGCATTTTTAGAAAAAGTGGTCAACATGAAAGTTGTAGATCTCGACGAGATCTACAACTTTCATGTTGACCACTTTTTCAAAAAATGCTGTTTAGGAGGCCTTTTTTTCATTTTTCTGGATCACGCGTATTTTAGTCAGAAACGCGGGATGCGTTTTTCCAGTTTTCCGATATATATATATATATATATATATATATATATATAATTTAATGTAAAAACGCAGCCTGTGTACATTTCTTAGGTACGAGACTTCATTTTTAGAAAAAGTGGTCAACATGAAAGTTGTAGATCTCGACGATATCTACAACTTTCATGTTGACCACTTTTCCTAAAAATGCATTTTACTAGATGTATTTTCAAATGACGCGGAACCGGGCGGAACTATTGCAATTCGCAATAGTTCCGCCCGGTTCCGCGCCATTTGAAAATACACCTAGTAAAATGCATTTTTAGGAAAAGTGGTCAACATAAAAGTTGTAGATATCGTCGAGATCTACAACTTTCATGTTGATCACTTTTCCTAAAAATGTATTTTACTAGGTGTATTTTCCGTATTACGCAAACCTGCGTATATAGCCTATATGCACAAGCCGCGTATATATATTAACCCCATATATATATATATATATATATATATATATATATATATATATATATATATATATATATATATGAAAAAAGAAAGTATTAGCTCGAGCTAATACCTAAAAAAATAGCGCGAATGGTGAATTTTGGGATTTAGACCCCCTAAACGGCTTCATTTGGAAAAGTGATCAACATGAAAGTTGTAGATCTCGATGAGATCTACAACTTTCATGTTGATCACTTTTCCAAATGAAGCCGTTTAGGCCCCCGATATGGGCCCCGAAAAAAACGACTTCCGCAACAACGCGTTCGTACAGGTTGCGGAAGTCGTATTTTTCGGGGCCCAAATCGGGGGCCTAAACTGCCTCATTTGGAAAAGTGATCAACATGAAAGTTGTAGATCTCATCGAGATCTACAACTTTCATGTTGATCACTTTTTCAAATGAAGCCATTTAGAGGGTCTAAATCCCAAAATTCATCATTCGCGATATATATATATATATATATGTATGATAAAGTCGTATGTATATATATGATAAAGTCATATGTCACATTTGTTGGATTATTGATCTGTCTATTTGTACAACAATTCACATTCTTATTTTCATTCAACTATATATATTTTAGTCATGGGCCAAAAGCTCGGGTCTGGAAAGTTCGCCCTGGCCTAGCCCGACAAAAGCCCTGCTAGGGCCGGGCCATGGCCAGGCTTGGGGCCCTTATCGGGCCCCCATTTTTGCTGGTTGCCCGGCCCGGGCCGGGCCGGGAAAAGCCCGGGCGCCGGGCTAGCCTGAGCCCGACACCGGGCTAAGCCAGAACCTGGCAGGATTTTAATCCCGCCAGGATCCCGCCTAATCATGCGGGACTTAATCCCATATGATCGGACTTTTTGAACACGACTATATATATACTATATTAAAAGGGGAAAACACCCTTTAGACTTTAGTTAAACAATACTTTACGATTTTACCTTATTTTTTTTAAAAAAAATCAACTTTTAAAATTTGTGTTTTTTTAAATATGCTCCCATATATACAAAACCATTTACCTACAATAAGGCCACTGGAAGGCGATGCAGGGGCTGACAGGCGCACGGGAGGTAGAGACAGGGTCGTCGGAGTGAGCAGGAAGCGGAATCGGGAGTTGCGGCGCGCGAGAGGAAGCTGGACCGGAAGAAATGAAGTATCGGGGGGGGGGGGGGGGGGGGGGGGGGGGGTTGGCTCGTTCTTGGGTTATAAGAGGGAAGAAATATGGTTTTATTATTATTATTATGAGATGCTATAATTATGGGTTGTTACAACATGCAAACAAAAAGTGTCTTATGGCGCATGCTAGGTGAAGTAATCCAAAGTCCACAACCCCAAGACAAAATGATCAAGCTTAGAAATTTTCGGGCTCGCCGCTTTGTGGGTTGCGACCTATGAAAATTTGGTGCCTGCTAACGCAGCCAGTCGCCGTCGGCTGCCTCCGCCGGGCATCTTGCCCGGGCCGCCCGAGCCACCGGGGGGGGCACTTCCATCATATCATGAAAATTGGTGATCTCGACGGCTAGAACGGAGCGGCACAATTCGCCACCTCAAAATATACCCAAGCGCAATTACTATCATGCCCCTCCAAAAAATTATAAAAGGGTCATAAGACCCTCATTTGAGGACAAGCAACTCCAAAAACAAGAGAGAGATCTTAAGTTTTTCAACGAAGATGTGAGACTTATATCATTCCTTTGGTCGGATTCGCTCAACTCCCCTCTAGTGCGAAGACATCTCAAGGCTTCAAGAATGCGATATTCTAGTCTACATGAGCGCTTTTATCAAGGCTCCGACTCAGCACACAACTAAAAAAATGAGCATTAGCTACACATTTTTTTGCTATGGTCCAAAAACTATGGCTAATACAATAGTATTAGTCATGATTGCAAAACCGTGACTAATAGTTAGAATTTATCCACGAATGCAAATTACCGTGGCTATTATTTAAACATTAGCCACATAAATAAAAAAAACCGTGGCTAATATCCAAGTATTAGCCACAACATATCCCTAAATGCACATTTATGTGAAATAAGAGCCGCTCAGTTTTAATTTCCCTCCTTCGGTGACCAGCGCGAGCCTTCTTCTATCTCGTCTTCTCCTGCAGAGCGATTATGGAACGAGCCGCACCACGTGCTGAGACGAGGACATGTGCATCAGGACAAGTGGAGCAGCAGACCAGTAGAGCAGTGGCTCGTCATCTTCTCCTCCAGTAGCGCGCATGCAGAAGTGGTCACTGGAGAGTATCACCTTGGCCATCATTGACTCTTCCGACGTGAGGGATGCTCACGATGTCCATGAACAATCGATCGGAAAGTAAAGTTCTTTGTGAATGAATCGACAATGACAAGCCTTCTCCACTTGTGGTGACACGATGGGACCATGCCCTAACCCTAAAGTGCTTCTACTCCAATCCAGAGATAGAGTGTGGTTCCTCCACGAAATTGAAGTCCACATTCCGACGGAGCCTCCATCCCGAGCTATGCAACGAAACTCTTACCACATTTTTAATCATCGACGGCATAGGACAACATCTCGACATTTTTCTTGTATTTTTAAAAAACCAATTCTCCGAACTCTTTTCTCTAAAACTCGTACTCTCTTATTGATCACATTCATATCTTCTCCAAGGTTCCAATGACTTAGTTTATTTTTTGTTGTTTTCATAGTCAGAACTTATAACGGAGAGGTGGTCTGTCACCATCCGAGGAAATCTCTCACCTCTTGTAAAATCAAACAAAATAGTGGATTTTAGCTTAAACACAGATCCGACCACATGATTTTTTTACCCTTTTCGGATTTTTCACGTCAAAAAAATCCTTTTGTCATTTGCTGCTGTTTTCCATTGACTGATTGCACGTCCGGTCCAATTCCGAACTAAGGAGGTCCAATTCTCCGGACCCGGAAAAAACCGAATGACCCGCAACAGCAAGAAACCTAGTCTTATTTAATATAAAGCTTCTATAAAAGGCACAATAAATGATGAATGCATGAAATCTTCCCCTACTAAATTTTGTTTATCTTTTCTCTTCTTCCTCTATCTTCTTCCCACACTAACATAATTAATCAACAACATTAACACGGCAATAAAAAAAGGGAAATAGCTAGTAAATCAAATTGAACAGAAAAATGAGCACTCAGTGTAAACATATTTATTAATTTAAAAGCTTTTTCAGCAAACAAGTAAACACATGGGCACACACATGCACACATAAACTCGATCTTTTTCGGCTTCGAACCCATTGCTGCTTCGTAAATGAAATCAAGTGCGCAACAGCGCTTGGCCTGGGTCCTACATACCATATTGTGAAAGTTTTGTTAACGGGCTCCAGAATTGGCTTGGCTCCGTCCAAACGGGCGTCGATGTACAAAGTTTACACCTGCACATAAATTCCCCAATGCAGTAATGTCTGTCCAAGTAGACTTCAGAACCAACCATTCGGATTCGGCATGCATTATTGCACAATCCTTTGGTGCATGGAAAACCATATTGCGGGAATCTTACGCCTTTGCGATAACAGTACTTTACAGGTGGTCTCTGCCCCATCACTGCTTAAGAAAATAAACTATTAATTTTTATTATCGTACACGAATGTAATAGGTGAGGCAAAAAAAAAATTAAAAAGAATAAAATTGACGAAATTTTAAATACGTAAAAAACAGATTCAGTCATTTTTTGCATTTTTTTCTCTTCCCAAAAATTACTACTAGCAAACCAATCTTGTTTTTTGACAATTTTTGCATTTTTGAATTTTGTGCCCCAAATATTTCTCATTTGAAAAAATGATCAACATGAAAGTTGTAGATCTTATCGAGATCTACAACTTTCATGTTGATTATTTTTTGATTTGAAGCCGTTTAGGCCTCCAATTTAAGCCCTAAAAAAGACATGCACGGAACGTACATATTTCCGGCGTGACATTTTTCGGGGACAAAATCGGGGGTCTAAACGGCATCAAATCACAAAGTGTTCAACATGAAAGTCGTAGATCTCGACTAGATCTACGACTTTCATGTTGAACACTTTGTGATTTGAAGCCGTTTAGACCCCCGATTTTATCCCCGAAAAAAGTCACGCCGATCCCGGGCGTCCGTACATATGTACGACGTAATTTTTTTCAGGAGTCAAATCGGGGGTCTAAAGTGCTTCAAATCAAAAAGTGTTCAACATGAAAATTGTAGATCTCGTCGAGATCTACAACTTTCATGCTAAACGCTTCTCATGAAATTGTACGTATGAGACGCAGATCAAAAGGACGTATATATTCTTATATACACTAAACTCGTATATACAACACATCCTTATAGGAATTAGAAATCAAATATATTTCTAAACCGACCGATATTTTGTTTAAAAATTTTGGTGCAGATAATGATATTTTGTTGAAAAAACAGTTTTGGACATACTAAATATTTGCGGTATTTTGACTCATCTATAATGTTGACATAAGTGGTTGAATGAATACATTTGAAATCATTTGTAATGTCATTATATGCTGCGGGTTATTTTGAAAGGATGAATGTTTTAAACAAAATTTATTTATTTTTTAAAAAAATTATTGATTTGCTAGTAACAAAGTTGTTTTCAAATAACCATTTTGAAAAATGAGGATTTGCTAATAGTAATGATTTGCTAGAAATCAAACCCTGGGTTTGCTAGTAAAAGCACCCTTAATCTTTATTAGAGAGAGAGAGAGAGAGAGAGAGAGAGAGAGAGAGAGAGAGAGAGAGAGAGAGAGAGAGAGAGAGAGAGAGAGAGAGAGAGAGAGAGAGAGAGAGAGAGAGAGAGAGAGAGAGAGAGAGAGAGAGAGAGAGAGAGAGAGAGAGAGAGAGAGAGAGAGAGAGAGAGAGAGAGAGAGAGAGAGAGAGAGAGAGAGAGAGAGAGAGAGAGAGAGAGAGAGAGAAACCTATGCTTGGTAGAAGGAACACGAGGACGAGCCATGCAACAATTGATCTACGTGAGAACCCCATATAGACAGATATATAGAGAGATATGGAATGGAGTACAAATATAAAGACCAGCCTCATTTATAGAGTTCAAAAAACTGAGCATTTAGAAGGTATTTTATAACTTATAGCTATTGTATATATTGTTTGCGGAATCCAATGATCAATAATCCAACAAATGTAAAGCTATTGTTTGCCGAATGACTTCTTCTGATTGCAGTCGGTCAGACTAGCTGACAAACATACGACTGTATAACATAAATATTCATAATTTATATTCTAAAAAACGGAAGAAAAACAAATGTCAAGCAATTGTTTGTGGGATTTATCTAATACAAATATGTAATATATTATACATAGAAGTGTTTTAAGGTTGACAGATATTTCAAATCTGACATGCCGGACAAACCCCGCTAGATCCATGATACATCACCCGGCTTGATCTCGAAACTCCGATTGTGTTGATACTGAATAAGCACAGAGCACCTGCATTTTTACTGGATAAAACAAACATAGAATCGCAAGAAAATAATGTAAACAAATATAAGAATTTGATGAAGAAGAAGAGAGAAATCTTGCGGGTGTGTATTATAAGTCTCATGTTTTAGAGACTTATTCATAAACTCAAATTTTATTTTTGAATTTATTAAAATATTAAATTTATTTAATTATAATAATTAATATAAAATTAAATATATATTAATGCAATTAATATTTAACTTATATGTTAACGTGTTTAACATATATTTTTAAAGCTAACATATTATATATTCAATATATTATATCTGTACTATATTAAAAGAATATACTATATTAAAAGAAGTGAAAAACTCATTCAATTAATGCGGATCATAGGATGGTGGCCTGCAAATAAAATTTCTCTATAAAATCTACTCCCTCCCTCTCTCCTGATTCCTGATTAGTGAAATTCCGGAAAATCCTCCCGAAAAACAGAGACCCTCTTGCTCCCTCCCTCTTGCAATTGTCGCCGCGGACGGAGCTGTCGGCAGCCTTCCAGCTTCCCCCGACGGGTTCGGGGCTGTCCGGCAGCGAGCTCGTAGGGCCACCACCGTGCCCGTGAGACCCAAATCGGGCCACCGCCGGCAATGGCCTTGCCGCTCGCTGCCAGACAACCCATGACGGATTTCCCGGACCCCGACGAACCTACCGAGTGCGGCGGGCAGGCCGCCCTGTGAGAAATAATAAAATCCGTACCATTTCCATTTATGCATTGAGCCGCCCACCATTTATTCTGAGGCCGAGTCCCATGAGTCATCTGGCGTCGTCGAGTCCCATGAGTTGTTGGCGTCGTGTCCCACGTGTAGTTTTTCAAGTACTTTAATGTAACCACTATCAGCTAACTAAATGCTTAAATGTAATCAGCACTATTATATGTAATAGCAGCTTTTTCTTCCTCCTAATTTTTAAGACCGTCGGGGGGCATGCCAAGCCCGCCGCCATGGGCCGGATACTGTTGTGCATGGCATGAGGGCCGGATCGGAGGCCCGTTCCTATCATTCGTATTATATATGTGTATACTATATATACAAAAAAAATATGAGTAGCCGTTGCGATTGCATGATGTAACAACTAAGATCCGTCTGATAAATCTTGGTCATCAAATTCATTCACCGTCTGCAATTCCTTCGCTGCTACTCCCAACAATAGCTTCCTTTTAAAAGAACTGTACACATTTCCCGCCGCCGCCAGCGGTGGAATTGCCACCGGACTGACCGGAGCACATCGGTGGAATCGCCGGTTCCCAGCGAACCCGCCGGGGGTAGTACTCCAGCAGCACATTATACAATATCTCATAAAATAAATTTAATTTAAAAGTAAAAAAAATAAAAAAATTTTAATAAAAGTATAATACAATCTCAGAATAATTTTAAAATAAAAAATAAAGCAGCATTATAGTTTATCGTATTATTAAATATTATAAAATATTAATTACAAAAATAATAAAATCTTGGTGCTATTAGATAATAAAAAATATGACATTATCTTATTATTAAATATTATAAAATATTAATTTCGAAATCTTAGTGCTATTAGATAATAATAATTTCATAAAAATAAATAGGCTCATAGTTAGGGATGAGATCCATTTTATAAGTATAGGTGTGCACATAATCATGCACTCATGATCTCCACCTTAAAAATAGTGGGATCATGGGTTTGACCGCGCGCGCGATCGCCGCGCCCGATCCCCCGCGCGCCGATCCCATCACGCGTATTGGATGAACCGTCACGGGCGTCGCCTTGCCGGCGGCGGCCGGCCGGCCTCACCGGGCGCCGACCGCCCCCTTCTCTCGTCGCTCCCCCTCGGCCACCGGCCGCGGCCGAGTGAGGGCCGCTCCAGAGCGGCCGCCCGGGCCGTCTCCCCCAGCCGTCGGTCGCGGCCGAAGGAGCGGCCGTGAGGGTCGCTCTCTCCCGGCCGCGGGACGTGGCCGGGGGAGCGGCCGCGCGGGCCGCGACGGAGGGAGCGGCCCGCCGGCCGCTCTACTTCGTTCGCCGGCGAGTGGCCAAGGAGGCAGTCGCGCCAGCCGCTCCTCCTCGGCCGTTGTCGGCGGTCCTCCTCTCGCGGGCAAATTTGGCGGCGAGTTCGCCGGCCGCCCATGGAGTTCTGCCCCCACCGTTCTATCGTTTGGGATCGTTCCCCGCCATCCGATTCACGTGTAACCACCCGCTAACCACAGGGTTAGTGGGGGGATTTAATTAACAATTTAATAATTTATTTAGGGTGCAAATAGAGGGAGTAGTTATCATAAATACGCACCCTTAAACTATGAGAAAATATTAATTTTGGGTGGTTACGGTGTGCGGATAGCTGTTGAAATTTGTGAAGTGAAAGTAGTGATCGGGCAGTCCGGGCGTACTGGGCGGCCTGAGCGGACTATCCATGCGGACTGGAGCTGGAGTTCGGCGGACTGGTGTTGGATGTCTTTCTGTTTGGTTGCGCGAACTAGTTGAGTCCGGCAGTGGCTGGCTGAGCGTGCAGGATATTGTTCGCGGTCTGTGCGCACTGTGGCTTGGAGTCCGCGCGTTTAGCTTTTGGTCTGGAGTTGCGGTGAGCCGCAATCTGGTTGCGATCTGGCCTTGGAGCTGGCGGACTGTATTGGTGTTCGCAGAGCTCGCTCAAGCTTGTGTCTGGACTTGTACTTCTGTGAAGTCCAGGGTTTCCGCATTATCCGCTGAGACCGGGCAGTTGGCCTGTTGGTCGCGGGCATTGCGAGCTGAGTTGGTGTCTGCATAGTCCGCTGTGACCATGCGGTTATGCATGTGGTCGTGGATTTGATTGTGCAGACTGCTGCTGTGTCCTCTCTCCATGCGAACTGGCATGGTGCTCAGCTGGTGGCACTCTTGCGGGTTGGCGATCTGTTCACGAGTCTGTCTTGTCGGTACGGACTTGGCGGACTGACAGTACTAGCTGCGATCATGGGGTGGTTAGCCTATCTCTTAGGGCGTTGATCACACTCCTCACCCCGCCTATAAATAGGACCCCCCGGCTCGTCATTTGACAACAGAGTGAACAGTAAATTAGACTTGGGTTAAGGTTGCAGACTCATTTTTGTTATCCACGCGGGTTGATTTGCTTAACCGGTTGCTGTGTGCAAGTGACGCGGCTAGCACTGTGAAACCAGGAGCTTGGTTTTTACCTCGGTAAGGCTCAGTAAAGTTAGAGGACTGCTTTTAGCGGTTACCAGTTTCTGCATCAACTTTCCCAGTTCAATAACCTGTCCGCGTAACCTCGCGGTCTCAGCGGGTAGGCGGTTTGTTCCTCAATTTCAGTAGCAGCAGCCAACTCTGCGAATAATGGCGTGTCCGCGCGACCTCGCGGTCTCGGCGGACTCCGTGTTCAGTTCGGCTTCAACTCAGTTCGGGCGGTCTCTGCGGGCAGGCGGCCTCGGCGGTCTCAGTGTTTCTGTCCGCTCGAATTGTTTGTAGTTTCTGGTTTTTATATACTGGCGAAATCATGTCTCGTCACGTATACCTCGCCCTGTAAAGAAAATTAATAAGATTTTGATCTGCTTGTTTCTGTCAATGCACTCTGGTTGCTTGAGTAGTCTTCCTGTTTTCCGCATGTTCAAGTTGTGATCTGGGTAGTTCCAAAGATATTAATTTGGCGTTTGGGCTATCTTGCTGAGCATCTTGTGAAAATTCAACATGGTATCAGAGGAAGATTCAGTTGCTTGAGCGGTGATCAACAAGTTCTGTTGTTGCTCTGTGCTTCTGAAAGGTTAGTCAGGTTAGTGCAATGGATGGAGGTTTTGCAAGAGGTCTGGGAATTGAGCTTTTAACGCCGACTAACTTTAAGAAGTGGAAGTCATGCATGAAAAGTTATCTTCTGGGCGAGAAGTTGTGGGAGGTCATCGATGGTGATGACCAGATAGAAATTACAGCTGCTTTTAGAACTGCCGAACAGGTGAGAGTGTGGAGGAAGACAAATACCAAGGATGAGTTTGCTCTCAAGCAGGAGGTGTCATCTGAGCTCTTTGATCACATCTTAGGATGTGAGTCTGCTGCTGAGATTTGGACTTCCTTTGATGGGTTGTTCAACAGAAAGAATGTAGCTAGGCTACAGTTCTTGGAAAATGAGTTGGATAAGGCAACTCAAGGAGATCTTTCTATCTCTAGATACTTCTTGAAGATGAAGAGCTTGTGTGCTGAGCTTTCAGCACTTGATCCTGATGAGACAATCTCCGAGGCTAAGTTGAAGAGGCACATAATCCGCGGTCTGCGGAAGGAGTATGTTGCCTTCGTCACTTCTGTTCAAGGCTGGGCGACTCAGCCTTCTCTTCTGGAGTTGGAGAACCTACTTGCGTCACAGGAGAGCTTGACTAGACAGATGGCCGGGGTGACTGTCTCTGAAGGAGGAAGTGAAGCTCTCTTCACTGAGAAGAAGAAGAAGAAGATGGGAAGGGAGGAAGAAGAAGACTGCGGCTGGAGATGAACCTTCAACTTCTAACCAGCATGAGGGGAGCTTTGCTCCCAAGAAGGATTGGAAGAAGAACTTGAAGTTCTACAGGTGTCATCAGCCGGGTCACTTCAAGCCTGACTGCAAAGTCAAGCTGTAGCCTAGGCATGCTGCAGGCAAGGAGGAAGCTTCCTCTAGCCATGAGGAAGTTGGTTGGGGTGGAGCTTTCATGACGGGCACTTGTGTCCATGCTTTGTCCGCCATTGACTTCGAGGAAGACTGGATCGTGGACTCCGAGTGTGGTCATCATCTCACCGGAGACAAGTCGAAGTTTTCCTCGCTACAGGCTTACTCAGGTAACGAAGCCATCATCACTGTTGATAATACTGTTCATACTGCAGAGAAGGAAAGTGTAGTGTCCGTAGGTAGTGATCAGGGTCCACTCACATTAAGGAGTGTCTATCACGTACCGGGTATGAAGAAGAATCTCTTCTCTGTTACCAACGCAGTAGATGCAGGTTATCAGGTTCTGTTTGATAGAATAGAGGTGAAGTTTCTCCGCAACATATCAGCGGTTTTGGCTGATGTTGCTCATGTTGGAAGGAGAGTGAAGGACTTGTTCGTTTTATCAACAAGCTCCTATATTGATCGCATGAGGGCCAATAATAGCGCTGTTATGTGGCATGAGAGGCTGGGGCACGTAGGGATGGATAAGCTGAAAGCTATGGCAAATAGGAGCTTGGTGAGAGGCTTGTCTAAGCTATCATCCTTCGGTGATGGTCACGTTTGTGCTGGATGTCAGTATGGCAAGTCTCACCGTCTTCCATTTGATAAGTCACAAACGAGAAGCAAAGCACCATTGGAGGTTATCCATGGTGATCTGATGGGACCAACCGTTACTGCTAGCCTTGGCGGGAGCAAGTACATGCTAGTCTTGATTGATGACTACTCAAGATACACTTGGGTGTATTTCTTGAAGGAGAAGTCTGAAGCCTTCTGGTTGTTTGTGGAGTTCAAGGAGCTGGTGGAGGGCCGGCTTAACCTACGGATCAAAAAATTTAGAACTGACAACGGCGGAGAGTTTGTCTCCCCTGAGTTTTCTATTTTTTACAGGAAGCACGGGATCCAGAGAGAGCTTACTTGTGCTCATACTCCACAATAAAATGGAGTTATAGAAAGGAAGATCCGTCATCTGACGGAGACTTGCAAATGATGGCTTCATGTCAAGAGTATCCCAAGGTCCTTTTGGGCGGAGGGAATGTCTTGTGCAACTTATGTCATTAATCGGATGCCCCTCAGTCCGATCACATGAAGTCTCCCTTCAACATGTTGCTGAAGGAGAAGCTAAGTGTTGAACACCTTCGGGTGTTTGGTTCAACTTGTTACGTGCATGTCCCAGATGCTCTGAGTACTAAGCTTGATGCAAAGGCAAGGAAGCTTGTCTTTGTTGGCTATGATGAGCGGAAGAAGGGATAAAGGTGCATGGATTCTGTGACAAAGAAGTTCGTTGTATCAAGAGACGTTGTCTTTAACGAACTGACATCGTATGGAGGAAGCTCGGTTGAGCTACCGGAGGGCAAGGTTGATGAAGGGCAGGAGGTGGTTGCTGAAGTTCTTCAAGAGGAGTTAGCTGTTTCACCAGCGGCTCCTGTTACTTCAAGTTCAGGAGGAGAGGCTTCTGGTTCAGGAAGCAGGGGGAGCACTGCTCCATGTTTGCTTGAAGGAGTTGAACCTGAAGAAGTAGTAGATGTGGTGAACAAGGAGCAGACTCTTAGGAGATCAAAGAGGACCATCAAGCCTCCGGCTCGGTATTATGATGGGAATACAGTGAGCTTTGTCTCCTGTTTCTTTGCGGGCCCTCTGGATGAGCGAGAGCCTTCAAAGTTTGAAGATGCTACTGGAGTGAAGGAGTGGGACAATGTCATAGATGAGGAGATTGATGCCCTCAGGAAGAATGAAACTTGGGACTTGGTGCCCAAGGTGGATGGCGTTACTCCTGTTACTTGCAAGTGGGTCTATAAGCTGAAGAAGAAGGCGGTTGGAAGCATCGAGCGGTACAAGGCTCGCCTTATTGCTCGAGGATTCTCTCAACAGTATGGCGAGGACTATGAAGAGACGTTTAGTATGGTGGCAAAGATGACTTCAGTACGAGTGGTGATAGCTTTGGCGGCCTGCCAGGGCTGGAAGATGTGGCAGCTGGACGTAAAGAACGTTTTTCTTTACGGGGAGATAGACAAAGACATCTTCATGGATCAGCCACTCGGTTATATTTCTGAAGAACATCTGGACTACGTCTGCAAGCTCAGGAAGACCCTTTATGGGTTGAAGCAGGCTCTGAGGGCATGGTATGGGAAGATTGCATAATATCTTCAATTCTACGGCTATTTAGCCTCCAGCTCAGACTCGAGTTTGTTCATCAAGAAGAAGGGGGAGCTTCAGGTCCTAGTTCTGTTGTATGTTGATGGCATGATCATCACAGGGAATTCGGAAGAGGAGGTTGTTAGACTCAGGTCTGAGCTTGCTATTCGCTTCGAGATGAAAGATTTGGGGGAGCTTCATCACTTTCTCGGTCTCGAAGTAGAGAAGAAGGAGAGCGGGATTCTTGTTTCCTAGAAAGGTTATGTGGATCGGATTGTGAGACGATTCGGCATGGAAAGGGGAAATAGTTGTTCTACTCCGTTGGATTCTGGCTTGAAGCTTCGACGAGATGAGGGAAGGATTCTTCTTGATCCCTTGGTGTTCCGAGCTCTGGTGGGGAGCTTGATCTACCTGACGATTACAAGGCCAAACATTTCTTATGTTGTTGGCCGAGTAAGTCGGTTTATGGCGGAGCCAAGGAAGTCTCATCTGATGGCGGCGAAGAGTATTCTGAAGTATGTGATGACGACTTCTGATATGGGACTCCTTTATAGGAGGGACTCGAGCTTTTCTTTGCTGGGCTACACGGATGTTGATTATGGTGGTGATTCGGATGACCGAAGGTCAACTTCTGGTTATGTATTCATATTGAAGTTGGTGACCGGGCGGTCTGGCGGTCTGTCTTGGCGGGTTGAAGACCGAGCGGTCTAGCTATTTGTCTCAGCCGGCTTGGAGACCGGGCGGTCTAGCGGTCTCCACTGGCGATCTCTCTTTCTCTCTGGTAGTAGTCGTGCGGTTTGCCCTTCTGTCTGACCGCACGGCTTGTGCGGTTTGTTCTGTATAGTCCGTCTAGTCCTGTAATTTTTTAGTCCCACATCTCTTATGTGTATTCTCTCATATCTCCTCCATTCTATATAAGGGAGGGCATACCTTTGTAATAGATACCTTTTTCTGATAATAAAGTTTCAGTTTAAACCGTTTCCGGCTTGTTTTAGTTCGATTCTAACATTGTATCAGAGGACTCGGTTTTCTCCGCTTGATTCTGTGCGCCCTCTCTGACCGCGCGACCTGTTCGCGCGGCTTGCTTCTTCTTCTCGCGACCTGTTCTCGCGGCTTGTTTCTTCCGGTCTGTGCCCGGTTCGCACGGCTTCTTTCTTTCCTTGTCATTGCCCTTTATGTGCGCGACCTCTTTGTTTCTCCTTCTTCTCGCTGCGACCTGTGCTTAGTCGCCGCGCCCTCCGTTCTAGTTGCTCCTCTTCTCTAGTCGCCTGGGCCTGTTGTCGCGACCTGTTTGCCTTGTTCGCCGTTTTTGCCTCCCAGCGGACTTCTCTCTGTTCGCGTGGTGTCTCCTTCTTCTGTTCGCGCGGGCTGTTTTCTAGCCGCTCGACTTCTTTCCCTTTGCCTTGCTCTGCACCTTGGTCGTGGCCCTTCTTGCCGCTGGTGTGCTGTCACCGTGAGCGCTACAGTTTTTTGGTTCCTCCCTTAATGGCTTTCATATACTCCTCAGAGACGTTCGCCTCGGTGGTCACGTCTTCTGGTAGTGCCCACGTTGTTACTCAAGGAAAATGGCTGATCGACACCAGTGCTACCAATCATATGACCGGCAATCTCCAGTGTTTTTCTCTCCTAAAAATACATGATCGGTTACCCCCGGTTATTCTCGCTGACGGCTCTTCATCATCGGTCCATGGGATGGGGATAGTTCATGTCACTCCGTCTCTTCGCTTGGCGGATACTCTCTACGTGCCCACGTTCCCGTGCAACTTATTATCTGTTACCTCTCTGTGCAAGCAATTACAATGTTCCGTCACATTTACTTCTACTTCTTGCTCTTTTCAGGATCCGGACTCCCAACGGACGATTGCTACTGGGACTGAGAGTGGCGGCCTATACTTCTTGGACAACATTTCCGCTTTCTCCACCTTCTCCTCCACCTCCACAGATCTTCTCCAATGGCATCTCCGCCTTTGTCATGCTCCTCCACGTCTTCTTCGTCAACTTCTTCCCCAACTTCCTCCACAAAGTCCTCCGCTCAACTGTGAGGCCTGTCAGCTTGGCAAGCATCATCGCTCCTCCTTTCCTCCAAAACACGTTCGTGGATCCACCCGTCCGTTTGATCTCATCCACTCTGATGTTTGGGGTCCTTCTTCTACTCTTACCGTTGGTCGGGGTAGTTCATATTTTGTCACGTTCATTGATGATTTCTCTTACTGTACGTGGGTGTATCTGTTAAAAGATCGCTCCGAATTATTCTTTGTGTGGACGTCCTTCTTATCTCATGATCAAAATTCAGTTTAATGTTTCTATTAGTTTTTCGATCTGATAATGTCAAAGAATATATCAGTCATGACTTTTCTACCTTCTGCATGCAAAATGGGATTATTCATCAAACTAGTTGTGTCTATACTTCACAACAAAATGGTGTGGCAGAACGCAAAAATCGTCACCTCCTCGATGTCGCTCGCACCTTGATGACCCAGATGCATGTTCCTCGCTCCTATTGGGGCTATGCTGTTCTCCTTGCCTGCTACCTTATCAATCGCATTCCCTCCACGATTCTACACGAAAAAACCCCATTCTTCATTCTGTATCCGGGCAAGGAACCATTTCCTCTCCCTCTCCAAATCTTTGGATGCACTGCCTTTGTGCATGCCCCTTCTGCCACCCGTGATAAGCTCTCCCCTCGCTCCACCAAATGTGTCTTTCTGGGATACTCCACCACTCAGAAAGGCTATTGTTGCTTTGATCCCGTCCTTCGTAAGCAGTTCGTCTCTGCTGACGTCATCTTCTTCGAGAATACCTCATACTTCTCGGCTGACTCCTCTCCTCTTCTCCCAGCTTCTGATTCTCCTGCTGTTCCCTTCGTTACCTCATCTCCTACTGCAATCTCCACCCCTACACCGTCTCCGTCCACTCCTCTCACTCCGCCTCTTTCTCCCTTTTCTCCGTAACCATCTCCCTCATCTCCGCCACCGTCGCTCTCTACTCCCGGGCCAGCTCTCTCTACCACGGATGCTCCGGATGCCGAGGGACCCGCTGACCTGTATCTTCCTATAGCTCTTCGCAAAGGGGCGCAAACCTGTACCCTACACCCCCTTGCTGCTGTTGTTTCATATGATCGTCTTACCCCTTCTCGCAGGGCTTTTGCACTGGCTATCTCTGCCACTGCCACACCCCGCTCCTACCAGGAGGCCCTTGCTATTCCTCATTGGAGGATGGCCATGGATGAGGAAATGGTGACCCTAACTGAGTGGGGTACCTGGACTCTTGTTCCTCCTCCCTTCAACACTGATGTTATTGGCTGTCGCTGGGTCTTTGTGGTTAAATTTGGCCCAGACGGCACTGTGGATCGTTATAAGGCTCGCCTTGTTGCTAAGGGGTTTACTCAGACTTATGGGGTTGATTACTTTGACACCTTCTCCCCCGTGGCTCGTCTCAGCACTATCCGGGTCCTTCTCTCTGTGGCGGTAAATAGGGATTGGCCGATTTCCCAGCTGGATGTCAAGAATACCTTCCTTTATGGTGATCTTCAGGAGGCCGTCTACATGGAGCAACCTCCTGGGTATGTTGCTCAGGGGGAGACACGAGTATACCAGCTAAAGAAGGCTATCTATGGCATCAAGCAGAGCCCTCGAGCTTGGTTTGACAAGTTCAGCGGCATCGTGGCGGCTGTTGGTTTTGTGCGAAGCTCTGCCGATCACTCTCTCTTTATTCGCAAAACCCCCTCAGGGCTGGTTGTTCTTGCTGTGTACGTCGATGATATTCTTCTCACTGGCGATGACCAGGAAGGGGTAGCCCTGACAAAGCAACATCTTCGTCAACATCTGGTCACGAAAGATATGAGCTCTCCAAAGTACTTTCTGGGGATCTAAATCTCTCGGAAGCCCGACTCATTAGTTCTCTCCCAGCATAAATATGCCCTTGATCTTTTAAAAGAGGCAGGATTAACTGGAGCAAAACCTGCCAGATGCCCCATGGCAACTGGAGAAGACAAAACCTGGACAGATAATTCGCCTCCTCTTTCAGATAGTTCGCGGTACAGGCGTCTGGTTGGTAAGCTCATATATCTCATAGTGACCAGGCCCGACATTTCCTATGTTGTGGGTAAGGTGAGTCAATTCATGCAAGCACCTAGGGAGTGTCATCTACAGTCCGCCTTACGGATCTTGGAGTTTGTCAAAGCAGCGCCTGAGAAAGGATTACTTTTTCAGAAGAATGGTCATCTGAGGGTTGAAGCATACTCAGATGCAAGTTATGCTGATGACAAAGGGGATCGCAAGTCAACCTCGGGTTTTTGCACCTTTGTTGGGGGAAATCTGGTGAGCTGGAAGAGCAAGAAGCAGTCTGTTGTCTCTAGGTCCAGTGCAGAAGCTGAGTATCGCAGTATGGCGTCGAACACTTGTGAGTTAAAATGGCTACGGGCTCTCATGCTAGATTTAGGATAGGTCTACAACCATCCTCTACCTATGTTCTGTGATAATAAGGCTGTCATATACATCTCCAAAAATCCGGTCTTCTATGAAAGAACCAAGCACATTGAGGTCGACTGTCATTTCATTCGTGAAGAGATGTTAAAGGAACAAATTTGCACTCCCTTTGTCACTTCTGATAAAGAGTTGGCTGACATCTTCACCAAGCCAGTTTCTGCCTCGTTTCTTCATATTTGTGACAAGCTAGGCATGATCGATATATATGCTCCAGCTTGAGGGGGAGTGTTGAAGTTGGTGACCGGGCGGTCTGGCGGTCTGTCTTGGTGGGTTGAAGACCGAGCGGTCTAGCTGTTTGTCTCAGCCGGCTTGGAGACCGGGCGGTCTAGCGGTCTCCACTGGCGATCTCTCTTTCTCTCTGGTAGTAGCCGTGCGGTTAGCCCTTCTGTCTAACCGCGCGGCTTGTGCGGTTTGTTCTGTATAGTTTTCCTAGTCCTGTAATTTTTTAGTCACACATCTCTTATTTATATTCTCTCATATCTCCTCCATTCTATATAAGGGAGGGCATACCTTTGTAATAGATACCTTTTTCTGATAATAAAGTTTCAGTTTAAACCGTTTCCGGCTTGTTTTAGTTCGATTCTAACAGTTCACTTGTGGATCAACGGGCATCTCGTGGTGTAGCAAGAAGCAGGATTCGGTGTTCGTCTCTACTACGGAAGCAGAGTACAAGGCTTCGGCCTTGGCAGCTCAGGAAGCCATTTGGCTAAGGAGACTAGTAGAGGACGTCCATAAGGAAGTGCAAGGTCTCACTTTGCTCTAAGGTGATAATGAGAGTGCTCTCAAGCTGGTGAACAATCCAGTTTGCCACGCGAGGACCAAACATATTGAGATCGAGCACCATTTCATTCAAAAGAAGGTGTTGGAGGGATCTCTAGTGGTCGAGCATGTTCGGAGTGAGGACAACCTTGCAGACATCTTCACAAAGCCGATGTCGAAGGGGCCTTTCCAGCGACTTCGAGGTTTACTGGGCTTGATCTCCACTTCTCACTTCAAGGGGGAGTCTTGAAAATTGTGAAGTGAAAGTAGTGATCGGGCAGTCCGGGCGGACTGGGCAGCCTGGGCGAACTATCCACGCGGACTGGAGCTGGAGTTCGGCGGACTGGTGTTGGCTGTCTTTTCGTTTGGTTGTGCGGATTGCGCGGACTGGTTGAGTCTGACAGTGGCTGGCTGAGCGTGCAGGATGTTGTTCGCGGTCTGTGCGGACTGTGGCTTGGAGTCCGTGCATTTAGCTTTTGGTCTGGAGTTGCGGTGAGCCGCAATCTTGTTGCGATCTGGCCTTGGAGCTGGCGGACTGTATTGGTGTTTGCCGAGCTCGCGCAAGCTTGTGTCTGGATTTGTACTTCTGTGAAGTCCAGGGTTTCCGCATTGTCCGCTGAGACCGGGCAGTTGGCCTGTTGGTCGCAGGCATTGCGAGCTGAGTTGGTGTCCGCATAGTCCGCTGTGACCAGACGGTTATGTCTGTGGTCGTGGACTTGAGCGTGCGAACTGTTGTTGTGTCCTCTCTCCATGCGGACTAGCATGGTGCTCAGTTGGTGGCGCTCTTGCGGGTTGGCGATCTGTTCACGAGTCCGGCTTGTCGGTGCGGACTCGGCGGACTGGTAGTACTAACTGCGATTATGAGGCGGTTAGCCTATCTCTTAGGGCGGTGATCACACTCTTCACCCCGCCTATAAATAGGACCCCCCCGGCTCGTCATTTGACAACAGAGTGAACAGTAAGTTGGACTTGGGTTAAGGCTGCGGACTCATTTTTGTTATCCGCGCGGGTTGATTTGCTTAACCGGTTGTTGTGTGCAGGTGACGCGGCTAGCACTGTGAAACCAGGAGCTTGGTTTTGACCTCGGTCAGGCTCAGTAAAGTTAGCGGACTGCTTTCAGCGGTTACCAGTTTCTGCATCAACTTTCCCAGTTCAATAACCTATCCGCGCAACCTCGCGGTCTCGGCGAGTAGGCAGTCTGTTCCTCAGTTCAGTAGCAACAGGCAGCTCTGCAAATAACGGCGTGTCCGCGCGACCTCGCGGTCTCGACGGACTCCGTGTTCAGTTCGGCTTCAGCTCAGTTCGGGCGGTCTTTGCGGGCAGGCGGCCTCGGCGGTCTCAGTGTTTCTGTCCGCCCGAATTGTTTGTAGTTTCTGATTTTTATATACTGGCGAAATCATGTCTCGCCACGTATACCTCGCCCTGTAAAGAAGATTAATAAGATTTTGATCTGCTTGTTTCTGTCAATGCACTCTGGTTTCTTGAGTAGTCTTCCTGTTTTCCGCGTGTTCAAGTTGTGATCTGGGTAGTTCCAAAGATATTAATTTGACGTTTGGGCTATCTTGCTGAGCATCTTCTGAAAATTTAACAATAGCCGCATAGCCACCATAACCACCCCTGAAGCCTATAAAGGAGCTTCATGCCTCCTCATTTCTGACCTTTTTTCTCCGAGTCTTCTTCTTCCTCAGGTCGAAGCTCTGCCGAATTCCTCCTACGAGCAGTACCTGAGCCGCACCCGAGCCACGTACGAGTCGAGTTGAAGCCACCCGACAAAGCTCAATCTCTCAATTTCCAAGTGGCCTCCGCAACCACAAGTTCAAGCACTTCGTTCCCACGTCCAGAATTAGCAAGACACTCGGCGAAGCCCATCGTCGCAAGTGCAACATGTAACAAACTCCCAGCGCGACGACATGTCATCCGTCATGTGCTAGGTGTTCTCTCACCCCAAAATTGTAACGAGAGGTGGTCTGTCACCCTCGATTCTGCAAACAAGCTGTAACAGCCAGGAAATAGTGGACTTTGACCGGAACAGATCCGGTCACGTGGTTTTTTACCCGGTTGAGTGGTTTTTCCACGTTAAAACTTCGTGTGCACGATCAATCTACTTCATTGACTGTGTGCGCGCTCGACCGTCCCGAGAGCTAAGGCGGTCCAAGTATTCCAGCCCGACCGGGACGTTGAGTTAGACCGCAGTACTCACATAATTTATTTTGTGTTTTTCTAAAATTCCAACCGTTTTTATAATTTAGTCATTATTATACAAAAACTGTTGCTAGCTTGTAGTCTTCTTAGTATAGGCAACAGTTCTTCAATAACCAAAAGTTGCATGTTTAAAAAAAACTCACAATGCTGGGGCATTTGAATTTTTTACAACCAATAGAAACAAAGATTCAGTTTGAAGGATTAGTTTTTGTGCATTTACATACAAGTAAAATCACAATTAAGGCATCGTTTGGGGGTACTTATTTTCACCGGTCAAGCGGTCATGACCGCATGAATCGGGACTTAATTAAGGTCTGATTCATGCGGTCATGACCGCTTGACCGGTGAAAATAAGTCCCCCCAAACGAAGCCTAAATCTAATTGTGAATTACAGCAGAAGTAATGAATTGATGTTTTAATGAAGGAAAAAAAAACAAAACACAATACATAAATAAAAGATGAATTTCAGCATATCCGCCAAATGTATCAAAAATATATGTATTGCAAAGATCAAGTCAATTTCAAAGCATAATACATAAATTATGCCGTCAGTCATCCAATCAACATTATTTCCAGCTGTATTAGTAACATTTTCATCCAAAGTGCAGCTAAATGAAGATATTATTGACTTTGTAGTTCGTTTGCAGCTAAAGGGAAAAGTCGGAATACATACCCAGGTGAGGGAAGTGACAAGAAGAATTGAAAGCTTAAAATTGTTGAAGTGGGAGTGGTGGTGTGGGCGGTCTGATTGGGCAGACCGCAGTCTGCCGCGGCCTGGCGGATAGCTTTTGGCGGATAGTCTCTGGCGGTTTGTCGATCTCTCTTGTGGTCTGGCTTAGCAAGCACTCTGGATTATTACTTTAAGTTCAAAAAATTACGATTGTCTCAGTATTGCCTATCACTTCTTTAGCAACCCAAAAGTCATCTCTATTATATTTCTTTCTTCAGCATGACATAAATTAAATAACTCTTTATAAGTTGTGTGGTTATTACCCAAGATCATTTGTGTACTCAACATCAACAAGATAGTACTTACCTACATGCATATAAATTTTTAGACATTATATTAGCAACAATTTATACCATAGTTGACATTAATAAAATATAAAATTTAGGACATTAATTTACCAATTGGTACTACAAATCAATCTGACCTCTCTATAGCTTCGCGCAAAACTCTTGAATCCGAAGAGGAACCTTCCCAACCAGGCAAAACATATAAAAGCTTCATGTTGTTATCACCATCACCAAGAACATTAGTGGTTATTGTCTGCTTATGATTTCTAAATCTAACTTTATCTTTCATTAGAACTGTAACTTCAATATGAGTTTCATCTAGTGCACTACTGCAATTCTCAAACCATCTCCAACTTCCTTTTTGTCTGGACTCAGGTATCTTAATATAATCTTCTCCTACTCTTAGAATTACTCTCAGTACTATACCAAAGTGTTTGCTAATAGTGTTAGTGGATCTTAAATAAGTACTACATACATCAGAAATTTTGTTGTTGTGGGATAAGACATACAAAAATAATGTTACCGATTCTTTCAATGAAACATATAAACTTTTGTGAACTAAATTCATTACACATAGAATATCACATAACTCTTCAAAAGTCATTTTTCTGATTCGCAGCAAATTGAAACAATTGATATTCGGTCCATTATAAATGTGAGCAAATAAAATAGATCGTAGCACATTACTAGATACAATATTTACTGAATCTTTTGGAATGTTCTATAGTATTGCTCCAGCTACTATACAACAAGCATTGTCAAGATAACACCATTAATAATTACTTCGAATTCAAATTCAAAATCCGAGTCAAAATCAGATTCATCCACCTTAAAAAATGAAATGAGCGCACTTATAAACACTAGTAAGTGTTGGTATTTAAACATTCCCAAAATCATGATATTGCTTAACAACAATGCAAATTACAAGCCATCATAGCATCATCAACCATTTTAATCAATTGTGCGCAAAACTTCATCCATTGTGGTATCAATGAAACCATCTACTTAGAGTTGTGTCCTTAGATACATACAATTTGACTCCGAAGACGACGTAGACTTATCAGGAGTGGCATAGGGTTGGAAAGGTTTTGTGAATTCATCAAATTAGAATAATAAAAAGTTTCAATTTTTATTCATCCATAACCACATACAAAAAAATAGTCGGTATCTTCCAGAATAGAGCTAAAAAAACAAGAGCATCCCCATAATAAGAAAAGACAGTTCCAGTCTCATCAACCAATTCCCAGTAATATCACTAATCCACCAAATAGCTAGGAAAAAGAGGGAAAGAAATTCAACCATATACAAGTTCACTCATCTGAGTAACACCAACACTGAATCCTCAAATTAAACATAAAATAACTGGCTATATACAAGTTCATTCATCTGAAGAAGTAGAGGGAGACTATAAGAGAGGAAACTCTATGTTATTAATAATATATAGCCATTGTCTCAAAATCCAAAAAGAGCGAAAAATCCACAACAACATAACTAATAATAAATCAACCAACAAAACCCCCAAATTAGACATAGAAATACCTAATTGCAAAAAATCTTTCTAACTTCCAGCAACAGTGGCAAGAGGTTTCCAATTCAATCATCCATTTTAGCATCAAATACTTGTTGAAGCAAAAGTTAACCACATCCCATAACAATAATGCAAATTTCACAGCATTCACAATCATTACAGTAATGCTTGATCAAACTAATGAGAGATCAAAATACTTCACAACACGTCAGGATAGATTTGGTTGGATGGGAAAAGAGAGGTTAGGGCATCAAATCTGCAAACTTAATTTGGATCAAGTGACAAATGAAGCATATCCAGTATGGGTGTAACTCGGGTCAGTTCGGATCGGTTTCACCAAATATAAAAACCGATCCATATTGCTTTGGACTCCATCATTTTGAAACCAAAACCGACCCATATATTAAAAATCTAGAACCATACTCGAACAAAAAAGTTCGGTTCGATTCTGATTCAGTCTCGGTTCTACCCAACGACATTTACACCTAAAATGCTTATAATTTGAGGGGGAAAAATTATTATTTTTCTATAGTTTTTTACAAAAAAAAAACTTATTTTCTTATATGTTGTGCATGCTCAACAATAAATCAATGAAATAGTGTTATAAACATAAATTTTTGTTGCATTATATATTGGTAATCGAATAAGATTATCTTATTTTTTTACTTAGTATTTATGAAATAAGTATTAAACATTCGTTTCTCGGGTATCCAACTTAAAAAAATCGAGAACTGACTCGAAAGGTTGGTTCTCGCCTTTTACAGAACCATACCCAAATTGAGAACTATTAGAACCATCTAGAATTGATCGATTGGATTTCATCGGTTCATTTTGCACACCCCAATATCCAGGAGGAGAAGAGGTAAAATAACAGAGTAAGAAAAAAAAAGTAGAGGTGGAAGGAGGAAGATAATACCTTCGGCGAGATGGGATCGTCAAAATGGTGTAAGTGTATATTCGGACGAATAACGGGCTCGGGGGCTTCGCGCGTCTAAATCCTAGGTTTTCTCTATATATACCTAGCTGGGGGCAACGGAGAGGGGGTTCCACCTTGACCTTCCTCCGGATGTTTTGAGCACCTATTCTTACATTCTCGAAACATTTTTTCCCTTCCCCGGTGCTCGTCTCCCGTGCGCGGTTTTAAGGCAAGTCGTCGCTCATCTCCTTCCGGCTGGCCGAGGACCATCAACCCCGCCCTTTCCCGTCGCGGATCGCTCCTCTCCCGTGGCCGATCGAGGACCTGCGCAGCCCTTTCTCCCGCTCGTTCTTCCTCGTCACGGATCGTTTGCGCGTTTCCCGGTCGCTGTATTAGGGAAAGCCGCAGCCCCGCCCCACGCCTCCCGCCTCCCGCCGCTCGTTCCAGGCTGACCGAGGACCAGTGGAGCCTAGCCTCCCGGCGTTCGTCCCCGTCGCTGGAGCCCTCCCGTTCGCAGATCTAGGGCTCACCGTCGTGTTCGACGTTCGTTCGACGTTCGACGATTGTTCTGTTCGACGTTCGACGATCGTTCTGTTCGACGATCCGTGCGGCTCCGTTCCGTTCGACGTTCGACGTTCGACGATCGTTCTGCTCGACGTTCGACGATCGTTCCGTTCGACGTTCGACGATCGTTCCGTTCGCTCGACGATCCGCCCCGACCCGTCGCCAATCTGCCCCGACTCGTCGATCTGCGATCGACGATCGACATTTCTTCCGGTCAACTCTTCTCTGGTCGACGTTTTCCTGGGAGCCGATTCAGTTGCTGCCTCAGCCGATACAAGCCTCTGCTCTCGTGTTAGGGCTTGCTGCAAGAGGAGCATGAGGAACTCTTCCTTGTCCTCTCCTGTGCCCATGATCAAGCTTGAAAAGTTCACGGTCTCTGAGTTCAACGACTAGAAGTTGAACACGTAATTCGGGATGAAGTACTTGAACGTCTTCTACACCATCAAGACTGCTCGAGCTGACGTTGCTGGGACTGAAGATGAGGCTCAGTGGGTTGAAGATGAGGATTTCTGCAGGGATTACCTGCTGAACTGCCTTTCCTCTAGCCTGGCCAAGAACTACATCAAGTTGCAGTCTGCCAAGGAGATCTGGGATGCTTTGGAGGAGCATTTCAAGCAGGAGGAGGACCTCTCCAAGGTTCATCTGGTGGATAAATTCCACTCTTTCAGCTTCGACGAAAAGAAAGTCATTCTTCCTCAGGTATCAGTTTTTGAAAATTTGATTGATTCCTTACAGAGTGAGTCTATTAGTCTGCCAGATAGTTTTGTTGCGGGCACAATTGTGTATAAGTTGCCCTCCTCGTGGTACAATTTCAAAACGGAAATGTACCGCAAGAAGATGCAAGTTGGTCTGAACGACCTCAAGCGCTTCATACGCATTGAGGACGAGAACCGGACGAAGCACTCTTTGGAAGCTGTTGGCAAGCAGAAGGCTGCTGCCAACATGATTACAAGCTCCAAGCACGCTCCTCCCCCTTATAAGACCAAAACGTCTCGCAGTAGCCCTCAGGTTGCAGGACCGAGTAGACCCTCTAAAAAGTTTACGGGTAAATGTTTTAACTGCAATAAGTGGGGACACTGTGCATCTGACTGCAAGCTACCGAGAAAAGAAAGAACTAGAGCACCGCAAGAAGGCAACCAGGCTCATCTGGTTAGCCACGCTGAGCCATCCGACTTTGTTGCCATGGTCGGACACGCGCAGGCCAGCATGTAGTGGTTCCTAGATTTTGGGGCAACATGCCACATTTGCAACAACGCTAATCTTCTGACAGAGCTGAAGGATGTAAAGGAATCAGTGACTGTAGCAGATGGCGGCACAGCCGATGTACTGAAGGTGGGGAACACAACTCTGATGCTCTCCTCAGGTAAGTCTTTAATTTTAAAGAACGTTAAATTCATTCCTTCTTTATCTGCTAACTTAGTGTCTATTAGTTTATTGTGTGATGCTGGTATGTCCATTAACTTCTGTAGCGGTAGAGTGACTCTGTTAGTCAACTCACATTACTTTGGATGTGCTTACGTCCAGAATAGGATGTACTGTTTGAGTCTAGCAAATGAGATAGTGCAACAAGTTCAATTGAACTTAGTTAGCCCTAGGACTCTACATGAGAGACTAGGACACGTAAACTATATGAAAACGTTCCAAGTAGCTAAAACTCATAAGATCACACTAGACACTAAGTCTCCTCTTGGAAAATATGAAGTGTGTGCTCAGACCAAGATCACTAGAAAACCTTTTGGTTCGGTTACTAGGAGCATAACACCTCTTGAGCTTATACATTCCGATATTTGTGACTTTAAGAGTTTTGTCACAAGAGATGGGAGGAAGTATATGATCACGTTCATAGATGACTGCACGCGTTTTTGTCATATCTCTTTGCTTAAAACTAAAGATGAAGCGTTTGAAAAGTTTTGTCTTTTCAAAACCAGGGTAGAAAACCAGTTAAACATGAAAATTAAGAGGTTTAGAAGTGATAGAGGAGGAGAATATATGTCAAGTGAGTTCAGATGCTTCCTCGCTTCACAGGGCATCATAGAAGGAACCACTGCTTCTTACTCCCCCCAATCTAACGGCATAGCCGAGCACAAGAATAGAACGTTAACAGAGATGTTGAACTCTATGCTGCTCACTGCAGGCATGCCTTCCGCTTATTGGGGAGAAGCAGTCTTGACTGCGAATCACATTCTGAATAGAGTTCCCCATGCTAAGTTAGAGGTTACTCCCTATGAGCTTTGGTTTAAGCGACCGCCGTCTTTAACTAGACTCAAGACTTGGGGCTGTATAGCCTATGTCAGGGTTCCTGACCCTAGACGGTCTAAGGTTGGACCTAGGACCAATACGTATGTCTACTTAGGTTGTGTTGAAGATAGTGCTGCAGATAGGTTCCTTGATATTTCTAATAATATCATAATAGAATCTAGGGATGCGGTGCTCTTCGAGGACAAGTTCCTCAAAGATAAGAACTTAACTATCCCAGGTATGCAAGCAACTATTACTGAGGAAGATCCTGAATAAGTACCGAGCACCTCCTATTCTGTTCCGGTAGACAACTTTGGCCTAAAGTCTAGGAGGACTTCAGTTAGAGAGTGAATGCCTAGAACCTTCGGTAGTGATTATCACTTACCACGTCGAGGCCGATCCATCTAATTTTAAGGAAGCGATGAGATCAAGGATTCCCTACTCTGGAAAGAAGCAATTGAGGATGAGATGAACTCTCTCTTTCAGAACGACACCTGGACGTTAGTTGATAAGCCAATAAGGGCTAAAACTATAGGGTGCAAGTGGGTTCTGAAAAGGAAGTTAAATCCCGATGGTAGCGTAGCTAAGTATAAAGCACGCCTGGTGGCTAAAGATTTCACACAAGTAAGCGGAGTAGACTATTTTGATGTATACTCACCCGTGTGTCACTTAGCAACCATTAGGGTTCTTCTTGCTATTTCGGCCATTGAGAACTTTGGTGTTCATCAAATGGATGTTAAGACTGCGTTCTTGAACGGAGATCTGACCAAAGAGATCTACATGAGTCAACTTGAAGGTTTCATTGTAGACGGTCACAAAAACAAGGTCTGTAAGCTTTTAAAGTCGCTATACGGATTGAAGCAAGCGCCAAAATTATGGCATGAGAAGTTTGACTATACTGTAAAGAACATGAGATTCACGTCGAGTCTCTCAGATAAATGTCTTTACATACGTCATAGATCAGACAACGTCGCCATAATATGCTTATATGTGGATGATATGCTAATTCTTGGATCTGATCAATCTGAAGTGGATGACGTAAAGTCGGGTCTAATTAAAGAATTTCGTGTGACGGACCTAGGTATAGCTGACACTATACTAGGCATGCAAGTGAGCTTTGGGAAACATGACATTTCCCTAAGTCAAAGCCACTACATCCAGTCCTTGTTGGACACATAGGGATACAGTGAACGTAAAGCGACTGAGACACCATATGACTATTCTAACTGCTTAAAGCCCAACAAAGGGGCTGCGGTTCGACAGTTAGATTATTCTAAACTGCTTGGTAGTCTCATGTACGCTATGGTCTGTACGAGACCTGACATAGCCTTGACGGTCGGCATGTTAAGTAGGTTCACTAGCAATCCTAGCCAAGACCATTGGGATGCCCTCGATAGGCTGATGTGTTACTTAAACACACCCGAAAGTATGATTTATGTTATAGTGGTCATCCTCCCGTTCTGGAAGGATATTCTGATGCATCATGGTGCTCAGAAATAAACGACAGCAAGTCCACTAGTGGATTCCTCTTTACACTAGGAGGAGCAGTTGTAGCCTGGAAGTCTAAGAGACAGTCGTGCATTGCACTCTCATCTATGGAATCCGAACTCTATGTTATATCTTCGGCTGGTGAAGAAGCAGAGTGGTTAAGAGATTTGGTGATGGACATTCCATTGTCGGGCCTGAAACTGAGTTCTGTTGCGGTTTACTGCGACAATCAGGCTACTAAAATGGTTGCCACGAACACTTTGTTCAATGGCAAAAGAAGGCAACTCAGGATGAAACGGGCCTGGTTGACCTCTCTCACAAGTCAAGGGATTTTGACCCTGGTTGATGTGAGATCGAAAGATAATGTTGCCAACGCCCTTACTAAAAGATTAAATAGTGCTCTCACAATCAAAACATTGGGAGAAATGAGATTAAAGTTCATAGAAATATGAAACTTTCCTCCAACGTTTATGTTTTGATATGCACGAGCCTATAGCTGCCAACATTCAAGCATTTAATAAGTGACAGACTGAAAACCCCAAATAATTTCTTGATGAAAACCTAAGATGGTTGTATGCGGGTTATTCCACATTTGATAACCTAACGTCCTCCCATTGTAAGTTGATTCAAGAGTTATTCAACTGGGAATTGAAAGTCGTTGTAAATGTTAATCTAAACATTATTGGTCACAACACATTATTCCACATTTGATAATGTTGCACGTGATGTGTGCCCACATGTGTTGGTGAGGCACATAGTGATCCGTAATGAGTAAGATAACGTGACTAGTCCTAGTTAGACTAGATGAGATGCTGACGGAGTTACTTCACTGTTGCTAGAAGTGCTAAGCTCATTTAGTAAAAGCTAGTTTACTTTAAATGTTACTGCATATGTTTATGAATTTATAGAGTTTGACTCATGAAATTCCTTGCAGGCTACGATTGAGATTTTGGAGGAGCTGTAGACCTGGACATGGATGACGATGATCTACTAGATGAGTAGAATCATCAAACGTTTAATTCATGTTTCATTTGTTTTGTAATAATTATTCAGACTATGTTTGAGATAGAATCTGTGTGGAGGTTTGCCGTTTAGGCAAAACCCTTTTACTCTGTTATTTAGTATGATCTGTCCTGGATGCTTTGATTAGTTTGGATTATAATTTTGCCTACTCTCTAGCACCCCGAAACGTCACTGTTGTTTGTCAAGAATATAGGAGGAGATTGTAAGTGTATATTCGGACGAATAACGGGCTCGGGGGCTTCGCGCGTCTAAACCCTAGGTTTTCTCTATATATACCTAGCTGGGGGCAACGGAGAGGGGGTTCCACCTTGACCTTCCTCCGAATGTTCTGAGCACCTATTCTTACAAATGGGAGTGGCGAAAAAGGGCGTGATAAGGAGGAGAAGCGGCTGCATAGCTCTCGCGTAAGAATGGCAATAGAAAAATCTAGAGAAAATTCGATCTGATTCCTAAGAATTGGGCCACGCGCGATATAAATTTTATTTGGAATTAGGCGCAATTCCAAATCCGCCTCAGCCGATCGCCGGAAAGGAATTCTACTAGAGCCAATTCCAAATTTGATTGCCAAAACTTTTCGGCCGAACGAGCTATTAGGGTCCGTTCCGCTGGTTTTAGGTATCGCATGATACTCTCGTTCTCGTGAGGCCCCGACATCTTCATCTTCCCTCTCGCGTTACACTCATTGCTTTCTGAGCGCCATCTCCCTCTCGTCGGAATCACTATTCCGCATGTAACCTCTATGGCGTACTTCTCGCCGACATCCAGAGGTTCGGCGATTCATCCTTTTCCCGATTTCTCCTGTTCCGAGAGCTTCCTTCTGCCAGTCGGCGACATAAGACATTAACGCAATCGAAAGATAAAGTTTATGGTTCCTTCTACTTATTAGGTAATTTCTTTGTACTTGGTTTTCCTTCTTCCTCCCAAGTTTAGGATTCATTGTTGGTTGTCCTCATGGATATGAAGAGAATCCGGTGATATATGATTTTTTTGGTCCAGATTTAGATTTTTTTCCCATTTTGCATCTTTCTGCTATAAAGAAGTAAGGTTTATGCATGTTTCTAGTTATGTTAGTTGATTTTAATACATAATTCCCGTGTTTATAAAGGGGAGGGATCAACACATGAAGAATTTTAAAGAATTGAAATCAATTCCCATGTGTTTCTAGTTAGGTTGATTTGTGCATGTTTCTATTTTAAAGAATGCAAATACACAATAGATTTTAATACATAAAGCTTCGTTCGTTTTGATGGATTTGAGGCTTTGGAATTGACATTCAATTGCCAGTTTTAATTGTGGCTGTTCGGCGGCAATAAAATTATCTTGGAATTGGAATTCATTTCAATTCCCATGGGAATTCATTTCAATTCTCATGGGAATTCCTTTCAATTCTCATGGAAATTCATTTCAATTCCCATTAGAATTGATTATAGAAGAAACACGACTTCATCAATTCTTACCTCACGAGGTTTTCATTCGTGATTCCCACCCTAGCCAGCGCGTCCCGACTCTCTCTAAAAAAAATCAACGAAAATTCTATTGTTCGCTCATGACTGAATTTTTTGCCGAAGAGCAAATTTTTCGACGGGAGGGGGGGCACATTTTTCTGCCCTGTATCACATTTTTCCCCGGGCGCACATTTTCACCCGAGCCCACATTTTTCGGCCGGGCGCGCATTTTTTCGTCATGGCGACCATAGTTCGCTCTGGAGCGCATTTTTCGCCCGGACGCGTATTTTTTTACCGGATACTCATTTTTTGCCCGGGGGTGCATTTTCGCCCTGACGCATTTTTCGCCTGGGCGCGATTTTTTCGTCCGAGAGCGAATTTTATGCCTGAACGCGAATTATTCGCCCTAATTTTTTCGCAAGGACGCGGATTTTTCACCCCGACGCAAATTTTTGCCCATACGCTAATTTTTCGCCCGGGGACGCATTTTCCGCACGGGCGCAACTTTTCCGCGCGAGCATGTATTTTCCACCGGGAGCGTATTTTTCGCCCGTTTGTGCATTTTTTGGCCAGTGCATGTATTTTTCGTCCGGGAGCTCATTTTTTGCTCGGGCACGCAATTTTTGCCCGGGCGCGCATTTTTTGCCAGAGCGCAAAATTTTAGCCGGGGCTCGAATTTTTATGTCTGGATGCACATTTTTCGCTCGAGCGCGCATTTTTCGCAAGGGCTCGCATTTTTCGGTCGGGGGCACATTTTTTGGCAGAGGGCGTATTTTTCGGCCGGGGAATATTTTTTGCTCGGAAGCGTATTTTTCGCCCGGACGCGCATTTTTCGCCCGGCCTCGCATTTTTCGCCCGGACACGAATTTTTCGACAGGACACAAATTTTTCAATCGGGCACGCATTTTTCGGCCAGGGAGCGGATATTTCGCCCGTGCGTGAATATTTTGCCCGACAGCGAATTTTTCGCCCGTACGTGAATTTTTCGCCCAAATGCGATTTTATTCGCTCGGACGCTAATTTTTCGCCCGGGAGCTCATTTTCGCCCGGGCAAGCATTTTTCGCCGGAGCGCGAATTTTTCGGCCGGGCGCGCATTTTTCGGCGGACGCACATTTTCCTCCCGAAAACCCATTTTCCGCCCAAGCGCCCATTTCGACCGGGCGCGCATTTTTCATCCGGGCTCGCATTTTCGCCCGAACGCGTAATTTTTGCCCGGACGCGAATTTTTCGCCCGGGCGTGTGTTTTTCGCTCGGGAGCGATTTTTTCGCCTGGGCGCGAATATTTCCGGGCGTGAATTTTTGGCCCCGCCGCGAATTTTTTGCCCCGCAGCGAATTTTTCGCTCGGCCGCATATTTTCCTTGTGGCAGCGCATTTTCCGGCCGGACACGATTTTTTCGCCAAGGCGCAATTTTTTCGCCCGGTCCTGAATTTTTCGTCCAGGCGCGCATTTTTCGCCCGGCAGATGCGATTTTTTCGCAGTGGCACGTATTTTAGCCGAACGACAGAATTGCGCGCCCGGACGGAAAAATGCGTACTTGGGCGAAAAATGCGCGTCCGAGCGAGAAAATGCTCGGTCGGGCGAAAACTGCGCGTTCTGGCGAAAAATGCGCGCCCGGGTGAAAAAATATGCGCCTAGGCAAAAAAATACACGCCCGAGCGAAAAATGCGCGCTCAGAAGGAAAAATTCTAATATGGAGCCGAACAGTGAAATTATTAATTCCAATTCCCGTGACAAAATTCATGCATTTAGCCAAACGGCAGAATTGGAATCGACTTCAATTCCAATTTATGTGGGAAATTGGAATTGAAGTTGATGAGGTTCCCCTGAACGGGTTCGACCAAACCGTGGATCCAGTGAGCACAACCGTGGTAATTTCCCGAAAAGAGTGACCCCGCAACACGGCCGTCCGAGCCGCTCTGTAGGGGCTTCCGGCACGGCAATCGCCCTACGCGGCGAAGGTCGCGCAAGAGAGTTACCCCCCCACCCACCCACCCCCCCCCCCCCCCCGCGCGCGGGATTCATCCTGGGCATCGGGCGCGCGGGATTAATCTCAAGCACTGCGCGCGCGCGGGATTAATCCCGAGCAATGCGCGCGCGGGGGATTAATCCCACGCACAATGCACGCGTAGGATTATTAAATAATCATGCGCGCTGAATAATCCTGCGCGCACGAGATTAATGAATAATCCTGCGCGCAGGATTAATGAGCGCAGGATTATTCAATAATCCTGCGCGCGCAGGATTAATGAAAAATCTTGCGAGCGCCGGATTAATGAAAAATCCTGCGGGCGCCGGATTAATGAAAAATCTGCGGGCGCAGGATTAATGAAAAATCCTGCGCGCGGGGGATTAATGACTAATCTTGCGTGCCCAGATCCGGTTACGTGGTTTTTTACCCAGTTGATGGGGTTTCACGTAAAAACTTCTTGTGTCAACTCTCTCTTTTCATTGACTGTGTGTGCGCTCGACCGTACCGAGAGCTAAGGCGGTCTAGTTTATTCGGGTCCAACTGGGACGCCGAGTTAGTCCGCAATAGTTTGGCGCCGTCTGTGAGAACCGAGTTCCCAACATTCTCAAAAGACATAACTCTCAACACAGTGGTACTTGTGATTAGAGACTATGGCGGGAGGAGTTACTCGCACCGCAGAAGGGATGGCCCTTGGAGGGCACGTCAGTCCAGTTTCCCCTAACTTTTATGTCAACATGCTTGAAGCAGAACCTCCTTGTGTGACATTCAAGACCGCAAGACCCGCCCTACCAGAGAACCTGAAGTTCAAAATCAGTACAACTACCCTGAAGTAGCGAGCCTCGATGAAAGCCTCACACGCGAAGAAGTTCTCAACTTAATCCTATAAGAGCGCGAGCGAGCCAAGCAGCGTGCCACTTTGGCAAGTCGCCCTCTCTATCATTGCTCGCCGTTCTTGAAAGACTTTGTTTCAAGACCCTAAACACCTAGAGGGGGGTGAATAGGTTCTTAACTTATTAAGTCTTTTTATTATTTTTAGGCAAACAGATATTTATCTCCTTTCTGCACAGATTAATATATCTACAGAAAATTAACACAACACAGTAAACACCAGATCTATAGTGGTTCCCCAAGATATGAGTACATCCATTTTCCCCCTTCGCCTATCCAGCAGATAACTGGATTCAGCCTAACTTCCTTCCACTGGCTCAGATCCACAGATCTTACAATCTCATAACTACAGATGGTTCCTACACCTCAGACTTAACACAAGTCCTACCTCAAATTCTTCTCCAGAATCCTACCTCAGGCCTCAACCCTACCTCAGCGTTTATAATTAGGCTTACAACTCAGACTTACCACAAGTCCTACCTCAGGCACACAGCCCTACCTCATCATTTATAATTTAGGCTTACAATCTCAGATCTAACAATAAATCCTACAAGAATTTATGAGTAAAGAGTATCTGAAAACTTCACCAGCTAGATTTATCTGTTGATGTTGTCTTCTTGAATCAGTTCTTGTATAAACTGATCCTTCTGATCCAACCTAACTTAGCTTTTCAAAGCTTATTGATTAGGACAAATAAGGTGGATCTGTTCTTCAAGTTGAAGTTGATCTTTAGTCAGCTTCTTCCTTAGATTCAGATTAAACTCTGAATCTTTCTTGCAGACAGACCTTGATCTGTCAGAATTCTTCTTTAAGATCCAGAGATCTTTTCACGTTGATGATTCTATTCTATTATCTTCTGTCGTTTTCTGATCTGTCTCTTATATAGAGCTTGCTCTATGGTTTACCAGCTGATCAGGTTCATAACATACTTCTGACAGTTCTGGCAGTGGTGTCAGACCGGTTAGTTATGACAGCTGTCAAGTCACCAGTCATATCACCAGGTTCTTCAATGTCTGTCCAACTCAGCATACAACACTCAGCAGACTGCTTTACATGTGTCGACACATTTAGGCTAAGTGTCGACACAAGTCTTCAAGGTGTCGACACAAATACTTCAAGTGTCGACACAGTCATACTTCTACTTCTCGACACTGCATTTTGTTGTATGTGTCGACACAAGTCCTGTGTGTCGACACAGCAGCTTCTTGTCTCGACATTTCTGTTGCAGACAGATGGCGTTGAGTATTTGTCAAATGGCGTTGAGTGTGTGTCGACACAAGTCCTGTGTGTCGACACAATTACTTCTAAACTCGACACAGCCTCTTGAGAGTTGGTGTATCGACACAAGTCCTTGTGTGTTGACACAATTTCTTCAGGTGTCGACATAGCTCCTGAGTGTCGACTCATCTTCTGTTTTATGTGTCGACACAATTCTGTTATAAGTTGTCGACACAATTCTGGATGTCGACACAACTGCTTGTTTAGGTGTCGACATAGCTTTGAGTGTCGACACAACTTTTTTATAAGTGTCGACACAAATTATGGGTGTCGACACAACTTCCCTGAGTGTCGACACAATTTGCATGTGTGTCGACACAGCTTGCTTGAGTGTCGACACAATTTTCCTGAGTGTCGACATAGCTTGCCTGAGTGTCGACACAAATTTCTTGAGTGTCGACATAGCTTGCCTGAGTGTCGACACAAATTTCCTGGAGTGTCGACACAGTTTCTTCACAAGTGTCGACACTTGTACTTAAAAAATTTTCCTTCAAATTTTTCAACCTGCACAATGAAACTCAAACTTCTATCAAATACACATTGATGCATATCATTGACTAAGTTGTGGCTTCTCCAAATCTAGTACACATTTTCCAATGTACCCAACAATCTCCCTCTATTTGGAGAAGTCATAACCCTTAGTCAAAGATATACATCTCTTTAGATAAAACAAAATTGTAATACAAGTAAAAACATTTTGTTGGTACCCTAGTTTAGATTTGAGTTCAGTCCTCTCCTTTAGTCTCTTGACCCAAGATTTATCTATGGTCAAAGATTAGTTGTTTAGTTAGTTTGCTCTAGATTTAGAGTTGTCACTTATCTAGATGAAAATTTGGTTAAGTTGTTTTTTTGTTCGACTATGGTCGAACGTCGCTCGACTATCGTCTATCGACTGGTCGACGATCGTCTATCAGTTGTTCGACGTTCGTCTGTCAGCAGATCATCTATCTCTGAGTTATTTCAACTCTTGTTAGCTCGACGTTCTGTGGAATCTGCCTCGCCGATCGTCGAACCCCGCTCGACGTCTTTTGACCAGACAGATTTCTTGATAGTTCGACTATCTGCTTAGATAGTTCAACTGTCTGATAGTTCGACTATCTGTTTGATAGGTCGACTATCTGTCTTCTTTGATAGTTCGACTATCTGTTTGATAGGTCGACTATCTGTTTTCTTTGATAGTTCGACTATCTGTTTGATAGGTCGACTATCTGTCTTCTTTGATAGTTCGACTATCTGTTTGATAGGTCGACTATCTGTTTTTCTTGATAGTTCGACTATCTGTTTGGATAGTTCAACTATCTGATAGTTCGACTATCTGTTTGATAGGTCGACTATCTGTGTTGCTTGATAGTTCGACTATCTGTCTTGATAGGTCAACTATCTGTTGTGTTTGATAGTTCGACTATCTGCTTGGATAGTTCAACTATCTGATAGTTCGACTATCTGTTTGATAGGTCGACTATCTGTTTTCTTTGATAGTTCGACTATCTGTTTGATAGGTCGACTATCTGTTTTGTGTGATAGTTCGACTATCTGTTTGATAGGTCGACTATCTGTTTTGCTTGATAGCTCGACTATCTGTCTTGATAGGTCGACTATCTGATAGCTCGACTATCTGTTTTGATAGGTCGACTATCTGCTGTGGTAGTTCGACTATCTTCTTTGGTAGATCGACTATCTGTATCGTTCGACTATCTGTCTGATAGGTCGACGATCTCTGTGCTTCGTTCGACGATCTCCGAGGGTCGTTCGACGTTGCTGTATGTCTTTAATAATTTTGTCCTCTTCTATTATATGATTTATTTCATATTTATTTGGCATATTATTTCAGTTAATTTATACTATTATTTCCATGCAATATCTGCTTCCATTCCTCATGCATGAGCCAATCTTTATCTGACAAAGTGTTTTGTCTTATTAGTTGAAATGTATTTTCTGTTTTATCTGTCAGGCTGTCCTTTATAGCCGTTAGACTCAGAAAGTCTTTTCTGGCTGTAAAGAGTTCTTTCTGATGTGACATTTTTCTAGCCCCTTCTTATCTGATTGGTTAAGCAGCTTCTTAGAAAGCTTTATCCTCTTATAGTATGTCTGTCTGCAGGATTTTTTTTTGCTTTATGCTTTTTGCAGCTCAAATTGCTGATTCCAGAAGAAGACAAAGATTCAAACTCAAATTAAAGCCGTTGCAAAGGCTCATATAAAAAGAGCTTCTTTTGAAAGAAGAGTATATACACAGAATACATAGAACCCAGATCAAATACACTCAGCAGCATAGAGAAATAGAAAAAGAAAGAAAGTTCTACAGCTCTCAGAATTTTATATTCATCTGAGAAGATCAAAGCTCTTCTGCATTCTTCTTCATCCTGAGTTCATCCTGCTTACAGGAAGACTTTCACTCAGAGGCCTTTAGAAGAAGAAGAAGAAGAAAGGAAGCTGTTTGAAGAAGAATAATTATTCAACAATCAAGAGTCTTCTTCAAGCTTCTCCTTCAGAACCTTAAGACAATTCTTTGTCTTAGTTCAGAAGAGTTCCTGCACCCTGAAGCAAGACTCCTTCCTGGATATTCTCTAAGCCAGGGGAACCTTGATTCTTTAGAGCTTCTAGCTCTGTGCAATCCACTAGCTTCTCTAATCTGTTTAACAATAGAGAAGAAGCCTTAACTCTCTCAACCTCCTGTACAAAGGGTTACTACTCCCTTCAAAAGTGAACCATTGGTGGCAGGGCACCTGATCAAAAACCTGTGTTGGATTTTGAGCTCCTGATCAAAAGCTCAAAGGGTCTACTTGATCTACCTGAAGCAGATCAGTTGGTGGCAGGGCACCTGAACAAAAACCTGTAGTGGATTCCTACCAGGGTGGTAGAAGAGTGGACATACCTATTGAGAGGGAACCACTATAAATTCCTTGTGTCATCTGTGTTGCTCATTTAATTTATTGCACTGTGGCTGTGAATAGAAATAACTAGGATTGCTAGTTGCTGTGTTAGGACCCAAGCTTAATTGTAATTACAGTTAGCTCTCTCTTGTGCACTACACTTTGTGTTAGGCTCTAGGGTTATCAATATCTATAAACTAATTCCGTAAATTAACTCTAAGGGAATTGAGTAGGGTATCATAATTTTTGAATACTCTATTCACCCCCCCCCCCTCTAGAGTTGTATCTACCCTCACTTTCACATTTTAGAGCAGATAATTTCATAATCAATGTAAACAACACACACTTAATTCTGAACCAGATTTCATTGATCAGAAAAACTTTGGTTTACATAAATTTCTTACAGAAACAAATTAGTACATAGTTCTAAGACATAAACCTCGCAATCCTATTATTGACTAGGCTCCTTAATAACTATCCCTTTGTCAGGCTTGATTTTAGCCTGCACAAAAGGTTCGGCATCTTCAGCTAGCTTTTTCCCTTTGAGAGCTTTCTTCTTCAATTCTTCAGTCTTGATCTTTTGTCTTTCAAAATAGTAAAAAGGTTTGGGGAAGTACTTGCTTGGCTCTTGAGCATTAACAAGGTAACTTCCTAGCCTTAGCACTTCTTCTATGCTGTAGAATTGTTTCTTGTCCAGCTTGATACTTATTCCATTCTTGCTCAGAATACCACTTACCCCTGTCATGAGTTTTATCCTTAACAGTTTTCCAGGCAGTAAGTATGATATTTCTAGAAGTTGGGCTCCATTGCTCAAAATCTGGTTTCAGTTCAGCCTGCTCTCTGAATCTCTTCTTGGAGAGTTGAGCTTCCTTCTGAGCTTCCAATGCAGCTTCTGACATTTCAACCTTTCCAAGAATTACATTTTGTACCTCTAGTGGAGGACTATACATCTTCAGCACTTCTTCTTGAACCATTTCAAAATCAGCTGGGGGGTAGATCACATGAGCAACTTCAGGCTGATCTCCTTCAAAATATTCAGGTTGAATCTTAGACTCAGCTACATTAGCATCATCACACAGAGGAGGATATCCAAGAGTGGCTCTGATGCTGTTGGTAGTCCATTTAGCATGGTCAGAGCCAGCTTTGACTAGTACTCTCTCCCCCTTTATGACTTCTCTTGAATATGATCTCTCAAATCTTCTTTCTGGAACCTTACTTGATCAGCTATATATTTAGTTTCCTCTTTAAAAAAAGCTCTGAATTTTGTCAGGAAGGTTTTTATTTTCTCCTGAGATTCTTGAAATGTGGCTTTGATAGCAGATATATCTTTCTGGATTTGCTTTGAGATTTCATCCTTCAGAGTGGTGCTAGAATCAGTGAGCTGTTTCAATATTTCATGATGTGAATCCTTGAGATTTTCATTCATCCTTATCTGATTCTTTAGGACATATCCCTGCTTTACTTCAATCTCATCCACTTTAGCTTGGATATTTTTCTGTTGCTCGGCCAAAAACACCACAACATTACCTCATTTATGGAAGCAATCTGTCATCTCCTTCTTACGTTGATTTACTTCAAATCTAATGGATTTGATGTCCTGGGCCAACTGAAACTGTAACTCCTTGTGAGTTTCATCTACATATTACTCTATAGATTGTCTTTGATTATTCAGTTTCAGTTGCATCTGGACCAGTAAGGAACTGAAGTCCATAGTTGATGCAGATGGTGCTGTTCCCACTTGCAAAGCCTTTTTGTAACCAAAACTCTTCTTCTTTATCACAGTTAGCTTTCTTTTCTTAGCCATTGTGGCTTCTTCATCTTCAGAAGATTCAGATGTACTTTCAATATCAACAGTATCCTTTTCAGCTGGGGTATCCTTGGATAACTCCCCCTTAGTCCTTGGGATTTCCTTTTCTTTTTCAATGTCCTCCCCCTCAGTCCTATCAGGAAGAGAATCAGGAAACAATTCTTCCATTTTAAATTCCTGTTGTATCTGTTCAGAAGGAATAAGATTAGTTTTTTTTAAAAAAAAACTACTGAAAAGACTAATACCACTTGAAAGACCTCTTTTATTGTTAAACAAAAGTGTCCCTTTGAACAATTTTTGAGAAGAAATTCTATAATTCATCACTAGTCTGTGGAGAAGAAACTTACTGGCTCATGTTGAGCATCATTTTTATCAGTTACTTCAGCTGCAGAGTTGATTTCAGATACAATATCCATTATTATTTCTGCAGCTAAGTCACTATCCAAGACAGCATCATCAATACCTCCCCCTTGGGCAGACAACTCAATTTCTTTTTATAGGTTTTCTCCCCCTAGAGTAGATTCAACTTGTTTCTCCTGATGCTCATTGTCCTTTGCTTGAGCATAAACATCTTGTTGTTGTTGATCTTCATCAGAACTGAAGACTATTGCCTTCTCAGAATCACTGGAGGAGTTAGCTTGTACCACCACTTCCTTCTTCTTCTTGCCTTTCTTAGTGTGCTCCATAGGAGCAGGGACTTCTTTGGTCAGAACTCTGTCCCACCTAGACAGAATTCCTTACATCCATTCTTCTCATGTGATTTATCTTGGAACCATTTGCATGTTTCAGAACATCAGGAATTACTGATATTAAGCAAAGATTGAGGATCCTTCCCAGATTAGGTTTTTTGATTCCTTCTTGAATTTTATCAAACACTACTGCTGCCCAGTCAGTGTTAATCTTAAATATAACCCTTACCATCAGATTGAACATGTGGGCAGATATCTTATCATGTCCACCAGTCTTGCAGATGATCATCTTGCCAAAAACTTCAGAAAGAAATTTTTCTTGGGAATTCATCCCTTTTCTATTGATTGATGATCCAATCTTAATGTTGGGACTCAGTCCACACCAGCTTAATGCTTCAGTTATTTGGGAAGGAGCAATTTCGTCTGTTTCCTTAATCAATGGCAGATGTAATGCTTTCCTGATAGATTTCAAAGTGAGATTCATTTCGGTATCTTGAATGGATGCTTTGATTTTCTTTCCATCAGAGTCCACAGTAGCGGTTGTGTAGAACTCCATAACTTCCTTTTTCAATATCTTGGTTGATTCAGAGACCAAGAATTCTAATCCATTTTCAGAAATTAGGGCTATAACTCCCTGAATTTCATTAGAAGCTGTCGTGAAACCGTCACGAACCAGTTCATACCCTTCATTAACCTTATCATCTTGGTGTGGCGCCATTGTCGTAAGTGCTAGAGGAGAAGAGAAGAGAAGGTTTATGTCGACAGAAGGTGTAGAGTCAAAAATTCTAATAGCGTAGTCGACCAGATTTTGGATTTACCTATTTATAGTACTTGAGTCGAGGGCAGATCAAAAGTCTGGCTTAAGTCGACAAATCAGTTTTTGTGTCGACAAAAATGACCTAGGTCTTGACAAAACTAAAATTAAGTTGACATGATTATGTGTCGACATACTAATGTCTAAGTCGACAAAACGTATTTTAAGTCGACACATCTATGTGTCGACATACTTGAGTATGTGTCGACATACTTGCGTCAGTGTCGACACAGATAACTTAAGTCTCGACAGAGTTGTGTCGAAACCAACTTTTTGTGTTGACACAAATATCCTCCCGACATATAGTCTCGACAAGGTTGTGTCGACACCTATTCTCTTATCGACACAGATATTGTTTCTGTGTCGGCACATCCTTTTCCTGTGTCGACACAACATACTGAGTGTGTCGACACAACTTGCTTGTGTCGACATAAACTTTGAACTTAGCCAAATTTCAACAGAAATTTGGTGCTAACATATGCTACTTATGGAAACTTGTGTTAACCTAGTCTAGGTTCAACATACCTAATTCAATTTTGAAATTATTGAATTTAGTTTCATCCAGTGGTTTTGTGAAAATATCAGCTATTTGATTATCTGTTTTTACAAACTCTAGACTAATATTTTCCTTTTCAACATGTTCTCTGATAAAATAAAACTTTATTTCTATATGTTTGGTCCTACTGTATGACACAGGATTCTTAGCAATAGAAATAACACTTGTAGAATCACAAAATAATGATATTCTACTTACCTGGATGTCATAATCTTCTAGTTGATGCTTCATCCATATCAATTGTGCACAGCAGCTACCTGCAGCTATATACTCTGATTCAGCTATTGATATAGCTACACTAGTTTGCTTCTTACTGCTCCATTACACCAGCCTCCCACCAAGGAACTGATAGGTTCCTGTGGTACTTTTCTTGTCTTCCTTGCATCCAGCAAAATCTGCATCTGAGAAACCTGTTAATAGAAAATTTCTATTCTTAGGGTCCCAAAGGCCTAGATTAGGTGTGCCCTTAAGATATCTCAAAATTCTTTTAACTGCAGTATAATGAGATTCCTTAGGGCATGCTTGATACCTAGCACAAACACATGTTGCATACATGATGTCAGGTCTACTAGCAGTCAAGTATAGTAGGGAGCCAATTATCCCTCTATACAAAGACTCATCAACATGTTTCCCTGCTTCATCTTTGCATATAGGCATACTTGTTCCCATTGGAGTTTTCATTGTAGAAGCTGAGTCCAAACCATACTTCTTAATCAACTCCTTGGTGAACTTAGACTGGGATATGGACAACCCACTCTCAATCTGTCTTACTTGAAGTCCCAAAAAGAACTTCAGCTCATCCATACTGCTCATCTCAAACTTCTCCTTGCATAAGTTTAGGCAAACTTTCTACAAAGGTTGTTTTCAGTAGAACCAAAGATAATGTCATCCACATATATCTGGACTAGTATTATCTTGCCTTTTGATTCCCTATATAATAGAGTTTTGTCTATCTTTCCTCTAGAGAATTTATTCTCAATGAGGAAGACAGATAATGTTTCATACCAAGCCTTTGGAGCTTGTTTCAAACCATATAGAGATTTCCTAAGCCTATATACATAATCAGGAAAGTGAGAGTCTACAAAACCTGAGGGTTGTTCTACATAGACTTCTTCTTTTAAATCACCATTCAGAAATGTTGATTTCATATCCATTTGATATACTTTGAACCCTTGATAGGCAGCATAGGCTAAGAACAGCCTTATTGCCTCCAGCCTTGCCACTGGAGCAAAGGTTTGATCAAAATCAATACATTCCTCTTGCCTGTAGCCTTTTGCTACTAGTCTAGCCTTGTTCTTGACTATAGTGTCCATTCTCATCAAGCTTGTTCATGTAGATTCACTTAGTTCCTATTATGTTGTGATCCTTAGGTTTTGGCACCAGTTTCCAGACCTTACACCTTTTGAACTGACTGAGCTCTTCTTTACATTGCATCAATCCAGTTGGTGTCTTGCATGGCCTCTTCAATCTTCCTGATTCTATCTGAGACAGAAAGCTAGAACATAAAACTGTGTTCATGCTCCTGCTCCTTGTTAGAACACCCTGACTTGCATCACCAATGATCTGGTGAGCTGGATGATCCTTCAGGTGTCTCCTTGCTGGAGGAATTCTGTCAGCATTATGGCTATCTCCAGTTTCCTCATCTTGATGCTCCACATTTTCTTCTTCACCCAGAGGGACTTGATCTCCCCATGGATAGCTGACATCTTTGTCTTCATCCAGATTAGCAGTAACATCTTCATTGATGTTCAGCTTGTCCAACTTATCTGTTAGACCTGTAGAACTAACTGAAGAACTAGACAAGTCATTGTTAATAAACATTAAATCATCAAATACAACATGCACAGATTCTTCTATAACTTGAGTAGTCAAGTTGTAGATCATGTATGCTCTATTATGGTTGTTGTACCCAACAAATATCCATTCTAGGGATTTGGCAGCAAACTTAGTTTGGTAGTGTTTACCATTGACTAGTACAAAACACTTACTACCAAAGATTCTGAAATAAGATATGTTTGGTTTTTTGCCTTTTAAAATCTGGTAGGGAGTCATCTTGTGTTTCTTGTTGATGGAGGCCCAATTGAGCACATGACATGCAGTATTTACTGCCTCAGCCCAGAAGTATTCAGGGAGAGTAGTGTCATTCAGTAGAGTTCTACTGGCTTCAATTAGAGTCATATTCTTTCTTTCAGCAACACCATTTTGCTGAGGAGTTCTAGGTGAAGAGAATTCCTGATGAATCCCAAGTTCTTCACAGAATTTTGTCATACATTCAGACTGAAATTCAGTTCCATGGTCACTTCTGATTTTGACCACTGAGCTGTTGTATTCATTCTGTATTTGTCTAACAAAAGTCTGGAAAATAGTTGGGGTTTCAGATTTCTGCCTCAAGAAGAAAACTCATGTAAATCTAGAATAGTCATCCACAACAACAAGTGTGTATGTTTTCCTACCAAGACTATGGACTGGCATAGAATCACACAAATCCATATGCATGAGATACAAACATCTCTTTGAATCTTTGATGTCGAAGTGACTAAAAAGATGACTTAGTCTGCTTGCCTTTTTGGCAAGCTGAGCACACACCCTCTTTTATGCACTTAACTTGAGGATCATTCCTCACTAATCCCAAGCTAAATAGCAGTCCTATTGACTTATAGTTCAGATGAGCTAGCCTCTTGTGCCATTTGACACACAGAGAAGCTTTCTCTCCTGCAACCAAACAAATAAGTGAGTTGTTAGACTCACAATCTAGGTTAAGACAATACACATTTTCTTTCCTAGTGCCAGTCAAAATGATCTCTTGATCACTTGACTTTTTTACCAGGCACTCCCCTTTGAGGAAGGAAATATCATAACCTAGATCACTAAGTTGACTTATGCTAATCAGGTTATGTTTTAAACCCTTTACATAAGCTACTTTGGTGATAGTAATTGAATCACAAGAGATGTTACCAAATCCTTTTATGATTCCCTTTTCTGATCCACCAAAGATAACTTTGGGTCCATTCTCTATGGGCACATAGTCCCTTAGCATTCTCCTGGTTCCAGTCATGTGTCTGAAACAACCACTATCCAAGTACCATATAGGGGTATGATCACTTGGATTCACCTGCAACAAATAAGGAATCACTTACCCTTAGAACCCAACTTACTAGTGGGTCCTAGGTCCTTGTTAGTTTGAAATCCTGTAACTGATCTAACAGGAATCCTACTTTTGGATTTAACTCTTGAGTTAAACTAGCAATCCATGGCAAAGTGGCCCACCTTGCCACAACACCAACACTCAAACCTATTATACCTATTCTTAGGTACATGTCTTCTAACTTTGTTGCCAGTAGACTTATTAAGTGTTGGTGCTGGAACAACATTCTTCAAGAACTCCTCTTGAATATGATGGGCATGCCTATAGATTGGTCTATTGGCATTAGCACCCTTGCACATGAAATTTCCATGCTCACAGTGACCATGAGTAATGTCATGATCATACCTGTTAGTAGGATTCACTACCTTCTTAAAGAAAATAGGGGGATTAACAGCTTGAGGCTGAACTGAGGCTTTACCTTTTCTGTGAGAATTGGTAGCCCTAGTTCTTCCCTTATAGCCTAGACCAGTCTTTCCTTTTTGTGAAACAAAATTGTCTATCAAAGGTAAGACTGATTTTGGTTTGGAGAATTTTGCCACTAGCTCTCTCTCTTGCTGAAGTTTTCCCTCTAGTTTCTTGATATGATTCTCTTTGAATAAGATTGTGCTCATCTGAATAACTGTAATGTTTTTTAATTTGATAACCTCATTCAATTTTTGATCCAGCAGTTTTGCTGAAACTGCTACAGCCAGCTTAAGAGACTCAATCTCTTTGGCTTGCTCTTTAACAAGAAACTTGCTCTTCTTTAGAGCATGCAACAACCCACCATACTCATTTATGAGTTGGTGAACATCCCCCTCAGACTCAGATCCATCAACTTCTTTTGAAGAAGATGCTTCTGATTCTGATCCAGTGTAGTAATCTGAGACTAGGGGTGAATTGTTTACCTTGCTTGGTCTAGGCTGATCCTAGCACTTATCTTCTTCAGATTGAGCCATCAGCCCTTTACAACAATATTCTTCTACTCCATTTATGGAGTCCAGCATCTGTAGGAATTCTAGTTCCCTAGAATCCTCTTTTGTTGAGAAGAGTCCAACATATGCTTCTGCCTCTTCTTCAGATTCTGAAGATGAAGAGTCTGTCCAACTCTTCTCCTTCTGAGCCACTAGAGACTTCTCCTTCTTGCCTTTGACCAGCTGCTTCTTCTTGTCCTTTGACTCCTTTATTTTGTCAGGACATTAAGCTATGACATGCCCAGACCTATTGCAGCAGTAACACACAATCTTAGAATTAGATTGTTTACCAGGTTTAGAGGCATACCTGTCTTCCTTAGGTGTTTTCTTCTTCCTGTAGTATTCATCCTTGGAATATGATGTAAATGAGGGCTTGGTTATCCAATTCTTTTTCTTCATGAACCTTTGAAATTGTCTTGTGAAGGCAGCAAAGTCTTCATCAGATGAATGACTATCTGATGTACTTGTTTCAGGAACACCTTCTGCTTCAGTACTCCTTCTAGGTGGAGAAGGAGAATTTCTCCTACCCTTCCTTGAGCCCTCAGCCTGGAAGGCTACTGACTTTTCTTTATGTTCAGATCTGCTGCCCTTCTCTTCCTCTTTCCTAGCAGTAAGCTACATTTCATATGAAAGCAACTTTCCAAAAAGTGTAGGTGGAGGTGTGTCAGCCAGTCTGGCCACTTCCCTTATTGCACATATCTTAGTATCTCAATCCTTTGTTATGGACCTATGAAACTTATCATTCAGTTCATAAGTACTGAAGACTCTTCCATATGTCATCAGTTCATTAACTATTCTGAAAAACTTTTTATAGCATTCAGCTATGCTGTCATTTTAATTTGCCTAAAGCTCTCATACTCCTGATTCAGCATGGACTTTCTGTCCTCTCTGACTTCTTCTGTGCCTTCCATATAGACAATCAGTGTATCCCACATTTCTTTGGAAGTTTTACAGTGCACAAGATTCTGGAATGTGGCATCATCTATGACACTTACAATTATATTCTGAGCTCTTTTATCTAATATAGCCAAGATGATTTCATCCTTAGTCATCTCTGAATAACTCTTTGGAGTTTGAATGTTTGCATCAAGAACTGAAACCTTCATTGAGATGAATAGGCCTTCCAGTACTGTGATATAAATTCTTGGATCAGATGCTTCCATAAATAGCCTGACCCTTTCTTTCCAAATGCCAAAAGATTCTTTCCTGCATATGGGCAATTTCATAGATTCAAACTCCTTTTGATTTTCACTTGAACCCATTCTTGTAATCTGTTATTTACCTTGGAGAAATCCTCTGACCGTTAGGTCAAATTTTGAGGAACCTCCCTCTGATACCACTTGAAAGACTTTATTTCAAGACCCTAAACACCTAGAGGGGGGGTGAATAGGTTCTTAACTTATTAAGTCTCTTTATTATTTTTAGGCAAACAGATATTTATCTCCTTTCAGCACAGATTAATATATCTACAGAAAATTAACACAACACAGCAAACACCAGATCTATAGTGGTTCCCCAAGATATGGGTACATCCACTTTCCCCCTTCGTCTATCCAGCAGATAACTGGATTCAGCCTAACTTCTTTCCACTGGCTCAGATCCACAGATCTTACAATCTCATAACTCCAGATGGTTCCTACACCTCAGACTTAACACAAGTCCTACCTCAAATTCTTCTCCAGAATCCTACCTCAGGCCTCAACCCTACCTCAGCGTTTATAATTAGGCTTACAACTCAGACTTACCACAAGTCCTACCTCAGGCACACAGCCCTACCTCATCATTTATAATTTAGGCTTACAATCTCAGATCTAACAATAGATCCTACAAGAATTTATGAGTAAAGAGTATCTGAAAACTTCACCAGCTAGATTTATCTGTTGATGTTGTCTTCTTGATCAGTTCTTGTATAAACTGATCCTTCTGATCCAACCTAACTTAGCTTTTCAAAGCTTATTGATTAGGACAAATAAGGTGGATCTGTTCTTCAAGTTGAAGTTGATCTTTAGTCAGCTTCTTCCTTAGATTCAGATTGAACTCTGAATCTTTCTTGCAGACAGACCTTGATCTGTCAGAATTCTTCTTTAAGATCCAGAGATCTTTTCATGTTGATGATTCTATTCTATTATCTTCTGTCGTTTTCAATCTGTCTCTTATATAGAGCTTGCTCTATGGTTACCAGCTGATCCGGTTCATAACATACTTCTGACAGTTCTGACAATGGTGTCAGACCGATTAGTTATGACAGCTGTCAAGTCACCAGTCACATCACCAGGTTCTTCAATGTCTGTCCAACTCAGAATACAACACTCAGCAGACTGCTTTACATGTGTCGACACATTTAGGCTAAGTGTCGACACAAGTCTTCAAGGTGTCGACACAAATACTTCAAGTGTCGACACAGTCATACTTCTACTTCTCGACACTGCATTTTGTTGTATGTGTCGACACAAGTCCTGTGTGTCGACACAACAGCTTCTTGTCTCAACATTTCTGTTGCAAACAGATGGCGTTGAGTATTTGTCAAATGGCGTTGAGTGTGTGTCGACACAAGTCCTGTGTGTCGACACAATTACTTCTAAACTCGACACAGCCTCTTAAGAGTTGGTGTGTCGACACAAGTCCTGTGTGTTGACACAATTGCTTCAGGTATCGACATAGCTCCTGAGTGTCGACTCATCTTCTGTTTTATGTGTCGACACAATTCTGTTATAAGTTATCGACACAATTCTTGATGTCGACACAACTGCTTGTTTAGGTGTCGACATAGCTTTGAGTGTCGACACAACTTCTTTATAAGTGTCGACACAAATTCTGGGTGTCGACACAACTTCCCTGAGTGTCGACACAATTTGCATGTGTGTCGACACAGCTTGCCTGAGTGTCGACACAATTTGCCTGAGTGTCGACATAGATTGCCTGAGCGTCGACACAAATTTCCTAAGTGTCGACACAGTTTCTTCACAAGTGTTGACACTTGTACTTAGAAAATTTTCCTTCAAATTTTTCAACCTGCACAATGAAACTCAAACTTCTATCGAATACACATTGATGCATATCATTGACTAAGTTGTGGCTTCTCCAAATATAGTACACATTTTCCAATGTATCCAATAGTTCTCACCTAAAGTTTTGGCACATCCAATTCCCCACTGCTTCAAACTCCCAAAGATCGATACATACGACAGAATGGGAGACCCGTCAGAGGACATCAGGCACTTCGCAATCATGATACAACTTTGCAATGCTCCAGATCAACTGATGTGTCAAGCTTTCCCGGTAACTTTGAAAGGACAAGCTCACACATGGTTCATGCCCCTGAAGGAAGGAGAAATCAAGGATTTCGCAGAACTAGCACAACAATTCATTGATCAGTTCATCGCTAGCCGCCAGATATTCAACGATCCTTCCCACCTGTCCGGTATTCGTCAAAGGGAAGGGGAAACACTTAAAGATTTCTTCCGTCGTTTCACCACTGAGGCATGACGAATCTCTGGAATAAAAGCGGAACTCATACACAGATTTCTTCTTGGAGGGTCCACCCTAGTGGCTTCCACTCCGCACTAGCACAAGAAACTATACTCAGCTATTCCGATCTTGTTCAACGGATCGATGCCCAAATCGCCACTGACAATGCAATCGAAGCACACCGCCAATAATTCAAAAGCAATTCAAAGAGACTGTGAGAGCAGGGGTTGACACCACTATCGGCTCCCAAAAAGATCAACTCATGTTGTGTCAACCCTCGACGGGCTGGGGGGCATCACCAACATCAAGACCTCACTCCCCTCAAAACTTCGCGGGCGGAAGTGTTGCTCACCATACGCAACCATCCGTCTCTCCAAAGGCCAGAAACTCTTACTCCAAATTCAGGGGACTAATCTAAATACTTCGACTTCCATCAAGGTCACAGGCATAAGACAGAAGATTGTTCAAGACTGAAGACAGAAATCGAACGATTCGTTCGCCTTGGGTACCTCGAGAGTTCTCTCCAAAATAAAGGCTCTGAATCAACATGTTAAGAATGATTCGGCACAGAGACGATCCCCAGGATGAACATCTCAAAGAAGAGTTTGCTTTCTGCCAAATGGGCATCCAGAGCTCCATCATCACTGTTTGTATCTTATTTTTAACATTCAACAAATATTATTTCCAATCTTATTGATGACTGCATTACAGAGCATTTAGTGTTCCCAACAAGGGACTCTGACCTCTCCTCTTATAGAGTGTTCGGTGATCCCAACAAGGGACTTTTACCTCTCCCATTAAAGAGTGTTCAGTGTTCCCAACAAGGGACTCTGGCCTCTCCTCTTACAGAGTGTTCGGTTATCCCAACGAGAGACTCCAACCTCTCCTCTTACAGAGTGTTCGGTGATCCCAATGAGGGACTCCGGTCTCTCCTCTTACAGAGTGTTCGGTGATCCCAACAAGGGACTCAAGCCTCTCCCATTACAGAGTGTTCAGTGTTCCCAACAAAGGACTCTGGTCTATCCTCTTACAGAGTGTTCGGTGATCCCAACAAGGGACTCCGACATCTCCTCTTACAGAGTGTTCAGTATTCCTAACAAGGGACTCTGGCCTCTCCTCTTACAGAGTGTTCAGTATTCCGAACAAGGGACTCTGACCTCTCCTCTTACAGGGTGTTCAATATTCCCAACAAGGGACTCTGGCCTCTCCTCTTACAGGGTGTTCAGTATTCCCAACAAGGGACTCTGGCCTCTCCTCTTACAGGGTGTTCAGTATTCCCAACAAGGGACTCTGGCCTCTCCTCATTACAGAGTGTTCAGATCTCCACAAAGGAGACTCCGGCCTTTACCTACAGAGTGTTCAGATCTTCGTAAAGGAGACTCTGACCTTTACCTTACAGAGTATTCAGATCTCCGCAAAGGAGACTCTGGCCTTTACCTTACAGAGTGTTCAGATCTCCGCAAGGAAGACTCTGGTCTTTACCTTACAGAGTGTTCAGATCTCCGCAAGGAAGACTCTGGTCTTTACCTTATAAAGTGTTCATATCTCTGCAAGAGAGATTCTGGCCTCTTGCCAACTTCGCCACAAGCCAACCTTATGTGCGCTAAGCTGCATGCTAGAACAAGGCAAACAAAGTCGCGGGCTGGAACCGTGCAAAATAAGCCGCGGGCTGGAACTGCGCAAACTAAGCCGCGGGCTGGAACCGTGCAAACTAAGCCGCGAGCAACCCTCGTGCAAACTAAGCCGCGAGCAACCCTCGTGCAAACTAAGCCGCGAGCAACCCTCGTGCAAACTAAGCCGCGAGCAACCCTCACGCAAACTCCCCGTGGGGGCCTACCCCCCTCACGGCTAAGCCACGAGCAACCCTCGTGCAAACCAAGCCGCGAACAACCATCGTGCAAATTAAGCCTCGAGCTAGACTCGTGCAAACTCCCTGTGGGGGTCTGCCCCCCTCACGGCTAAGCCGCGAGCAAACCTCGTGCAAACTAAGCCATGCGCAACCCTCGCGCAAATTGAGCCGCACGCAACCCTCGCGCAAACTGAGCCGCGCGCAACCCTCGCGCAAACTGAGCCGCGCGCAACCCTCGCGCAAACTGAGCCGCGCGCAACCCTCGCGCAAACTGAGCCGCACGCAACCCTCGCGCAAACTGAGCCGCGCGCAACCCTCGCGCAAACTGATCAGCACGCAACCCTCGCGCAAACTCCGCGCGCATCCCTCGCGCAAACTGAGCCGCGCGCAACCCTCGTGCAAACTGAGCCGCGCGCAACCCTCGCGCAAACTGAGCGCGCGCATCCCTCGCGCAAACTGAGCCGCACGCAACCCTCGTGCAAACTGAGCCGCGCGCAACCCACGCACAAACTGAGCTGCGAGCAACCCTCGCGCAAACTGAGCCGCGAGCAACCCTCGCGCAAACTGAAGGAAGAGTACAATGATGTCATCTACGCACAAGAGCGTCCACTACACTGCTAAGCAAAAACAACACACTACACGAATAACTGAAGGAAGAGTACAAAAACATACAAGTACAGAAACATGAGACCAATGACTCCTAGTGCCCACTAACAGGGCTGAAGGCAGTGCTGTCGCATCCTACGTGCCCACCGACAAATCGGAAGGCCTTCGCCACTCCACTCCCGAGGGCTAACTCACGAGCATCTTCCACTTGAGGCTCCACCTCCTTGAACCAGATTTCGTCACGCACCTCCTCCGCAATCAGGGAACGGTCTCGCATGTAGTCCAATGACTCCAAGTACTCCGTGAGTCCAGAAGACTTTACCTCTGACACACAACTATCGGAAGACAATGCCTCCACTTGGGCCTTCACCGCACTGAGCTCCGTCTCCAAACAAGAAGTCTCCTCTAGAGCACGCTTCAGAATCTGCATAGTTCTCTCCACAAGAGACTTCTCCACCTCTAAAGATGCTCGAGCCTCCTCAAATTCCGCCCTCAGCTCTGATCCAATCCGGCGAAATCAAGAAACGTCTCGATCATGATCATCCCTCAGAGTGACAAGAGAACCTCGCCAACTAAGAAACCTTTCTGCCTCAATGAAGATGGAAGCGCCACATCCACATCCCTATATCTCGCAACAACAGGTTTCCTCCTCCAACCATGTGTACAAGGTACCCCGATGACAAACTCAGGGGCACCAAAAACTCGCATCTCAACAACTTCTTATCCTCCACGTATGAGTGCTCAATGTGCTAAACATATTGCACCCTCACCCATAATCAGTGCACATTGCGCACGATAAGCACACATCACGAGCAATGAACCTCACATGCACAATGCATTGCGCCCTGCGTGCGCAGTGCGCACATCGTGTTATGCACACACGTCGCATGCATCACACAATTGTGCGCTCTATGCACCACACATATTACACCTTCAGCACGTTGCGCACGCTGCACATACCGTGCACACAACACCTGTTACGCATCACACCCATTACGCAATGCACACATCACACTTCGTGGACATATCACACATCTTGCACCTTGTGCATTCTACGCCATGCACGCATAAATGCCAAAAGCACATCTCGCGCACGCTGTGCCCACCACACACATCAACATGTGATACTCACGGTTCGCATTCCCCTTACCACAACATACTCATACATGAAATTCATCAATCAAGTCCCCTCACTCCTTCCGCTCCAACCACGAAGTCCAAGGACTTGGGGGGCAATTGATGAGGTTCCCCTGAATGGGTTCGACCAAACCGTGGATCCAGTGAGCACAACCGCGGTAATTTTCCGCAAAGAGCGACCCCGCAACACGACCATCCGAGCCGCTCTGTAGGGGCTTTTAACACGGAAATCGCCCTATGCGGCGAAGGTCGCGCATGGGAGTTCCCCCCGCACGAGATTCATCCTGGGCACCGTGCGCGCAGGATAAATCCCGAGCACTGTGCGCACGCATGATTAATCTTGCGCACTGTGCGCGCGCAGGATTATTCACGCGCACGTGACCGTCCAGCCAATGGGGATGTCGACATTCACCAGCGGCGCGTTCCCCCTTCCTTCGTCCGACGCCGTCGCCATCATCTCATTGCCTCCGCCACCACCGTCGTCTCCCAAAGTCGCGGCCGTCGCCGCCATTATTTTCGGACCTCACGACCGCCGTCTCCGCTATAACTACCGTCGCCGGTCGCCGCCGCCGCCACCGCCAGTCATCGTCATCGCCGCCGCCGCCAGTTGCCGCCACCGCCAGTTGCCTCCACCGCCGCCGCTTGCAGGTTGGCCACCGTCCGATCACTACAGGGCCTCCATCGCCGTCCGATCCGCGGGTAACCACCCACTAACTACCAAGTTAGTGGGGGGGGGGGGGGCACCATGACCACCTCTTGGAGGCTATAAAAGGAGCCACATGCCTCCTCATTTCTCACCTTTTGGCTCCGGAGTCTTCTTCTTCCTCAGGCCAGAGCTCTATCGAACTCCTCCCTCGGGTCATCTTCAAGCCGCCTACGAGCCAAGACCCCAAGTGCTCAGAGATGGGAAGAAGACAACCACCACCAACGCTCAAACACGTCAACCACCAAATTAGCATCTAACACTCCCTCGACGCAGCCTATTGCCCGTTGCGAGTCAGAAATTCACTCTCACCTCCAAGTTGTAACGAAGAGCGGTCCTGTCGCCCTCGATTCTCTGAACATATTGTAACCGCAACCTGATAGTGGACTTTGACCGACATAGATCCGGTCACGTGGTTTTTTACCCAGTTTAGGAGTTTTTCCACGTTTAAATCTCTTGTGTCAACTCTCTCTTTTCATTGACTGTGTGCGCGCTCGACCGTCCCGAGAGCTAAGACGGTCCAGTTTATTCCGATCCGATCGGGACGCCGAGTTAGTCCGCAACAGAAATCAATTCTAATTCCTACATCTCAATTCCTGAGAAACGAACGGCGCCTAATAATTTTTGAATTGACATGTTTCTAGTTAGATTTCAAGGAAGCTTGGTATTTACATGTGGTTTGAGCAATTCCAATTTATAAAAAAAGAAACCTCTAGTTGCAATCTTGCAATTCCAATTTAACAATGAACATATTTTAGGCTCCCTTTGGGACGGTGGTGGTGATCATGAGCATGAGTTAAATTGTCATTCGTTAACTCCCATCTAAGGAACTTCATCCACTTTTATGTTCAAACGGATGATATTTGCTAGATGATTCTTGACGAAAGACGGTTTAATTCATGAGTTTACGACCATCACCACAGTGCCAAACGGAACCTTAGGTTCAATTTTAAAAATCATACATTTTTAAAATTACAGTTCTAGAAAATCAATAACAATGTGCAGTCGAAAAGCTTTAATGTACCGATTCAATTTTATTCACTGAATTTCACTATGCAGTTGAACAACACTTTGTCGACAAAGCCAATTCATATTGATTTTCCCACCAAAATAATTCCAAAAAACCAATTTCAAATCGCGGAACGGACCGTTGGGTTTTTAACGGGAATATTCATGTTATAATTTAAAGAAACATGTGATAGATCTGAAAGGACGCGATGGCTCCCACCAAATTTACTCATCCTCCTCTTGTCCACTTCCTCTGCAACCATCACAGGTTTCAACTGCTTCTTCGCACACGCCATAGCCAAACAGATAGACAGCACACTCACACAGTCACTCATTTTATCAAACACCTAAAAGGCATAAAAGAATGACGCCACCACCTCTCCTTCTCTAACGTCGGTCACCGATCTCTTCCCCATGGCTTCCCTTTCTCCACCCTCCTCTTCCTCTACTTCTTTCTCAGCCCCGGTAAGCTCACCCCTTCATTCTTCCTTCTTCTCCTCCTCACCCGCTCTCACTTTCTCATTCCTCCCTCTCCCTCTCCGCAGCGCGGCTGCGAACCCCAGAGACAACAACGGCGCCTACGGCTCAGAACCGCCCTTCGTCGGCGTGGTGATCGGAAATGAAGTTTCAGGCCTTCTCCCACCGGCCGATCTCGCTCGCTTCCTTGTCACCCAGCGCATTACCCACGTCCGCCTCTCTAATCCGTCGCTCTCCCTCCTCGCCGCACTCAACGCCACCGCGGTCCGCATCCTCTTCGTCGTTCCCAACTCACTCCTTCTCGCCTTCGCCTCTTCCCCCTCCTCCGCCTCCGCATGGGCGTCCCGTTTCCTCCTCCCCTTCCACAACTCCATCTCCGCCCTCGCCGTCGGCGACGACTTCTCCCCCTCCATTTCGCCGACCCTTCTGCTCCCGGCCCTCTGGTCTCTCTCTTCGGCTCTCTCCCGCTCCGCCCCACCATTCCAATCTCCACCCCACTCCCCTTCTCCATCATCATCGATCCCTTTCCCCCCTCCCAAGCCTTCTTCAACCGAACCCTAACCGCCGATTTCCTCCTCCCCCTCCTCAGCTTCCTCTCATCCACCAACTCCCCACTGATGCTCAACCTCTACCCATACTACTCTTTCATGCGCTCCCGCGGCGTCATCCCTCTCGACTCCGCCCTCTTCAAACCCCTCCCACCTTCCAAGGAGGAGGTCGATCCCAACACCCTCCTCCACTACACCAACCTCTTCGACGCCATGCTTGATGCCGCCCGCTTCGCCCTCCGCACCCTCAATTTCTCCCACATTCCCATCCTCGTCGCGGAGACCGGCTGGCCCTCCGCCGGGGATCCTGGATTGGAGCCCTTCGCCACTAGGGACAATGCCGACACCTACAACTCCAATCTGATCAAACATGTGGTTGTGGACCGCGGCGGCACACCCCTTGTGCCGGAGCAAACACCGAATGTCTACATCTACGAGCTGTTCAACGAGGACCAGCGGCTCGGTCCCGAGTCCGAGAGGCACTGGGGGCTTTTTTATGGCAATGGAACTCCAGTGTATCTTCTCAGTGTGGCAGGAGGTGGCGGTTTTCTAGCGGATGATTCCACAAATAGGACATTCTGCGTGGCCGTTGACGGTGCGGACAGGAAGGCGTTGCAAGCGGCATTAGATTGGGCATGCGGGCCTGGGAGGGCGAATTGCTCGGAGATACAACCGGGGGAGGCTTGCTATGATCCGAATGATGTGAGGCGCCATGCTTCCTATGCATTTGACAGTTATTATCATAAGGAGGGGAAGGTGGTGGGTTCTTGCTACTTTCAGGGGGTGGCAATGGTGACAACAACGGATCCAAGTGAGTTACTTTTTAATTGTTTTTTATGAGACTCTTTGGAGCTCTTCAGAGCATGAATCTTTTGACTGTAAATTAGCAGTGCAGAAACTTAGACTCCGTTTGGGGGGACTTATTTTCATCGGTCAAGCGGTTAGGACCGGATGAACCAGACCTTAATTAAGATTTGATTCATGCGGTCGTAACCGCTTGATCAGTGGAAATAAGTTCCCCCAAACGGAGCCTTAGTAATGGAATATAGACGGAAGAATTTTGTATCATGTAATCTTACATAATTCTACAAATGTATGACATAATTTTTCTTAACAATCTTTTGCAATGTATTTATGTATTTTATTGTATTCTTACTTCAAACATTTGGTCGGTCTATTTAGCATCAATCAATGAAGGTTAACAGAGTTGTAAGTGATTGAGTGAGGATTCGTTGAAATGTTTAATAGAAATGTAGAGAGAGTAATGAAAATAGTTCCTCATAGAGCCTGACACCTCCATATTCAAAAGTTTTAAAGAGTATTACTAATGGCCGTGAATGTGAAATTCACGAAGATTCGCCTGAAAACTTGAAATCATTAAGAAAACATTTAAATACCTTAATTACTTCGGATTTACAAGTAGTTTTGTAAAAAGGCAACTCGGAGTATAATAATATTTATTACTTTAGATATATTCCAACATAAAAGAGCATGTACACATTTATAATGAGTGACACCACAACTCCTTTTCACAATGTGGGATTAACATAAACAAGATAAATAAAACAAACTCCTAGTGTGTCATACTGTCATGATAAATGGACATTTGTATTTGAACTTCTATGCATTTCTTCTATAAGTTTGAAGAAAAAACGATGTTTTATATTTGTTTTGATGCACTTAAAACAAGTTTGAAACCTAAAGATTAAGAGTTGAAGATAAATTACTAGTAAGAGAAGAGATCTATGCTCTTTTAGGAGAATGGTGTGAGAGCAGTGATGGTTCTAGACACAGTGATGGGAAACACAAGTAATGTCAGGCAGTTGCGTTTGCGAATTGGTTTACCGTGGATGTCTTCATTTGTCCTGTATTCTTCATTTTATATCAAATGAATAAATCGAATTTTTGTTGACAATTTGTTCTTCCGTTGGAGGTGTTGCAAAAATATTTGCAATCGAGCAAATAGCCCTATGAAGGATTTGATCGGAACAATTTGGAAAATAAAAAGACCTGTCAAAAAGATATGACATTTGCTAGCGTATTTTTTACCAAATCTTTCCCTAAGATAGCAAAAAATGATTTTTTTTTTGCAACTGAGCTTATTTCTAATTAGGTTCTGAACGTCCAACTGCTTGAAGACCCATTTTAAAAATCCATGAAAAAAATCTTGTCTAATTAATTAGCTTTTAACTTCTCGGGAAAGAAAGAAATTAGGTTATGTTCTTCGACTTCTTTTAAAGGGTTCATACTTTCCTTCTATGGGTGCTTGTTTAGGTTATAACTATGCAATGGAGCTTTCAACCAAAATTGTTATTTATTTTTGAATAAATCTTCTCAGTTTCCTTAACACAAAAATCAATTCAATAATTCAATAATTGAGCAAGTGGAGGCGAGTTGTAATGTAAAAGACATTGCCAAAGGTGAGCGTGAGCGAAGGCTCTTTTTATTGGTTCTTTTCCGATCAAGCTGTGTGGATCTATTTTTCTATACAAATCCCTTTGGTTTTCTCCATATCACCTATCTCTAAAGTTAATATTTTTCTTTGAGGAACTACTCAACTCAATCACTTGATGACTGTATAACCCGTAATTCATCGAAACCAAAGATGACCGAGGAGGGCCTAGAGGACCTTACTTACCCAGGGGGAGACCAGACCCCCAGAGGCGAGTCTAGCCCTCCAGGGGCGAGTGCAGGCAACCCAGGGGAGAGACCAGACCCCCAGAGGCGAGTTCAGCCCTCCAGGGGCGAGTGCATGCTACCCAGGGGCGAGACCAGACCCCTGGGAAGGCGAGATCCAGGATCAGGGTGAGTGGCGAGTGCTCGCTTCAGCAGGCACTCGCCACCCCCATGATGCCTAATTTGGCCTGCTAATAACCCCTACAAACAGTGGAGTTTGGCTGTTGGTAGACCATTTTGGGGTGCATTTAGTAAACCGGAAGGCGGAATTCCGCTATCAGCAGACCAGACTCGAAAAACTATAAATAGAATTTAAGGTATCTTGGAGAGGGAGGCATATTTAGGCTTTCTTCTTCCTCCAAGGTGCCTAGCTCAGCATTGGCTAGGGAGGGAAAACGCTCTAAGATCTTCGGGTGTGTGGTGGAATCTCCGCGTTGCAGCCCATGGTTTATTCCTTAGTTCCACGAGATTGGCCAAGTGCTCTCGCTTGGGAGAAGTAGGTGCAAGTTGTCCCCTATTAGGGTCCCGAACTCCACAGAGACCAATTTTCGGTTTCAACAATGGCGTTACTCGGATTAGTGATCAATTTCTAGGTTCCTTTCATTAGTTATTGGAGTGATTTGCTCCTCAAAAATCTGATCTGATAATCACAAGTGACAAGTTGGTAGTGATGTTGATGTTGGAATAAAATCCTTGGTACCCATCAGTTTCTCAAGGGGTGATAAGTGGAGATGAATCATGAAGAGGGGGAAGAAGCAAAGTATCAGAGGATGGCTCTCGGTTTTGCCAATTCAACTATATTGAATACTGAAAAGATTATATCATTTGAGCGTATATCTAATTCATTTATATTGTTATTTATTTTCTAAGTAATATTATTTGGTCATATTTTCTTTTTGTAATTAGCTACTTGAGAGTTCTAAAAAGAAATATTTCTTTATTAATTCTAACTAAATCTTCATCTCCCATATTGAATTCAATAATTTTTCCAAGCAAAGCTGAAAATGTCATTTACTTAGAGAGGCAGAGCATTGAAGAACAAGTGGAAGCAATCTCATTTTTTCATGAGTGTTGTGGGCTTTATGCCTAGTTATTGTTATGGGTTTTATGCCTACTTATCATCATGTCTTTATGATTTTGTATCTTTTAGATATTAAATGGCGAGTCATTAAGAGGGTGTTATTAGTTAAGAGTTGTAAGGGGTTATTAAAGTTTTGTAAGCCTGCCTATAAAAAAAGTTCTGGAAGCATATTTAAAGGCAAGTGTTGTGTTGCATGAAGGTTTCAAAGAATTGTATTTCTTCTTGTCTTGTTAAGAGATCGTGGTAGCTATCATTCACACTCTCTCTATCTCCGAGTTGACCCTATGTAGGTAGTCGTAATTCTGGCTTCATAGTATTGTTATAACTGCCTCCGGCCACCCTACAGTGAAGCGACCAACGACCTACCAGTTTACCCGTAACAACTTGGTATCAAAGCTTCTGCCCTCATGTTCTCTATAGCCACTTCCAATGATTTCTCTAAATTTTTTTTATCGATTTTCACAAATTAGTCACTTCTGATGCTTTTAGTCGCTTTCGATGGTTCCTTCAAGCTCACGTTTTGACAACACGTCGAGTTGATCCTTTTTCCAGAGCGTTGGAAGAGTTCACGACTCTTCTTCTATAGAGCTTCGATTTCAAATTCAACCACGTACATCGACTCCTAGGCACATGTCATCCGCACAGTGCTTCAATGTTGCCTTCAACGCATCCTTAATTGCACACCATCAACATTAGTAGTTGCCTCCTATTGATTCCTAACATCATGTCATCGACATGACGCTTCAACGCCGCCTTCGATGTAGCCCTTGTCTCTCGTCATCGACACCCATAGACAAAACTACCTTAGAACATGTTATGGTCCTCCGTCAGTTATCTTATTATATTATTATTACTGTCATCTATAGGTTAAGTCGAGTGGTAACAATTAAGTGTTTTTAATATTTTATCCATCTTATGTAATTATGGATTTGCCACCGGGGTCCTATAAATAAGCCCTTAGTGTCATGTAGGAAAGAAAGCAATGAATGAAACTTTTTTTTTATCTCTTTAAATTCCTCTCTCTCTCTCTAACCCTCTCCTCCTCTAGGGTTTTCCTCTCATCTTCTTCTCCAAGCTTCTTCTTCTAATTTACCCTTCTTCTCGACCGTCTAGGGCTTGCCCTTGTATCCCCGACCTCAACGATCCACCGACAAAACAAGCCCATAACATCTTGGTATTAGAGCTAGGTTGCGTCGACAAGCCCACTCGACAAATTAGTGACTTCGGGACCCTTGGGCATTCCTCGTCTTCCTGTGTCGGAACCCTCCCAGCCCGTGCTTGCTGCCGTCTCTGTCGCCTCAGCTTGTCCGCCGACGAGACTGCCAATACGCCAATTGTCCCTCCACCACTCGTCGATGTTCTTCACGCTCCACCATCACCTTTGGTGACTTCTGCTCCAATGTTTTCCGCAGCCGCCTTCCCGACCCATTATGACCACTACTGAGGTCGCTTCCTCCGCCGGCCGTTCCGTCGCCTGCGCCCCCGGCCCCTGCCTTGTTGGATGAGGTCCCTCGCTTTGCTGGTTTCCGCTCTACCACTTCCAACCACATTGATGACTCTACTGCCGACCACTTCGACTACATTGGCGTTATTGTCTCGCACCGCACCGCCGTCACCGCCGTACCCGTTCCTTTCGCCGACCATGGTTTCTTCGGCCACCTTCCGGTCGTTGTTCTCCGCCGCATGGCCGGTCCCGCCGGATCCCTTCATTTTGTCGGTCATTATACCCTTGGACATTCTGCCATTTCTTCTTCTTGCTGCTTCACCGGACCAGCCAGATTCATTACTTCAGCCGCTCGTCCTTCTGTCAGCGCCGCCACTACATCTCGCGTCTAACGACACCGCGACATGCTACCGGGCGCTCTTCTGGTGTGAAATCAAGGAGCCAGAGGAATCGGTCATCGTTTTGGAGTTCGTGCTTGAGGGCAAGCTCAATTTTAAGGATGAGTGGAGTGTTATGGTCCTCCGTTAGTTATTTTATTATATTATTATTATTGTCATCTATTGGTTGAATCGAGTCAATCTATCGAATTCTGTTGTAGTGAGTCATAGTCATCGTTATTAGAGTCATTGTAATGTTTAAGTGTTTTTAATATTTTATGCGTCTTACGGGTTTGCCACCCGGGGTCCTATAAATAAGCCCTCAGTGCCATGTAGTAAAGGAAGCAATGAATGAAACTTTTTTATCTCTCTAAATTCCTCTCTCTCTCTAACCCTCTCCTCCTCTAGGGTTTTCCTCCCATCTTTTTTTTCTAGGCTTCTTCTTCTAACTTTCCCGTCGCCATTCTAGGGCTTGCCCTTGTATCCCCAACCCCAACGATACACCAACTAAACAAGCTCATAACATCTCACCTGGGCTCGTGTCCGGGTTAAACTTCTGAAAAAAAATTTTGGTGGGTTGTATAGCCTGTATATGGAGCCAAATTTTGCATTTACATCAAGCGAAGGTGTTTGTTTTTTCCTGTACATTAAGCTAAGATTTCAGTTTTTGCACTTGTCCGATCTTTTGTCCTTGCGCTGCTCTAAATCTATTGAGCTACTAATCAATACTTCAATCCTCCTTAGTCGGCCCAAATATCTCTGAAAGCTTTGCCTTTGCATCTCTCTAGATGTATCCGCCCTTGCCAACGATCTTAAAGTCTTCAACTCCTAAACACCCTTCTTTTGAGGGAAACCCTTCTTTTGAGTGAACACTCTTTTTTAGTGAAATCCTTCACCACTGTCCCTTCTTTGAATCTTGCTGCCTCTACCTTCGAGATGCACTATTTCACTTCGAACACCCTTTTGCTACCTACAGCTACCATATTTCCTTTTAGAAGTCCTAGTTTCAAGTCTTGTTTTTTTGAAGATCTTCATCCTCAACCCATTCAGTTATGACCAAAGCAAATAAACAACAATATCTTGAGAATCATATTTCAAAGGTGACTTAACTGACTTTTTATGGCTACCTATAGTTATACACTAAGGTTATTACTTAGTCGCAACATCTTCCACAATAGGTTGAACAAGAGAATCTTTCTCCACATTCCGTGAAACTCCAATATCACAACTTCATCTCTTTCTGTTGTTATCTGGTGTGTAAATAGCTTAAAATGATGTGCAATTAGTGGTCTCTTCCTTTCTATATTTCCCACACCTCGAATTGAGTGTTTAGATCTCCTTGTTATGTGTATATATACATGCAAGATCTAATAAGCAAGAATAGAAATAATATTCCTTTATTTACCACTTGGTATCAAAGGGAGATTCTGAAGAAAAAACGGTCTGGGGATTTCGTGCTCGCAATCTTCTTCTCCTGCATTTGCACCTTAGTATGTGGAATGGAACATTGCGTAGGAGTGGGGAAGTACCACAGTAGGAGGAGTTCGCGAAGAGGGAAGGCGGACTATACACGAACTGCGACACTACCGTATGGCGCGCAGTAGAGTCACACATAGGGCATACGACACGACAGAGTCGTGCAAAGGGCGCACAGCTCGGCAAAGTCGCGCAGAGGGTGCACGACGCAGCAACACTGTTTCTGCGCGTGGTGCGGCAGAGGTCGCATGACTGTTTCCATGTACTGTGCGACAGAGTCTCTTGATAGAATTCTTTCCGCACGCGGTGCGACAGAGGGCGCTGAGTAGCACACATCATTGGCAAAGGGCGCATATTAGCGCGCGAAAAAACTATTTCCCGCGGACCTTCGGTCAAGGCATTCTAGAGGGTTTTCTCATTTGTACCTTTGTCTTCGTAGAAGTAGGAGCGATATCGTCGTGCGGACCACTACGAGAGCAAGCGGGTCTCTGCGATTTTCAAGAGGTGTTGCACTAGGAAGAGGCGCTGCGGGGAATCAGTGGTGTGGCAGTGCGGTTCGACGGTCAAAGGAGATTTGCGGGTTACTCATGGAGAAATTGGTCGTCAAAAAGGGAGGAGACAGACTTAAATGTACTTTTTGAGTTCTTGCAGATGTCCAAAGGCGAGGGCTCGGCTCAGTCGTCGTCGCCTCCAATGAAGCTGGATCTCCCCCCCGTGGGGCTGAAGCTCGATGGACCAACTACATACTCAAGGGTGTCTCGTCGGGTGAAGTGGGCACATTCTAGGAGGAACTTGGATGGCTATCTGACTGGCGAGATGGGGGAGCCAAAGAAGGAATTGGATGGATACAACGAGTGAAATACTACGCATAGCTTGTTGTACACTTGACTCCTAAACTCGATGGTCGTATCTATCCATGTCACAGTAGATGGAATAGAGAGAATGAGTGATGTTTGGGGAAAGCTATAGAGGATTTATGCAGGAGCCGACAATATATGATGGTTTTTCAGATTGAGAGAGAGATAGAGACAATAACGCATGGAGTTCGATTGATCCAGGAGTATGTCGTAGATCTAGAGCGACTGTGGCCAAACTATGATCATTTCTTTCCAATCGCATGTTGCAAAGATCCCGAGTGCAAAAAATGGGAACGAGATGCTTAGAGGTGGACTATGCATTTTATGAGAGGATTGAACCCGACATTGAGCAATACTGCTTGCTAAACAAAAAATCTCTTCCCTGGATGATGCAGGAGGAGACCAGGATTAAGCTCCAGTCTGGTGCAACTACTCATCTGGGGGGGGGGGAATCGGCTCTAGCGGTCACAAATCTAGGGCACACGGGATACAAGAGCAAGACGCAACAATATTACAATTGTGGTGTGATAGTCATCTCCGACTGGCTTGCCCCAAGCCACCAAAGGACGGGGATGCAGGTCTACTAGGAAAGTTTGGAAGTCTTGGGCGCGACCGTGGAGGTCGTAGAGGTGATGGACGAGGAGGCTATCAATCAAATCTTAGTATAATCGAGGAAGTGGCAGGAGGTATCGTTGTTATGGGGAACCAAGAGGAGCAGGAGATTTTGGATGCTTACCACCAACTGATGCGAAGGAAGCAAAAAGGTGTGATGGTTGACAGACCCACTTTAGCTTTATCTAGAGATTAACATTGTCTATTTTGCTCACTCTGCCACAAGAACTTGTGATACACGTGCCCTCACATCTATATCCATTACTAGTTCACCATATTTGATAGTCGATTCAGGCGGCTCTCAACATTTCACTGAGAATGTTACGTAATTTCATTCGTATACTCCCCTAGTAGTCCTAGAACACATTCAGACTGTCAATGACACGACTTAACCTCTGGTTGGTAAGAGTACCGTTCAGTTTACCAACACTTTGACTATACTCAATATTTTGCATGCTCCTTTCCCGTGAATCTCTTATCCATTAGTGTCATTATATCTTAACTAAAGTGTGTTGTCTTGTTTGATATTCCGAAGGTGATATTTGAGGAAAAGGAAACTGGAAGGAAACTTAGGACTGACATATGGCGTGGGGGCTTGTGGTACCTGGGTTGGGAAAATCTGGACTCGACTTTTTCTACAGTGATAGAGGATACTGTAGGAGTTGGATGGAGCGTGGAGGATCAACTCATACTTCATCATAAGCGGCTGAGTTATCCTTTTCTGTTTTGAGTCAGATGTATCTACTTTTATTTAAGACAACTAATCAAAAAAAACTTGTATGTGATGCGTGTGAACTAGGAAAACAAACTAGAAACTCATATTCAAGTTCCGGTAGTGGTAGTTCTTATTCATTTGTTCTAGTTCATTCTGATGTTTGGGGATCATGCCTCACATCTACTGCAAATGAATTTTATATTTCATGTCTTTTATTGATTTTTTCTCACGCGTGACTTGGTTCTACCTAATGTTAAACAAAAGTGATGTGTTTACCTACTTCAGGAATTTTATAAAGGGGTTCAAACGCAATACGACGTAGTGGTGAAATTGTTGAGGTCGAACAATGAGACAAAGTACACTAATAGCCAATAGGGCACTTGGGGAGTACTTATTTTCACAGGGAATCCAACACCAAACTACTTATCCATATACACAAGAGCAGAATGGAGTAGCTGAACGGAAGAACCGACACCTTTTTGAAGTAACTCGGAGTTTGATGATTTCGATGAATGTGTCGAAGCACTTGAGGGGGAAGGTGTTCTGACATCGGCCTATTTGATCAATCAGATGTCCTCGCAAGTATTGAATTGGAAATTTTTGATTGAGATACTGCGAGGAAAAAGTGGAGATACTCTTTCCTTAAAACATGTGGTTGCGTATGTTTTGTGCAAGACAATAGACCAAATATGAGAAAGTTGGATCCAAGGTTTCTGAAGTGTATTTTTGTTGGGTATTCAGCTACCCAAAAGGGTATGTATGTTGGAGCCCAGTGGAGAGGAGATTATTTGTTAGTATGGATGTCACATTTCAAGAGCATAAGCCATACTATTCCTCTCCAATTGACTCACCCTTTGGGTACTTGCTCACTACAAACAATACGAGGAAAGAAAGGGAGGATAACAGTAGTGGTGAGAATCAATTAATAATTATACCTTATTCCATGTTGTCAAGCATAGAGTCAGTTATAATACCAGTGCATGAGCGGAATGCATCTGTGGAAAGTGGGCCTCATACCCAGGGGGAGCCGAGAGAGTATATACAAGAACAAGGCAGCATAGTGAGACTACAATACCTGCAGTGCCTACGGAGCCACCCGTGCTAAGTCCCTTGCCACTGCCCACTTCGTCTCCTACGACACCAATTCTATCTACCTCAATTTATGCTCAATCCACCTCAACCTTTGAATCCACAGGTGATATAATTCCTTATCCCACTACTACTCTCATACCGATAAGGAGGAGCACCCGCAAGAATGCGGAAGTATCACTTGATTGGTATGACTTTCCTCATGACATTACTAAGTTTGTTTCCTACTCTCTTATATCACTTGTACATGGGGATTTATTGTATCTTTGGACACAATCTCTATTCCCAAGTGTTGGCAGGTGGCTAAGGAGGATCCAAAATGGAAAACTGCAATGTTAGAAGAACTTGGAGCATTAGAAAAGAATAAAACTTGGGATCTTGTGTCGCTGCCCGGGAAAAAGTGCAAATGAGTGCAAGTGGGTTTTCACTGTAAAACAAAACCCAGAGGGACGGATCAAGCCCTACAAGGCTCGTATGGTAGCAAAGGAGTTCAGTCAGATTATTGACATTTACTACGATTTGACCTTTGCACCCGTCACAAAAATGAACACGGTGTAGATACTGATATCTTTGGCGGTAAATGGGGGATGGAAACTACACCAGTTTGACGTGAAAATACATTTCTTCATGGGGATATGTTGGAAGAGGTGTACATGGAAGTACCACCGGATTTTGGCACAAATCAAACAACAGAGAAGGTGTGTAGTCTCAAAAAGTCACTTTATGGGTTGAAGCAATCC